>WBNO01005424.1:0-150457 GCA_013400575.1 Peucedramus taeniatus | reverse complement strand
TGGTAGTAGTTCTCCCTCCTCCCTACCAGGTCCCGTCAGTGGGATGAGACATTGCGCCCAGCTGCGGGAATTAATATGCAGGGGGAGAGAAATTAGATCTGCACAAGCCCTTTGCAGATATAATCAGGAAACGTCAGCTCAGGCAGCAGGCAGCAGCTTCCAAATCTAGGGAAATAATATAATTGGGAGAAAAGAAAAAAATGAAACCCAAACAAAAAGCTAAAATCACAGACACTCACAGAATAAAAACATTCAAGGAAAGGAGCACATACACATTTACGGAGCGGCTGACACACATGCAGGAAAATCCAATAAAGCAACAAAGAGTAATGAGAGGGGGAAAAAAATAGAAAGAATAAAGCAATGGAGCTTCTGCCTGAATGCAGATTAACTCTGAGGTCAAAGTGGAAATGATGCACTCTGCTGCAGCACAGATTAACACATGCGTGGTGTCAGCCAGGGTGCTTTTTAACCTTTGATTACACATATGCAGGCAGCCTGGATTTTCATTTTGGAGCTGAGAAGGATTTGGCAGGCATAAAAAAGAAGGTTGGAAGGGAAAGCTTGCCCTATGCTGCTGAGCATCCTCATTTTTCTAAACAGCGTGGAAATCGTGATTGCAAAGGGGGAAAAAAATGAAAGGTTGGATGGGGGAGTGGAAAAGGGAGGGATGGTTGTTGCTTAGTAACTCAGGAAATGGGAAAAGCAGCATTGGTGGAGTCAGTATGAATGAGGTGATTTAGTGTGTGATAGGATTAGGGGGAATATGCAAGGTTTTTATCTCCCCTCCCCCTAATAAAGAGTCTACACAGACACAGGAAACACTTCCTGGCCAGAGGGGAAACACTAGAGGACTATGAAAGATGAACACTGCCAAATTTTGGAACCAGAATCCCAAATTCCGTTGTCCAAAAATGCAATTTAGCAACTACTAGTGGAGTAAAAAAATCAGGGAATCTCATGATTTCCTAAAGTAAGGGCATTTCAGTCTAAAATAGGTACTTGGACTATGATCTACAATAACATTATTTTTTACTTCCCCTATTTCTTCAGTCTTGATCAAAGTAAATATAGACAATAACAAGCCTACCCAATGACATTTATGAACTGGAAGACTGGGCAAATCTAATCACCAGGAACATTTCTTTTCTGTCCCAAGCCCACTTTTTTAAGACTTCAGGGAAAAATAAATAAATAATTATCCTAAAGAACACTTAAACGATGGGAAAACCTAAATTATGGGAAAGTGAAATGCTCCAAATAAAACAAAAGCATCAAAATTTCCCACTGGACTTAGTCTTGTCTGAACCAAATTTGACACTTGGATTCTGCTCGAACCTTCTGGACAATCTGTTAGTTCCCAATGACCCAATGCAGAATAAAACTTATCCCTAATTCTGATACTATTGTATCAGAATTATATACAGTAGTTGCTTTCTCAGAGTCTTTAAAAACACAGATCCAGCCTTCAGCCATCAAGTTAATTTTTTCTGTTTTCAAACAAAATGCATTTAACTTTTTCAGTAATCAATAGATCAATATTATTAGTTGAATTAAATACATCTTGGTTCCTGGATAGTTTGATGATAATTGGAGCCAATATCTAACACAGTCACTGCATTTTTATCAGTGTTTACAAACTAAGTAACAAGTTGCTAACCTGTTATTTAATATTTCCAGTCAATGGTCTTATTGTTAATTAAGTTATTCCACCAACCTGTGAAATACAGCCTCTTCAGTGATAGAAAGCTATAAAACATTTTAAATACTCTCCCCATATTGCTCTTGCTCTCAGTGTTTATATATGTATATGTATATGAATGTTCAAATATCAACATTTGCTCATGGCTCAATTCATTACCTGTAAACATGACACTTCTGTGATTTTATTGCTGTAATCTCTCTCATCAGTTATCAAAACAATCCTTTGAAGGATAAAAATGCTGTGTATATTTTGGTAGAGGGAATCAAAATTGTTGATAGCTAAGAATTTGAACTGTGCAAACACTTATTTATTGTCTTGGCTGCAGCAACCATGTCTGCACAAGCATGACAGCTTTACTCTGCTTTTTTTTTTTCTGAAAATTTGTTCTGTTAGCAAAATCTTCTTGTCTGAAAAGAGCTCCCAGACTTCCTACAAAATTCTTATGCACTTTCATTCCAGAGGGTCAGCTCGTTACTCTTGCTAAGAGAGGCAAGGGGTCTGCAATAGAAGAAAAATCTGCGGGTGTCAAAGCTTGAGAGACTTTTCCAGGCTTCCCATCACACAGATGGTAAGTCAAAAAGAATTGGGTACTGTAAAACTAATCCTTGATTGCTCAGAGATTTAAAAGATGTAGAAGATCATTGATAATATTATTCCTGTGGGTACTTTATTAGCTGTACTACTATTCACACTGTTAATTGGATATCAGTGGGTTTTGAAAGACAAGCATACTCTGAAGATTGTGTGGATTTTTTTGCATATTAAAACTTGCAGCACCATATTATGATCAATTTTTCATCCTAGATATCGACTTTAATTTTTATTTCAGATGCCTGCAATTGACATTTAGGCCTTGACTTAGGTGGTGGGAATTAGGATCTTTGGCCTCTGATGCAGTCAGTGGACCACACAATGACCAAGTCAGGTTTTTGAGTGCTCCTAGATAAGATCATTTCAATGTTTATAAAATACTTGACCCCAATATATAAAACTTATCCACCAATAATCAAGCAATACCAATTTGGCTCTAAGTAATTTCAAACACAAATTTGTCCTTGCAGTTCTTTGCAAAGGATGGGAAAGTAAACCCACATTTTATGCTTAAAGAATTTCAATATTATTATATTATGCAGATAACCTCTGCTACAAAAAACTTTGTTTATCTGTAGCAGATAGAACTGCTGTAGAAAACAAGAATGTGCCAGGTTGTTTTCTCTCAGAACACACATTGTCTTTGAAGCACAGTGTTCTTTTTTCTGTACCCACAAGCTCTATCAGACACTGATATTTTAGGATTCCATCATAATAAATTATCACAAAGGATCAAATTTACATGAGGACACTGCCTAGTGTGAAATGTTTTCCTGACACCTTTTGTGTGATAAACCAATCCCACATAGTAACTTGTCCCTAGGCACAAATATGGTGTCTTCACAGCAAATAATTTCAAGTTTTTGAAAAAAATGTCTTATGAAGAATAATTAAACACAGTAGTCATTATTCCAAAGAGATGCATTCTGTATCAGACTAGATTATTATAAGAGTATCTCAGTCAATTTGGCAGACACCTTGTTCTTTTACAAGGGAGTTCTCAGCTCCTATGATTTCCCTGTGTGTCTGCATCCTTAAGCCCAAGGAAAACATGGCTTTTCCTTACCCTAAAATTATTTTTTTCTGTGTACCAAATATTAGATCACACATCAGAAAGGAAGAAGAAAAAAGATACATGTAAACAAGAAAACAGCTGTTATGAAAGATGCACAAAGTGGAAAAAAGAACTCTGTCAATGTCAATATCTTGCCAGATTGGTTTTTAGCACATGTTCCTACCTGGAAATTCTTTCTCTTTCAGCTTGTTGTTCATTGTGTTGCTTTAGACAAAAACAAAGCAAAGCACCAAAAATAAAGTGCTAATTTCACTCTTTCTCAAATGGCACATGATTTGGGGAGAGGTAACTGGTTTATATGGGTCATGCTGAGGATGCTTTCTTAAAGACATAATAAGGCAACATCTAGGTAGTTAAATTTTTAATTATTATGCTTTATGAGACTATTTATTACATATCAAGTAATGTTTTAAAGCTTAGAAAAATGCATTAACTACCGTTTCAAATTATTCTCATTCTGAAATAAAATATCTCAGTTATAAATAAAAAGACTTTTGAACTGCACAAATCCACATATTTTTAAAAACAGTTTGTATAAAGCTATATATAAATATATATTTTATAATTGTAGCAATGACATTGATAACATTTTCCTTTCTTCAAAAATTCTCCTAGCATATTTTAACCTTGGGTAAATGTCTTAATACTGAACTCCTAAGGAAAATAGCATCCAATATAAAACATTTCTTTGATGGGATTCTAGGATCTGATGGAATCTCTCTTTTTTTCCCCATGGTCTATCTTCTAACACATTTTCTGGTCATCAATAGGTATATAAATGCATATTTAAACATGGAAAACCTAAAAATTAGTCTTGAAACAATTCTAGGAGAAAGGTAGGTCATGGTTTTATACATTTATTACTGTACATGTGTGTTCATGGTTGTGCATGGGAGGATTTCATTTAGAACACCCAGACACCTAGTTCTCTTTTAATCCCTGTGCTCAAAATACAGTGAGTCTGTGAAGGAGGGCTATGGGGGTGGGCTGAACAAAAACTGCTCTAGATAAGTGCTAGACTAAAATCATACTTTGGAGATGATTATTGACTGAATCAACATAAAATCTGGACCTTTCCAAGAGCTTTGTGAACCAAGTCCAGCACAATAATTGTATCTGCACAAATACATACATTCATCTCAGTACCAAGAAAATGAACTCAGTATTGTGCACAATGTATCCAACCAAAGTTCTGTCTATTTTGCCAAATTTAACCTAAATATAACTACTTGTTATAGTATTAAAAAATACTCCTATCTTAATATTGAATGTCACTGCTACTTTTCCCTGGTAAACATTGGATGGAGTCAGAAATATTGCCTATCGTTGAGTAGAATATGGATGCGGAATTTTGAAGTAGGTCTCTAAGGTATATTTAATTATTTAACTGGAAAAATATTGTTTAAGCATTGTTTCAGTCCTGTTTATTTGAAAGATGATTCACTTAAACTGTCAGAATAAAAGGAAAAATAAAAAAATACTAAATGGGTTAAAAATAGTAATTCTTTCAAGAAACCCTTCAAGATGAAGCCACCTTCTTAGATTATCAAACTACTGCCTTTTTTAAAAAAAGCCAAAATCTTGTGCTGCTTGGGAAATTATTTTAAAATAATTATTTTAAAGCATAGCGAGTAAAATTGAGAACCATTTAGTAAGACAGGCATACAGTGGTACTTCAGGATTTAACACAAAGTGAACATTTTACAGACAGGTATAATTCAATCTGTATCACCAGGTTTCTATTCAAAGCCATCACTTTCCAAGTATTTGACTTAAAAGAAAAAATTCTGGTAGCCTAATACAACCGAAACACGACCCCAGAATACTCTGTTTGCTTATGTGCTTTGATCTTGTGCTAAAACAGTAAAGAAAACAAGTTGTTGGCTGAGAGCTCTCACACTGTGCTTAGATGTACAAGCTCCTGCCATGAACAGACTTACCAAATGCTATTTTGTGCCGTAAACATCTAAGATTCTGTTATCATAAAGCTCTTGGAGCAAACTGCGTTCCCATCTCCCTGCTACTGACCTGATTAAGCTTCCTTACCCTGTAACATTACCTAGAGACCCCAGTTCCTTCACACTAAATTCCTATGTGGAGAAATCACCAAACTAAGCTACTTTCTGAGGAATATATTAATGTTTTTTTTTTTTCTGAACAGTTTTATTAATGCCTAGGAGAAG
Organism: Peucedramus taeniatus; assembly: GCA_013400575.1. Classification (NCBI taxonomy): domain Eukaryota; kingdom Metazoa; phylum Chordata; class Aves; order Passeriformes; family Fringillidae; genus Peucedramus; species Peucedramus taeniatus. Next base: position 144,903 of record WBNO01005424.1, on the reverse strand, counting down.
TTTCTGCTTCCCAAGAGTTTCAAAGAAGCACAATTTTGAGGAGTCATTTATTGATATGTATTCACATATATCAGTCTTGTGTACAATATTTCACATGGTTTATACTGAGAGCTTAGATCTAAGCCCTGTGTTCAAACTACAGCTCCCTCCCCATGCTTGCCTTGTGCTGAATCCCTAAGTTTAAGACCACTTTGAAACCATGCCAGGAAACCAGACTCTGCTTCCTGTAGTCAAGCACCAGCTGAAGGGGAAAGGAGAATGCAGGAGCTGTCCAGCTCTCACTCCTGGGGTTGAGAGAGGGTGGGCAATGCTGGGCTCCTTTCTGGGGTAATGACAGAATGTCTACATGAAGGAACAAGGGAAACCTTTTTACATGATTTGCACTCTCAGTGGGACAAGTTGAATTCTATTGTTCATAAATGTGATTATTATCCATGACCATTCAACCTACTTGCACCTTGTTTTATATTTACCTGCATGTAACTTGTATATATTGTCTATTTAGCAATGAGAACAGAAGAAATACCTTGTACACAGTCAGCACTAAATACCAAGGGGAAAGACACATTTGAAATTTTGAAAGGGTACTTTTCTGTAACTGTGTTCTAGTACTTGAATATATGTGTATTGGAATGAAATTAAACAGGTCTTCTTCAAATCAGCTATGAAACAGCACATTTCATGGACCAATATGCTTGCAAATGTAATTTCGTCAGTGTATACTCACATTTGGCAGGATTAATGTGTTCTGTAAATGATATGTTTTTGTTCTAAGTCATTGTATATATAATTTTTCTTACTTACTACTACAAAGAAATAGTTCTCTCGAGGCTGCTAAATCTGTTTATTTAAACTGTGCGCATCTACAGTATTATTTTTATTCCCACATGAAGAATGAAAATTCTCATAGACCGGGAAATCATGGTTCATTCATTTATTAGTTTTTCACAATTTACAATGCAACAAGAGCATCAAAATCAGATGAGTAGTTTCTGCCTGAAAAAAATAGCCTGGCTACCTTAAGAGAATTATTTCTCTCAAAAATAACTGTTTTATCAGTTTTTCTATGAGTGTATATATATTTTTTTTTCAGAAGAATAGTCTAGAAATCCTGACAAGAGGCCAAAGGAAGCAGTTTGAAATGCATGCTTAGGAAGTCTCAACAAACCTTGATGCAATTTAAGAGTATATTTAAATGCTGTCTGAGCCCAGGGCTTTGCACAAGGAGGTGCAACCTTCTTTTTCATTATTGCAAGAAAAGGCCACTACTTGACAGAAAACTTAAGCCTCAGAATGTCACTTTTCACAATTGTAATCTCTATACTTTCAGTAAAGATATTTTTACTCTTTCTGTTTTTCTCTCTTACCAAGAAAGTGAGATCTAAAAGTAAAAAAGGTGAGATTTGGCAATTTAAATCCTGAATTTATTCAGCAGTGAATATTTTAAGACACCAGTCTCCAAAGCCTGGGTGATAGCAGACACTCAGGGATGCCACTCCTTCTATCAGACACAGCATCATTGACTTTCTGTAGCTGTTATCCCTTTTGTATAGAAAATCTGATTTGACAGGAGTTGTTTGTCTGGCATTTTGCTTAGTGTTCACTAACAGTGATCCAAAAGCTCTGTACTTCCAGGCCAGATTTGGTATTTCCTTTAGACAGTTTACATAATCTTAAGGTCTATTTTGATGTGTCATTATTTCCTATGATTGCAATATTCAAAGTCTATTTCCAGCAGCAAAGTAGTATCTCCTCCCAAAGTAAATGTGAGGAAATCTTCCTGCCATTTGTGTAGGACCACAATGGGACACAAATGTGGTTTCATACAGGCTGAGTGGAGCAGGAATGGCTACATCAGGAATGGATCCAGGCTGCTGAGGCCTGTGAAAGCCTTACAGCCAGCTCTGCCAAGGGAATGTTATATCCATTCTGTGTAATCATTGCAATGGTTTTCAATTCTTCCTCCAAAAAAGAGGAAGTAAAGAAATAAAAATCCATAATGAATGTTTTCTTCATGCAGAAGGATGCAGCCCGTTGTCTCTGTTTGAGAAAGAAGATAAAACAGAAAAAAAATTATGCTAACTTGTTATACTAATTCTGCAATGTAAGGATGCACAAGAGCATAGTTTTCAATACAGTATTCAACATCTGTCTTCCATGTCTGCATTTGAGCTATAAGTTTGGTTTATTTGGGGTTAATCTTTTTAACTTTACATAAAGCTGAAATCTCATCGTTTGGCCACTGTTCAGAGTCTGTTCAGAGTGAGCTCTTTTGATCTTCCAGCTTTGGGAAGGATCACTTTCTGTGCAGTGGATGCAAATGAACTTTGGGAGTGATAGCTGCTAACAGCTTGTGTGTGCTAGCAGGAGAATGCTTTTTGACTCTGGACTTTTGATGCCATTGCACATTCTTATGGGCAAACTAAGGATATTTGATCTAGTTCTAGAAATTTCTCCTCATTAATTTTCAGTGGTTTTCTTTTCAGTGCATTTGGGTACTGAATAGGATTATTCTTTTTAGTACTAATTATATTAAATAATGATCTGGATATATGTAATGATCTGGTAGTATGAATAGTATCCTTACTGGATTCAGTAAGGATGCCAAGCTACAGGCAGAAGGGTGGTGGGAATAGGATTAGACCTGAAAAATAAAAGCAGATATGAAAAAAAAAAAAAAAAGATAAATTCAGAACATTCAGAAAGAATGGCCAGAAGTCTTGAAAACTGTTATCAAAGGAAACATGAGAAAAGGGGGTAAATGCAGTTTAGTTTGAGAGGAATTATGTCAAGTTTTCAAAGATGGGCAGGTGTAATGAGGCATGAATAGCTGATGTTTCTGCTTTGTAGGGTGACTGAGATTTATCACAGCTTCTTAGATTAATTATCTTTGGATAAGTCAAAAAAATGTCCTGTGGTGGGAAACCTAGAGCACTGAAACAATTTTCTGAGGTCAAATATGAGGTGCCTTCAGTGTTGCTTTCTATAACTGATAGGTAAATGCTCTGTATAAGCTAAATAAAGGGCTGAAATTAAACAGAGAATTGTTCAGTTAAGCTTTTAAACAAAAAAGAAAAAAAAGGCAATCTCATACTTATATTTTTACCTGAAAGAACTAATGGAAATTAATTCATTTAATAGACAATGAAAGCTTTGTTGCCACAAAAATAAAGGTGTGTCATTTTAATGATTTAGATGAGAAAAAAGTCTATTGCTTGCAAGATCAAAAGAAAATGGAAGGGAAAGAAGTGATTTCCAAGGATGTTATATAAATTTCATAGCCACTTTCCATTTCTATCTCTTAAGTTCAGTTTTGTGACATGAAAGTTCACCACTAAGCAATGACTTCCAGGAAAATATTCCTAAGAAGAACTTGAACCCTGTTACTTTTCATGTTATTTGATCTTGTATAACTTACAACATACTCAGAACAGTACCTGCATTGAAAATCTCTTCAAACTGCTTGGACTACAAGAGACATGTCTTTTATTCTTCTTCCCTGTTTGCATATAGAGTGGATTTTTTTGCATCTCTAAGTGACATGGCCCATATACTCATGACAACAAAAAATGAATCTGAATCATCCCTTCTTCTCTGAAATGCAGATTGTGTGATGATCTCAGTTGCAGACCAGATCCTATCTTTTACCTATGTTAACAGATTTTTGTTGCAATGTTTCTCTATGGTTTTAAGCTTTCAAGAATCATATTGCCCCAAAATATAAGCAGTGACACATCAAGGGAAAAGTGAAGTAATGTAGTTCCATGTATTCCACTTAATAAATCAAGCTCATATTGAAAGAAACTGTGAAGGCTTATACTCACTTCTCTGCCCCTAACTGGCTACCACAGTTTATTTCTTCAGATGGAAAAAGCTTCAGAAGCTGATCTGAGACTGTACAGTGACAGAGGTATAGAAGTTGTAGGAATTTAGTATTTGACTCTTTTCAGTACTATGAAGCTCGTAGAACTGGGACAGAGAACACAAAATCTTTCTAAAAACCTGTCATAGAAAAATGTAACATCACCAGGCTGAAGCCTGAGGTCTGGGTTGGGATGTACACAGGGAGTCAGGCAGGAAGGGACAGCATGATATCCCTCATCCAGCTCCTACTCAAAAGAGGTGTCAGTGCTGATTGAATTTAAACCAGACCTTGCTGTTCAGGACTAGAAAAGAGTCAAGGTTAGAGATTTCACAGCCTCTCTGTGAAATTCATTCTAATCTTTAATTGTGCTGACAGTGAATAATTTGTTCTCCCACTTTCATAACAACCCTTATCTCTGGCACTGCCTTCTGACCCCAGGCAGCTCCACGTGCAGCCACTTCCATGGTCCTCTGGGGGCTCACTCATGTTTATCAGTCAAATAACTGTAAAATTTCTTGTCTTGAAGCCTCCAAAAAGGACACAGTGGTCCAGAATTGGTCTGATGAAGGCCAGGTAAACGTGAGTGATGACCTCCTCAGGTTTGCCTTCATCCCTGCCATGACTCCTGTTTCCCTGCCAGTCAGTCTCCAGCACAATTTGGGGAGGGATTAGTCCATCCCATTGCAGTACTTTATAGCTATTCTTACAGAATTTCATTTTATTCCTTCAGCCAAATGCAGCCTCTGTGAACAGCAGCCCTACTCAGAGGCACATTGACACCATGCCCTAGCTGCTGTCATCCACAAACTTGATGGGGCTGCATCCAGTTTCCTTTAGTGCCCAATTTTATAAACAACAAAAAGCAAAATGCAAAGGCTTTAGCTAAACTAGATGGATAATAACTATGTTAGTTTTCCTTTTACACTAAAAAATTAAAATTAAAAAATTACTATAAAGTACCATCACTGGGAGCTTCCCAGGAGTATATTTTAGTTTATTTCTTTGTGCCTGCTTTGAGTGCTACCTGTTTGTGCATCTTCTCATGGAAAAATTATTTTAAAAAATTAATCTTAAATACCTTTATTTTCAAAGGATGCTCATTTAGTTTCCTGGTTCTTTTACACTAAAGGCTTTATTATCAGAGGGGCTGTTACAACTAATGAGACCATACTGTGCTATGCTCATGTTTTAACACAATCCCATTAGCACTTCAGTAAATTAAACTGCATTTTGAAGCAAAAATAACTGAAAAAAAAGTTCAAAGAAGTTTAAACATACAAAACATTGTAACACATAATCAGGTAAAGTCACATTATTGCAATGATAATTATTAAAAAATGGTGCTATTAATAAAGTTGATCATGTGATAATCGTGATGAGGCAGAAATTAAATGATGTGTGTGCTGTCATTGCAGGGGCTTGGACTAAGCTAGATATGAATGTGTATATTAATAACAAAGCAAATGAAGAAAAATTTAATTACACAAAATTCTATGAGAGCTTCATTTTGAATATTCCTCTGTCTCTTGTCACTGTCAGACACATAGAACCAGTTAGAGATTAAATAAGAAGAATCCAAAAATGTATCCACTTGAAAATGAAGTGTTCTCTCTGACTTAGCAGTGAATCCACAAGTGAATTGATACAGCAAGAGACCATTCAAAGGAGGCTTTCAAGTGCTTTTTAATTATTGGTTGGATGTTACACATTTCTCTCTATTTAGAATAGTGTCTCAGGAGCTGTAAACCAAGATTTATTTTACTGAAATTTCTATCTTTTTCCATTCAGCAAGTATTGATTTAATCTTTCATACTTCTCCCAGAGAAGAAGCCAAGAAACTAATGGACTGCACATTTAGATCTTTGTCAGATGATGTCAACAGCAGTGAATGTCAGGGTGAATCCAGAAACAGAGGTTAAGCTGCTGCTTTTCTGCCTGGAAGTTTAGCAGTGGGCACCTGCACCATCATTTAAGCTGGAAGTCAAATGGAGATTAAATTGGTTGGGTTTTTAAGAGATACTACTTAACTAAGTTTTATATTGTTTCATAGCAATCCTGAGGAAAAAAAATGAAATCAGCTTTTTATACTTTTGAGTTAACAAATCTGCATAATCACAAGCAAAATGTTTCTTTATTTATGTGTGATTCATCAGGGTCTATGTTATAGGTTATAGGAAAACAGAGAGGTGTGGTGAATATTACACCACACATATTTAGAATCAAAACTGAAATTTCACAGACCTCCTCAGGGGAGATATAGGAAATCAAAAATTCAGAAATTTTAACTTGTTTTTAAGTTGATTATCCTACTGGCCATCTTGAAATAAATGAGCTAACTCCACTTTGCAGAGTTTGGTTTTGAAATACCCAGGAAGGGAAAGATGCACCTACCCCAGGGTTCAGTGCACTCTTTGAGTTTATGAGTATCATGTTCTATAATGTAAGACTTCTCTTACCTTCAATTAAACAAATGTTGTTCTTTGAACCTGCTCCACTCAGTTGCACTTCCCAGGTGTTCATTCCAGGCTGCTGCTGCTCAACAGCAGGAATGGGATATGTGGACAGTTTTTTTCCAGGGAGGTAAAATACTACTTAACAGCATTTAAAAGAGACAACAGATGGGAAACTGTTTCTCAAAATAATCCTCCCTAATGGACATTGCAGTGACAATCCTGCAGAAAGAAGGAGGAGAAAAAAAATCTCTGCAGCATCTGTGAAAGGAAATCCTGGGAAAATAAATAAAATAGGCTTTTTAAACACGCAAATGACTGCCTGAAGTTATTTATGCACAACAACATTTGCTTAGTTACTTCCTTCCATTTTGTTTATGGATGCTTTAACTGAAATTTCAGATGGGTTCTGTCAGATCATATTCCCAGCCCTGGTTCTTTTGCACTGCTTCAAAATATGGGCAGAAATTTGCTTAATCAGCTGGGGAATTCCTGGCATCAGGATCCCAAAGGTAATGCAGCCAAGGTGATGCCAAATTTTTTGCCACTTTTCCATGTCCTTCTCACCAACATGGAAAGCAAAATGTTGAGAGAATTCTCTGTTTTCTTGCTTTCAGTGCCATCCTCATATGCAAATATATCTTGTCACTTCTGTTCTCCTTTTGGCAGTGAATAAACTATTAATATGTAAAACTTCACAGAGTTCCAGTGCTTTTCTCAAACTTTTTTTAGTGTAACTAAATCATATTTTCTCTATTCTATTTGTTGATCTGGGCAGTGACTCATATTCCTTTGTAGGGTCTAGAGCCTAATTATACTCCTTGTTCTATGTTGTAACATCCATTACAACTGCTCTCTAACATTTTGGTTCTGTTTTTAAAAGGAGATAATTTTCTCTTTTTTCACAGCTATTTTTCAAAAATCTTGCTATATTTGGAATTTGCATATTCATTGTTTGATTTGGTCTATTAAATTGTATGGAAATAAACATGGATTTTCCCTGTAGCAAAATGTCACAGAATGAGCTCCAATGCTGCTAAAATCAGTTTAACTAGGGGAATGAAACAGAAAAAAAAAAAAAAAAAGGAGTGGGCTGGAAATAGGAATAAGAACAGATGGCCTAAGTTAGCATTTTTAGATATTATATTACATAAAGTGGTAGGAGGGAAACCAAAAAGGTAAATACCAACCTTTTTAATAGTAGAAGTGTTCTGTTGATACTCTCTCTGTATTGTATGGATATGAAAACTGAAAATCACACTGCTAAATAGTATAAATTTCAACATTAAACTGGTTAATTGGTTAAATTGGAATTGTAAGGATACCTACAACAATTATAAGTATCTCTGTTGTTTTTTAAGAATTTTGCATTTCTTTGAAAGGAAACATTTACTGTTTTATATGATCAGAGCAGCACAGCTGATTTGCAAATTAAATGCACAATAATATTCTTCAGAGACACTCTGCCACAATGTGTCTTCAAAGGAGTGTCTGCAGTTTCTGGCTTGAAGCTGTCTACCACACTCCATGTGTGACTTCTCCAATGCCTAACTCTTTATTTAGAAGCTCAGTTACTACCCAAACTTTTGTAACATTGCCAAGAAACTTCCAGGTGAATGCTGGCAGCACTTCTTATTTTTCAACATACTGGCTGGGACAAGACAAAAGCATTTTTTTATGTGTGTCAGTATGTGGGACCTGGATACCTACTCAGGGTATTGTTAAATTGTCATTGGCATCATATTAGAACACAACTATATACATAAAATTAAAGAATGTAGGTCATGTCTAAAAGTGTAAAGGAGAGTCACAGAGATGCAATGTTTCTGAAAATGATCTGGGAGAGGGATTAATCATCCCATCATTGCTGGGAAAGTGGCAATCCAAAACCCTGAGGTATTTTGAAGTACTCAGCATTTAGACAACAGGTTAGGATATGATCTTTGGAAGTATGCAGTGTAGCTTTTCATTTATAAGAGACCTTGAACCTGTAACAGGAATGAATTGTTAAAGCTGGAGTATTTTAATGTCAGAGAAGAAGTCAGCTGTATCTGAGATTTGTCAAAACACCCTTCCCCACTCGTGCCAAACTCACTGCTGTGGGATCACCCAGGATGGGGCTGGGAGCAGGACACAAAGTGCTGCTCCTGGTGATGCTTGGGAAGAGCAGGTGCAGCCTGGTCAGTGTGGTACAAACTGGCACTGGGAGCAAAATCAAAGCCAGAACCATCAGGAATCTTCTGCTGACAGCATCTGAGCCCCATCCCCACCACGCTGGAGCAGAATGACTGCTGTCAAGAGTCAGAAACATAAGTGCCTCCACCTAAAATCAAAGCTCCTTCAAGGTCCTTGAATCCTTTTATGAGTCTGGGAAAATACACAGAAGATATAATTAAGAACATAAGACAAAGAAAGGGTAAATTAAAAAAAAATTATATGATAAGCATATATCTACCAATGGTTGAGCATTTTAATGAATCCTTTAAGGCCCGAAACACATTATAAGTTACATCTTTAGATGGTAAACTTAGCATTGAAGTCAGATGTTCTTCACTAATTTATTAGCTAAGAAACTTTTTCTACTTATTAATTTAAGACATCCTGTCTTTCTATTCCTGTCTAAAGCAATTTTTAATACAAGTATTAAACTCATTCCACTGAACCATTTAGTTTGACCACAATGCATCTTTCCTGTTAGGTAACACCTGAATAGCTGGTCAGAGTTTAGCCATAAACCTCTTTATGACTGTACCTCTTTCATATCAAAAATCAGATAGAGTCATTATATTCATGGCTTTGAACAAAGTAATGCTCTCCTACATTATAAAAAGTCATTTTCCTTTACCTTTTGATGTCTTTGCCTTTCCAAGAATTTCTCATTTGCAATGATAGTCAGAGTGTCATGGGAATCAAAGTTCTTCTGTGAGCAGCTCTGCTCATCTGTGCAATGAGAATGAATACATAAATGATTTATTTATGTCATTTCACATTTTGGTTTTGAATTACATTTAATATCATGCTCTTATTATATATCTTCCAAGAAGTATTTTCAAATAGAAAATGGGTAATAAAATTACATAATTTCTTAAGTTAACATTGTTTTAATGAGTGCTGTGAATGAGGCTCATCATTAACATTTCTTGCTGCCTGAAGAAACTGTGTCTTCTTTTAGAAGCTTTGTCTATGCTAGGAAAAAATTATAAAATAATTTCCTCTCTGTTTGCTTCCATTTATGCCATTTGTGTAAAGCATAGGCAAACATTGATAAGAGCATGATTCAGATCAAACATAGACAAAGGGGTTTGTCTAGATTAAGTATATATATTCATTGGGTTTTTTTAGTAGATACATTAAGAACTAAAATTAAATACATTATAAAATAAAACTTTACTGTAGCAGGTTAAAGCCAGGGCCTTGTTTCAGCTGAACCATGTGTTTCTAAGCTTTAGCACAATAAGAGCAGGATATTTCAGGTTTTCAAGCAGTTTTTAGCTGTCTTTCACAGTGTCCATAATCTTACTTGTAGAATTTTCATTGGCCTACTTCCCTACTCACTGAAAGAGTTCTGTTGGTAAATTCAGTGCAAGAGCTACACTTTCACCAGTGGTTTTCTGGCCTTATATGGATTATAATTCTGCAATAAATTCTGATTTTCTCCCTAAAGTTTTTCTGAGTATTCTGCTGTCTCAAGACCAGGCAAGAATCTGTAAAAACGAGCCATCCAGATAAAATCCAACACACCATCAATTTCTGGGGGGATTTACACTGCATCAGAGGCATCATATGAAGAAAGGCCTTAGGAAATGAACCTTTCAAAGTACACCACTCACTACCTAGACCCAATAAAAGGTTCTTTTATTCTTTGCAGCTTTTTGGAAAGGTTCTCTTTCTATGCTCACTCTCATTTTGTTAGACAACAATCTACTGTAGCATTTAAATATCTTTTCTTTATCAGTGATGTTTCAGAGTGATCAAATTTAACAAAATACTAGATAAATCTATAAACAGATCTGACCATATGAAATTGTTGTAGGAGTTTAATGTATTTTCACATCTGGCCAGATTTATTAGCTTTGTGCCATATTTATTTTATTATACTGTTGATATAATTTTATAACACTAAGAGAAGAAATATATCATAATGAAAACAAATATATATTTTTTCAACTATTCCTTTATCTAAATGTGCTCCCCTCCTAGAAGGCCATAATAATGGTAATGACTTATTTCCAGGGAGGCAAATTTTAATTCATTGCAAAATAATCCCTATTCAGGCTAGAGGTAGAGGAGAAAAACTGAAGTCAAGAAACAATCAATATTTTTCCCATGGCAATTGAACAAAATAACACTATCTGTTAAATATAACTGGTTTTGATTTAAATGTTCCCATAAACTTTGTTCAGGCTCTGCTGAGCCTGCAATATGTGTTAATCCTATCAGAGGGAGAAAAACACTTGTGGAAATACAATAAACAAGCCTTAAGGCAAGGTGAAGAATCTACCATTATATTATTGATCCAGCAGTGGGTCTGAGAAGAAAAAGAGCTTTAACTGGTCAGTTATCATCCACCATCTGAATTGTGTTAGTTATTAGAGGTTTGAGAGGAGTGCCATAGACCATATCACATTATTAAAATAATGTTCAAAGTTATTTTATAAACTCTTTTATCATTTGGGAACCATATGCTCTATTCTTTAATTTTAATTAAGTTTATTCCCTTTGATTATACAGGCATTGCAAGAAAACTGGTGAAATAAAACTGGGTAAAAAGTATGAAGGTTTTCAGTACTGAGCATATTTGGTTCCTGTGGTTCTTGAAACTTTTAAAACTTTTTGCTGTGTGCAAATCCATCAAACAGCTGCTGGAGTCACAGATCTCTCTTGTGCCAAATCAACTCCTTTCCTCTTTCCAGTCATGGTTAAAGGGTTTGTAACACAGTGACAACAAATATGCATGGCTTTATATCTATTATTTGATTATCAGGCCACATCAGCAGGAAAAGTGAGCCTGATGTCTTTGCATATTGCTGGATATCAATAGAACAACATTTGTTACATCTTTCTTCTCCAGTTGCTTTGGAATTCATACATGCATTTTAGTTTTATTTTCACTCTCATATTTTTTATTTCTCTTGGTAATAATTCAGGTTTGTTAGAAATAGCTTCTTTTCTGCTATTTTGTAGAGTTATTTTCAATAATGAAAACAAGGGAGACATGAATTAACTACAAGGATTTTTCATTTTGGACAACTATAATGGATCTTAGCAATAACACAATTTTTTCCCATGATTACTTACCATTCTCACATGAACTCCATTAACAATTACAATGCCAATGACTGATTCTGGTAGGGTACAGGAAGGTTTCAAAATGGAAAGTTTCAAAACATTTCAAAGTACACTAAATCACAATTTAAAAAAATTAGTAATGTGAATAAACTTGTAATGTGAATAAACCTGTAATAATTAAACTTTTTTGTGAATGGGAAGAGAAATTTGCTACAGAAATTTTCATGACAAGTCACATGCTTCAAGAAAAAATATTTCTATCTATTGCTAGGATTTCAGACATCAGAATATTTTATGAGCCAAATCTAAATCAATATTAACATGAAATATTCACAATGAGTACAAGGGAACATGTGAATTGATATAAAAGATTCACCTGTTAAATAATTTACAGTACTTTTTTTTTCCCTGTTCATCTATCCTACTTTCACATTATGCTTATGTTTTTTTTAAACATCACTTTTTTCAGCAATGAATGGAGAACTCCTTTGTATACAGGTTTTTTATTAAAACTGCATTAAAAAAATGATGGTTTCAGTTCAGCTATCTAACAGAAAAGGAAATGTGAATTAGTTCAAACCTTCATATAACCCAAAGGTTTCCTTTTTTTAATTATCTAACATTGAAGCAATGGCAAGGCAGCATTTCACAAATTGCCAAAAGCATAGGGAAGACCCTTCCTCTCCTTTCTTGGAAAAAAAGCAAACAAAAGGGAAATAAAAATTAAAAAAAAAAAATTTAAAATAGGATCTCAAGGACCTCAACCCATGACACCCACAAAATCCTTCTGTCCAGCACATTGTGGGATACAGAGAGAAAGATCCTCACCATTTCCCCTGTGTTATGTTACTGACTGTGGAAAATTCTTTTAAACAAGGAAGAACAGATCTGTAGTGTTGCCCTCAGTGTTTGTTTCAAATCCTCATTCTAAACCAGATAAAACTAGAAAAATTATTGTAACTTCATCTACCTCCTATGAAAGAATCTGGTAGATACCAGTTTATTATATTAATCAGTAGAAATAAAGATGCACTTTAGGCTTTATTCAAGCCCAAAAGATGAAGGAGGTAATATACAAGTAGGGAGATATTTTGGGTTACCTCTTCTGCCACCAACTTTGTATCTCTCGTTTCCCTCTCTGTTAAAAATCACATGAGTTTCTGTTTTTTTAAAGTATATTTTAAGATCTCAGAAGAAATATTCAGTTCATGATACACATGTGAACTACATGTGCCAGTTCTGTTCCCAGTTGTGAGTCCTATTGCAAAAAACGATAAATTAAATAGCAGGAACTTAAATCAGATTAGGCTTTTAAATGCCACAGAAATCTTTGTTAACCATTTGAGTTTTGCTCCTGCTCATAGGATCACACTGGCTCTCCCTTAAGCTCAAAACCAAGCTGGATCCTGTTAATAACACTATGACATCATGACAGGAGTTACTGTATGCAGATTTGCCACTTATAATCAAATCACCATTTCCTCTATCAGTTTGGTTGCATTATTAAGTGACACTTAAAAGTAATTTTGATGATTAAATGAGCTGCTCTTCACAACAAGCACGTAATTTTCTTTTTTTCGTGAAGCTTTCAAATCAAGACATAATATTCTGCACTTGGCATATCTATGCCAGGTGTAAGAAATTGGTCTGGAGTTTTACTTCCTTCTTTACCTGCTAAGAAGATGTCTCCATCACTTGTAATATGTATTTCTCTGTGGTTTTATTTTGTAGGGAGGAATTATTTTGCTCCCAGAGGCAGTTCTGAAAATAACTGTGAATAATTATTTTTGCAATTCAGACCAGAAGAAATGAAGGTGAATATGCTGAGAAAGTTGGAGTTATCAGCCATCATTGTGATATCAGGTGGTATCTAAATGTTTAAAAATTTATTCTAAAAGCCTTATGTGAGCAAACAGTAGTGTTATTCTTTTCACTCAGGTCTCAGACTCAGATGTTTCTCACACTAAATTAAATGCAATTCAATGTAAGAAAAGTCTATCTTGTTACCCCTCTTGTTCAATCTGATTGAAGATCTTATGAAAATAGGAGGCAACTGATATTATGGCAGCTCTAATAAATCTTTATATTACTAATTTTAATTAAACACAAAATATATGGTCTCTATACCCTCTTAATAACAGGCATGTGTGAGAAATAGCAGCAATTCAGACTATGAAGGACATTTCAAGCACAAATTTATTTGTTTTCCTCTGATGCATGAGAGTTGAATTTTACCCACTGCAAATAAACAGCTGTAGCTGCTACAATGGTAAATTCTCTTTATTAATTTGACAGGTAAGATTTAATCATAGAAGGAAGGAAACCAGACATGTATTTTATTAGCAGAGAACAGCTTCATCTGTGTCCATTTTATATTATTTAAGCACTATATTCTATGTTTTGTATAGTTTTATTTTGTGCTTTTCTGGAAAGGATGGAATTTTTGGTTTTATAAAAAGAAGTTATTTCAAATTCTCAATTCAAATTCATAATAAGAAACCTCACACTGGAACACATGGAGGAAAATTCTGGCCTTATTTGCACCAGCAGAGGTTTGACTTTGATGACATTTCTTGCCCCTTTTCTAGGTGTCTGACACACCAGTCACATCTTACAGAAACATTTACAAAGGCAGTTGGATCATGAGAGCAGAACTAACTCCCAGTGCCTGCAGCAGGTGGCCAGAGAGTTTCCAACCCATCAGCTCCTGCATCCTTCAGGGAAGATGGGTGAGATGCTCCCCTGTTGGTCTGTGCTCCCACTGGAGGGTGGGTGAGCAGAGGGACCAGCAGGCTGGGAGTGGAGCAGTCCCAGCCCAGTGCAGCCAGCCTGAGTGAGAAGTGAAAAACAATTCATATCATGCTGTAAATACATAACATTTGATGAATTTAAGAAAACAAGTGATGTATTCAATTTATCAGGGAGATTTTGCTTTTGCATCACATAATCCTGAATTATGCATTAGTCTGAATATCTTCACTCCTGTTTATACATTTCAATTACAATATTTTTTTTTATTTTGTTGCTTACTCAGCCTTTTTTGCTTTTTGCCTTAAAGTCTGTTTAATTTTATTTTTAGTAATGTAATTCAACACAAGCTTTTGGAAAACGCCGATAATTATGGAAGGAATTTCTAAAATGACAAGTACTGTCGTACTCAAAGAAAATTTCTATCAATTCTAAGTGCTTTATTATGTCTGTGTCTCCAGAACTGACTAGTAAATATCTAATTTCATCAGTTCTTTTAAAAATTAGAGAAACATATACATATTAAAAATTCTGTTCTGTTGGCTGAAAACATAGTATTATTGTTCAAATGTCTGCAGCAGTCTGTTACTTGATTGTTCTTTTTGTAGCTCAATTTCAATTTTAGATTATGTTTAAAATTATCTGCTGTATTCTTGGTATCAACTGCCAAGCACATGATATTCTGGAAAGCTGAAACTGCTAAACTGCTTATGCACATTTTTTTTCCTAAATGTTATACCTAATTTTAGCACTGTTAACATTGTCAGCTTGCAATTATATAGGGGCATATACATCATGACCTGCAAATAATGTATCAGCAAAGGGTTTTCCCTCCTACAGGCTTCTATTCCAAATGCTTCATGAAATCAGAAGGTATGTAAAAGTTATTCTGAGCCACTAGCCCACCTACAGCATGTCACTGTGGATTACTGAAAAGGACTATTTAAAAAATGAATTTAAGATGGTGAAGAAGATAGGAGCTGTTACATTTGTTGTGACGGAATTTGTAAGACGTTCAGTTTTATGTGTCAGTTAAAAGCAAAAGAAACCAAGGATGTCATATTTCAATCCACAGCTTCCCAAAAGTAGTTTCATGAGTTATTACGTTGCCAGCTGCCAGATGGTCAGTGACTTATCTGAGGGCTCAGATAATTTATTGACAATGACATTCATTCATTTCTATCAAATTTTTATTTAGGAGCAACTTGTGGTTTTTCTGTCTTACTCTTTTTCTTCCCATGGAGTGAGTGAGGAAATGAAGAAATTAGAGATGTCCTTCTTTCTTTGCCCTGTCCTCAGGCAGGAATTCATGGGGGTAGTTTGAGCTTCTTCTGGATGACACCACAGGATTCCTTAAATGCACAATGGCTTTCCAGTTTTCAGTCATTAGGAGATGTCTGGCTGAGAGTATGGAAAAACTTGAGCTGAGCCAGCTGGTGCAAAATTCAACAGCACATCATTCAGTGTGTATTGACAAGATCCCACATTTGCAGTTCAATAAGGAAAACATTCTTATTTGCAAGGACAGTTACAGTGTCCAGGTGATCATGTGAAGGATGGAGGGGACAAAGAGGCTCTATCTGACAGCTGACCTTATTTTTCCTTCTGCCAACTTCCCCCTTTTTTCTTCCTAATTTCACAGCTCTTGTTGTTGAAAGTGTTTGTTTTAATTCCTAAGTATGGGACCAGCATTATTCTACAGACACCAGAGGTCTGACACAATGGTGTAGTAAAAGGTGTCAGTTTGGAAATTTTACATAGCTGAGATTTGGAACCCTGGACTATGGATAAGCTTTGAAGACTTGTGTGCAGCTGTGAGAGAACTGGCAAAACTCCTTAAGTGCTTCAGAGTTTACTCACGAGTTCCT
Source organism: Peucedramus taeniatus (assembly GCA_013400575.1). NCBI lineage: Eukaryota > Metazoa > Chordata > Aves > Passeriformes > Fringillidae > Peucedramus > Peucedramus taeniatus. The sequence continues at coordinate 128,683 of WBNO01005424.1, read as the reverse complement.
TCTTAAAAAAACCCACTTTACAGTAACAAACGAGTGAAGTATTCTCCCTGAATATCCTGAGGTATTTTATTCCTTTAACTACAGGGTTTGAAACAGAAATAGGAATTATTTCCACAATGCTCTGAGGCAAGTCCAGCCTGCAGAAAGTGTAATTACATCATACCCTACATAGTTTTTCTATCTCTCTGCAATGTCCTTGTTGCCTGAATAACTTGCCCAGCTGTTCTGAACTCACATGATCTTCTTGCTGGAACTTGGGAGGTGATGTACAAGGAAGGCAAATGTAGCTCCTGGTAATGGTCTTTAAATTGCAGACAGTTTCTATTAACTGCTTGCTTTAGGATTCCACTGGGTAAATAATAATTCTTTTTCTCATTAAGAGGAGGAAGAGGAGAAAAAAAAGAAAATACTAAAATGATATTATCAGGATAAAAAAAAAAAGCAACTAACAAAATAAAAAGGAAGGCTGAATAGTCAAGGGATAAGAGATAAGCCACATTAATGAGAAAGGTGAACTTGATTGATTTAGAGCCATTATTTAGAGCTGGGGAGGAAGGGAAATTAGAAATAGACCCTATTTTTATATCATTGCATAATAACCTCAATGAACAAAGTGATGCACCCGAAGTTACTTAGGAAATCTAAGAATTTGAGGCACTTAAAACTCTTAAAGCCTAGTAAAGGCATTTCAGAGCATGCTATCTTCCTGTTAAGGTAGGACCTGTCTTTTGTTATGCACTACTTTGTACTTGATGTTAAGATTCGACCCTAGATCCCAAGTACAAATGGAACATGGAAAAAAACAAAGAACTGAGAAATTAACTATCTGCAAATTCACTGGGGGTCCAGAACTCTAATAAATTGTGTGTCTGGATGGGATGTACTGTCTGTCACAGGAAAAATGGGATATTTTTAAGTGTAAATCCATATTAATGGAGATAACATCATCTGTTAGTCTATTAATCTGTTGAAATCAATAGGAGCTAGACAACAGACTGGGTTTTGGTGCCTATGTGTTGCCTTCAGTCACCAGCAAGTGAATAGCAGAGAATGTAGTTGAGATCAGGCTCCTCAAGGAATAAACTGATACCCTGTCAGCCCCTTCCTCTGAGTTCTAAACAGTGACACTGGAGGGAAGCAGCATGAAAGAGAGATGCTACACCCTGTTAGTGATGACAGTGACAACCTCTAAATATTCAAGTGTGGTGGTTTATTTATTTTAGAGCCTGTTACTTGCTTCAGTGAGGTTGTCATTCCCTGGGACTCTTGTTGGCCTTGCACATGTGGCAGCAAGGGTAAGAAACCTGCTTAAGCTCTAGAAAATTAAATCCTTACTTTACACAATTGAGAACTGAATGAAAAGTGGAACGGTTGAATTTGATGAGCTCCATTGAATATTTAATATCTTGGTAGAAAAATACAAGTAACCAGAAGAAGAATCCTGCAACCTTGACTTTAATAGAAAAAGATGAGGGCAAAAATGAGCTGGTTCTAAAATTATTTTTCTAAGGGCAGGGGGCATAAATGGAAATTGTAGGGTGTTCCATAGCAATATCACACCCTGTGTGACAGTATTGTGCCTAAGGTTAACAGGCACATACCATTCTTTGGATATGTGATTTGTGGGACACATTCATAATGCTGATCTGTCTATCATATAAAAGGGAAAAATAGTAAAATTAAGTTATTCAAATGAATGAAGAAAAATAAGTTTTAAAAAAAATCAGCTCAGAATGATATATTAATGTACCATTCTGTTTAATTTGTATTCTAGTACTAGTCTTAGAAAAGCACTCTGCCAGTTTGAGGTATTTAGTGTAATATTTAATTTAAAGCTGTGATTGAATTCTGGAAAATCTAACAAGCATTTAGCTTCATTTATTAATATCTAAAGATGCAGTATTCATCATCAGTGATTTTGATTAATGTTCCCCTTCAGCAACGATACACAACAGTGAGGTGACCTTGATGAGAGAGCATTCCATGCTATTAAATAATAGACATCCAAAAGATTATTTTGATTCCTGTGTCTGCCTGATTCATTCATTCCTTTGGCAAAAGTTGTTCTTGGTAGAATAAAGCCATACATGCAATGAGACAATTCTTTAAATTTTAATTCATTTTTCTTTAACTTTTAAATTGAAGTTTAGCTTCCTTTGGGGGCCATCATCACTAGATATTAAAGGTCATTTGCTGATGAATTGGTTTTTTTTCCAGTGACTGGCTTATGCTTTGGAATTTTTCTTGTATTTTCCAGACAATTCTCATAATACATAACCATAAACTTAAAATTATTAATTAAATATTACATATTTATAAGACAAGTTGCATAAGTGCTCCTCTAGGATAATTTGGATGTAATTATTCACTGAACTTGATGAAAAGACTTGGGGGAAAAATATTTTTACCTGCCACTTAGCATAGAAACGATCCAAAGGTAGGGAAAAGTTCAACAAGACTGAGAAACGAGAAATATATTTTTATGGAAATGGATTTGATTTAATAAATAATGTTTATACAGTACTTTAAGGAGACATAAATGATTAAGTATTATAAGAAGAAAATAATTTGTCTTGAAAATTTATAGTTCAGTGTTCTACAATTTCAATGCAGGGTCAGGTCCAGTCATGAATAATATGGGACAAGTCAAGTTTAGTTATGATTGCTGTGATAGTCACAAGGAAGAGAGAAATCTTACTCTGGACACAAATACACTGAGCATAACTTTCTTCTTTGAGTGAATCTCTTCTGCATCTGAGTCCTTTGAAAGGCCTGTAATAACAATACCACAAATGTATCCCCCCTCCTTCTCATTGAATTATAAGGTCAATATGAGATAAATACGAGCTGGTTTTGTTTCTAAGCTCCTGAAAAGTACCTTTCATTAGTATCACTTGTCTGCAGTTAGCTGCACATCAGTCCTTGAATTTCCTGATGGCTCAAGTGATCGTGCACCAAGTGAGGGGAAGTGCTTTGGAAAGTGCACAAAATGTGTATTTGTGTTCAGACTCCTAATTAGCTTTGAAATCCAGCCTCTGGTCTTTTGCAACAAAACTAATTCTTTTAGAGGTCTGGTTTATAGGAATACTTGTGGGAAAGGCAGAAACTCTCTCCTAAGGAGTAGTTTGTATTCAGGGAGTCACATCTGCAGCTGTTTGATTGTGTCCTCAGTGAAAGTGGGCTCAGGTGTGGGCACTTTGGTGAATCACCAGTCTATAAAAGACTGGTACCAGGACAAAGGGGGCAAAGATACATAAAAAAATGTCAGAAATACTCTTTCAAATATCTCTTAATTCTGTTTGTAATCTACTGTGACTTCTTTTGCTCCTCCAACTTCATATGGAGGCACTCAGAGTATATCCAAATATTTAGTGTCCCTCCCACAAGGGAGATGGAGGCTGTTCAAGTCAGGATGCTCTTTTATAGCAAGTTTTTGCTCAGGAATGAATGTCCAGGTGGGTAATAATGGATAACAAGTTCCTCTAAAATTATTTTAAATTCCTTTCTCTTTAAACTTGTGACTAAAAAGCTTAAGACCAAAGCAGCTAAACTTTAGCATCAAGATAGTAAATCAAAGAATGCTTAGAAAGGAAAATCATGTTGGAGAATTCCTTATCCCATGGTTGAAAACAGAATTGCTAAACACTTTTGTTAAAGAAAAGGGAAATAGAAAAATATCATAGAAACCAATACAAATTAGACTTATGATGTTACTTCAGGGATTTAATAGCACAATTTTGTAGGCACAGGGTTTGTGGTGATTGGGATGGGGCTGGCCCAGCCTCATCCCCAGTGGGTGCAGCTGTAGGAGCAGGTGAGCAGCACTGACAGCAATGAGCCATGGAGTGCCCAGTGCACTGACCAACCACCAAAGGGACAGAGGGCACACAGGGGCAGGGCATCAACACCAGGGGATAAAAGGCTGGGCTGAGGAAGGGCAGATGCTTGCAGCCTTCTAAAGTGACATGATGTTATTTTGTATGGCAGATGCTTGAAGCCTTCTGAAATTGTGTGGTGGTACTCTGTGTGTTGTAGCCATCTCAACTGTGACACAATTCAGCACAAAGTAAGCAAAATTTTACTTCTGACTTTTACAGATGATTCATTTTCCATGGTTGGTTTGAAATATCTTTTGTTCTGTCTATAAGAATAGTGATTTCTAGTTTTATCAACCTTTGCAGGTTTGGTGAAATGCATTATATTGTAAATCCTTTTTCTTCTACTTAAAAAAAATTACAGAAAAAAGCTGTTTGCTGTAGATTTAAGGATCCCTTGAACTCTAATGTCTGCAAACTGTCTAGCACTGGTGCTGTGTCTGTTATGCTGACTACCCTGAAGCCACCCAAATTTATGAATGTTGAAGTCAGTCTGTAATTTTGCTGTCACTCTTAATGTAAACACCATGGGCGAGATTTCCTTTTAAACCAACACCCTTCCTGCTCCCGTTCCTATAATTGCACTCCCTTTCAAGTGTATCTTATTTGAGTGTAGGTATCTCACTAAGACATGCTTAGAGTCCAGCCTTTTCACTGCCACAAGCTTTGAAGTTGGATGCTTGAAGGACATGTATGAGCTGTTTCTCTATCATAACTTATATACTTAGAAAACTTAAATAATTTTCTGTACAGCACAAAGTAACCATCCTTTTAAAGGAAATCTGAGAAAAAAGCAAACTTAGAAAATATATCTTCTGAGTAGGTAATTTTTTAGTTTTGTAAATTATGTAGATTTGGAAACCATAGCTATTGAAAACTTGGTTCCCATATAATGCTAATCATGGCTGTCTTCAAAATTTGAAGAACTGCACCCATTTTCCTTTTTGACTGCTTTCTGCCCATGGTTTTGCTCTTAATTTCTTTCTCTGGATTCATATGGTCCTTTCTGGACTCTGCAGTGAGACTTGTGTTTCCAAGTTGCACAGTGCCATGGAATTACACTTTCTAGAGCTTTGGGTTGCTGTCAGACTTAAGTTTAGGATGAAGGAAATTCAAAATAATACAGGCAGGGTCAGCAAATTCCTGCTGATCCATCACTGGTGTCTAGGGATAGTAGTGGCTGAGGCAAATGCAACTCAGCTGCATCTGATCTGATCCCATTCATCTCCTTTAGGTTTATAAAGGATTATGTTTTGCCACTAGAACACCTAATATTCCTTTTGCAAAACTATCTCAGTGTCTGAAGAAGTCTATATTCATGTTCAAGAGTGAGATCAGAATTTTGCAACCTATTTCAAATAGGCTTGCTCTAAGATTGTAACAAAAGGGATTGCTGGGAGATTTCAAGTTTTTGTGTGGTTTTGAGTACTCATTGTCTTTTCATATTTTTTTTATAATGGGATTCAATTGTTCATAAGAATTTCTTGAAGTATTAATGGTTTCTCTTTTATTTTAGCTTAACTTGATAATTGAATTTACCAACATTGTTTTTAAAGCAAGAAAAAGAAAGAACTTTTAGGGTGCAAAAATATTTTTCAAGGGATTGATTGTTCTAGCAGACTTCCATGAAAACTGGTTCTTCAGTTCTCATCTAATTTGACTAATGAAATCTTTCTACCAAATGCTGAGGTTGTCATATGAGATTTTGTTTTTTAGGGAATGTGAAATCACTAAATATGAGTATATGTTAATACCCTCTGTGAAAATCCCTTTGGGTGAACAGATTTGGAGGGCTTTTTTGAAAGCCTGGCCTGCCACTGCCATTCCCACTTAATTTGCAATGTATGTCCCTTGGGCAATGTCCCTTCACTTCTACTTAAAGACAAACACTTCATAGAATAATCAGACAATTATTTCTTGTAGATGTTTAGGATTAGTGAAATGTTTTGAAATAATTAGTTTGAAGGTTTCTGTGTATTTCTCATGTACATGTCTGCTTATCTAAGATAGGTGTTAAGTAACATGTACACACATCTACAAGAATAAATGTTGATACTGTGAACGTTCACATAGGGACTGATGATGCATTTTACATCACTGTTTACTGTAAAAGAACAGCATAAAATGCTTAATGTCACAAAAGAAGGTCAAGTGAATGCTTTAATTAGATTTTTGCAGAAAATTGGGTGATCTGGCTTGGAATCAGCGTCATTCAGTAATAACTAAAGAGTGTGGAAGAATTAAGTCACTTGGGTAAGAAGCAACTTGTCTTATAGTCAGCATAAGTAAGCATCCCTTTAGTAAAGGAATGTTAGAGAAAAATTTCTGCTTGTTTCTAGTTTCCCAGATACTAAAACTGCATTATGCTATTTGTCATTGTCATCTTTTCTTGACCTTTGATCTGCTGCCCCCCATTTCCTCAACATCATTTTCACATTTCCCAGAACTTGTGGTATTTTATTTTCTAGCTTCATGCCAGATTTATGGAGGTTCTTATTTACAAGCACAGATGTTTCAACCCACCTCTAGAATGACAGTGTGACATGATTCCACCTGCTTGATGGAAAATCATGGCATGTTTTTCTGACTTGTCCTCACACACAACTCTATCTCCTCTTTAGACAAAAACACACATGTTTTCCTTTTGCTGTCTCCTTTCTCAAAGACAGCAGCTCTTTGATTTGTCTCCTGTGCATCACTGTTTTGCTCAGGCTTTTATCAAGGCATTTGCATCTAGGCTGTTATGATTAACATGAACCAAGGTCTGTTTGATAGGCTTTCTTATCTATGCAATCAGTAAGGCTTTTCTCCACTCTCTTCTTCCGGCCCCTAGTTGCTGTAATTTACATTACTGTTGGCCTAAAACACTTAATGGAGTTATCCAGAATAACTGTGAAAAGCTACTTGCCTCACAAATGTTTTTCCTTACCCTGAAACTTTATTGATGTGCCTTTCCTCTCCCCTTACATCAAGCACAAGCTGCCTATCTCTATTTTCATTTTACTGTCAACTTTTCCATAAGCAGTCAGTCAGAACCAAGAGATCAGTCATCACATCCTGCACTTGTGATGTCAGCCTCTAATCTACATGCTCAAGCAAAGAAATGCTCTATTTATTGTTGGTTGTGATCATATTTGCACAAGTACTTCAGGCAGACCTTTCTGGGGATCTCATGCTTCTAAGCTCAGAATTTTGTTTGCATGATTTTTCAAATTTTTTCATAGAATGGTGGTGACAGGCTTATCTGTCATAGATCCATTTTTAAATTTTACCAGAACAGCTCTGAGGTATGAAAACTCTTGTAAACTGTCCTGGCTAAATATTCTCAATTTACTTCAGAAAATGGTTAAGAGGTATGGTTTTGTGAAACACTATGCTGATGAACTTCAAGGGTAATATTACATCATTGTTAGTTTGTCTTCCAGCATTACACACTCAGATCCCCTAAAATATGATGCATAGTTATGTTAACTTTTTTTTAATTAAGTTTCAGAATAGTGTCTGTAACCATCCTCACCTTTGCTCTTTGAGACAGGAATTGTCCTAATATTTCCAGTTACTTGCTAAATTGTTCTATACTAAGCCTCTGTGGAGTTCTCAGGATACCATATTTTATCATTCTCTTTCAAAAGAGATTAATTGCTGAGAGGCAGCAGTGGATCACTGTCCTCTTCATTCTGGAGGGTTTTTTTGGTAAATCAAAGCACTGCTAAACAAATGCCCCTCTGACTGGAGCTTTTATTCCATAGTGCTTGACAATGGCACTCCATAAACTATTCACCAGCAGAGTCTGCCCTGATGGCAGAAATCACTGGGCTGTTCTTTAAGCTTGACTTGCTGTGGGTGGCTGCTGATAGCTCCCCTGGGCTGGTGCTGTCAGGTGCCTGCAGCACCACAAGCATCTCCACTTTGGGCTACGATGGCAACTCCCCCAGCCCAGAGACGCCCGAGCCCGGAGGGTGAAATTGGAGCCTCACCAAAGGGACAGGAGGGCTCTTTGCAGGAAAATCCAGCAGGGTTTATTGAGGGCAGATCGAGGGTCCAGGCAGGGAGAAGGTAAGAGGAACAGCTGGGAGCAAACATGAACACAACCTCTGCTGAAGGGAACCAGAGGCAAAGGGCCAAGACAGAGGAGGGCCTGGGTGCCTGACTGGGAGAAGGCAGGAGGGGTCAGGGTACAAGCAGCACAATGGGGAGAGGGTCTAGGGGAGGAACTGGAGTGGAGTGATGCAGGTGGAACCAACAGTACAGAAGGGAGGGACTGGTCTTTTGGGGAGAACCAATGGAGAAACTAAGAACACAGAACATACTGGAACTGAGGAGTGAACAAGAGCTGACAGGCAGGAGTTCTTTTGTATAGAGACACAGGGGGTCTTGGGAGATTGTTCTCCTTTCTTACCCTGACTTAAACGAGGGTGTCCTCCCAAGGCATTTTTGCCCTGTCTTCTCCAAGTCTCCCATAACTCACAGGATACAATCTGTCATCAGACTTCTCTTTGTGAAGTGTTTATTTAATTAATGAAAACAGTGTCTCTGAAAAATATCAAGCATAAAATTACTTTGAGTTTTCAGAACAACAGTATTGAGTCAAGGAGAAAAATAGCACTTAGGTAATTCCTTTTTCTCATAACTTGTCATAGAAGACATTAGCTTCAGGTTATTGAATTATATTAATATATATAGCCAATATATTTGGAGTTTTTAAAATGAATGGGACATTGGAAAGTTAAAATTAACATTATTGTTATTTACTTATATTAGGTAACAAAAACTTATGGTACAACTTCATTTAAAATTTGCTTTGAACCAACAGGAGTAAATCTATTCACTAGGAGGGCTAGAGTTTAAATCATTCTTTGTCTTGTTAGCTTAATAGTTGTTGCCCTTTGGAAAGGATTTAGTTTTATTGTTTTTAAAATTTTGGTATGTATTCTGCAGGGTTGTTTATAGGTATTTGAGACAAACTATGGGAACTCTTGCCTTTTAAATTAGACCTTCAGTGTTGCAGAATTTGTTTTTACAATTTCACTTTAGTCTGCAGAAGATGAAGAAATGCATTTAAAGTATATTTTAAAGTGGTGTAAATACAGAAAAAAACCCCACAACTTTTTTACTATATACCCATATGTCCATCGTAAAAAAGAACAATATAGTCAGAAATTGGGAGAAGCTGTTGACACAAATTTTGCCCTCCATCACATTCCTTTTTGAATTAAAGCATTGAAATCTGTGAGATCTGTGGAGCATTTGTGTAATACAGCAGATGGCAGGAGCTGAAAAGGGTGAAAACTGCTGAGAGACACTTGATCTAATTTCTCCTTTCCTAGCTTAGCCTGTAGATCTTTCCTAGTAACTGTGTTAGACATCAGTTTAAGGTGGTGTAGAAGGGCTGCTGGCAAGAATAAAGGACAGTAGACCTTTGTGCATTGCACAGAGAAAAGGATTTTATATATCCCAAGGTGATATTGTACGATGTCTAAGCCAATAACTTCTGAGAAGAAAATGTCTAGAGCATGTAGCTTTATGTATTTGTCCATTCATCAGGTGGCAGTCCTTTCTTTATCAGATTATACTTCTGCAATTAGGGAGAAATAAGAATAATACTAGAAATCTTTTCTGTAGAATTAGAGCAAAAAAAGGTTGTGCAAATGAATCAAATATGACCAATGGGAACACCTCACCTGAAGGCTGCTGAACTGCTAAATCAAATTTAACTCAGTTTTCCCCACTTAAGCAGCATTCTGCCAATCTAGCTGAGGTCCATGTTTCAGTATTTGTGATGTGGAAAGAGAATCCTGATTCTAAGGCTGAAATTAAAACTGTCTATTGCCTTAAAAATTTTATATGGACTTGGATACAGTGTCAGGGTTGAATAAAAAAAAAGAAAAAAAAAGGAAGATAAAAAGAAAAAGCTTGAGTAGTTAGACTTATATAATGCTTTCCAGTACTGACAAATGTTAATTTCACACTATTCTTCCTTACTATTGATTCTTATTTTGGCAGACTTAAAATGTAAGCTTCTTCAAATGAGATACTTTGAAAAAACAAGCACTTGCTGAAACAGCCCCTCCTTAAATATTTTCATCAGACTGAAAGGTTTATGACATGCTGTATCTTACCTTTCTCCAAAAAGTACAATCAATGTTATTTCACTGAAAAGGCTAATGGTTCATTTCTGTCAAGTGGGGTTATATAAAAAGAACCACCATGTCATGTAAGCACGGCCAAAGCTGAATTTTTTATAAAAATTGCTGTTAAAATATTAAATCAGATTTACCCTTAAGTTCCCTTGCATCTAGAGATTTTCTAGATTGGAATCAGGAAGAGGTTTACACTGCTCTGATAATATATTTAATAGCATCTAAGCATGTGATTTGACATTTACATATCTCCTATCATTTCTCCTTTGATTCACACACAGTTCTGCATCTGAAGCAACTTGCAGTAGGTGCTCAGCAGCTGAATATTTCGGGGGAGGAGTGTTTCCTTCTTCAAGGAGTGTCAGATTCTGTGTCAGTCAAATAAGTAAAAATACACATGCAGTGTAGCAGTACCCTTTACTTAACAATTTAAGTCTGCTGAAGTCAGCAGTGCTGAAATCATCAGTTTTGGAACTGGATGTTTTCTCACCCAACCCATCAATATGTAGAGATCCTCTGTGCTGGGGTTAGTGTGTGCAGAAACTGGAGTTTGCACATTAGTTCCTTGTCTTTGTTTGGTAGAGCTGGATGAATTCCATTTCATCTCTCAGAACCACCTTTAGAGTGTTGTCCATTGAGCTTTGCCAATTCAGTGCCATCAAAGAAGAATAACAGAGTTAGCAAATATACCAGAAACTGGACCACACCGTGTCATAGTATTTGTGGCAGCACCAGAATGTCATCCTGCTTTTCTGTGAAGATATATTTTTCACTGTTGTCATGCAGAAGGTTTGCTTTATGAGTGACTGTTTCTGTATTTCATGATTTAGCATTTATCTATGTTTCCAGAATATATATATATAAAATATGTGACTAGATATATATATAATATCTTTGTGATGCTGCTTTAAGGCTGATATGTTGTGGGAATGTCTGAAGGTGTGCATATGCCCTGAAACACACAAATGTTAGCACTGGGTTTTTTTGCTTTTTACTGACAGTCTGCTGTCTTCAGGTAATGTTAGTGAAAGCTGTATGGTTGAAGTCATACTTCTTGCAGTGTATTTTGTATTTTAAACCTCAGTGTGTCCCTTCCTACTGGGTAATGATCAGTTTGGATGATACTAGATAATGCAGAATCCCAACCAGGCCAAATACTGCAAGAGCTCCTCCTAATGGAGCTAACAGAAAGAGGGGAAAAAAAAAATAAAAAATAAAACGAAGCAGGGGAGAGAGAGGGAGATGTACGGAGTGGGGGGACAGGGGGGAGGAAAAAAAAAAGAGGAAAATGTTGGAAAAGGAATATGGGAAAAATTTCCTGCATTTGTTGCTCTGTGTCTCCTAATTTGAATTGTCTCACCATGTCACTGGAAGGCTTTGGTACACCTTTGTCTGAGGCAATGACATTTGGAATGTTTCAGAGCCAAGTATGCATTTCTTCTGCAGATTATTTTACAGTGAAATCCATAATTAGATACTGGAAAAAAAGTGTTCTAATAGTCTTCAGGTGTGTGCCAAAGCTGGTGCATTTTTCTTCTGAGGGAGTCTCTCTGGAAACACTGAGTGCCATACTAAGCTGATCACACATGCATCCTCTCTGCCTGCATTAGCATGCAGGAACTTGTGTGCAAAGCTGCTCTTTTTGCAAAGTCAAATCTGTATGCAGGGAGCATTTACACAATGAAAAGATGGCTGGACTAAATCGAATATTTGGCTTATAATAAAGACTTCTAGATTCCAGTCATATAGATCCCAGTGCTTTTTCACTTCAGCTGAATGTGTGCCTCTACTCACTGGTCTGGGTAAGGAGGACAAAACAGAATCTTAATTTAAGATGACAAAATGTTCTCCACAAACATGGAGAACGTGTTTTAATTCAAGCTGTCGCCAGGAAAAGAATGGGCTGGCTGGGTACAACAGCCTGGAGCAGGTTGATAGGGAGACACTGTTGAGCTTCTATTTCTTTGTTTTATTTCATTTTAACATAGAGCAGAGTCACCTTGAAACAAATTTAAAATAATCACATCTTGTTAAAATAAATAGTTATTGTAATCTAATGAATTATGATTAAGTGATTTCTACAAGCTGTGACTAAAGACTCATATTTTGTACAAAAGTGTGGTTAAGTTTTAGGGCCATTTGAATCAGTGGGACTACATTTGGCAAAGAAACAGATGGCAGTTATGGCAAAAGCAGTTTTCTATCACAATGTTACTGCTGGGCACTTCAATCACAGGTGTAAATAAGAGCTCCCTGGTGACTGCTGTTTCACATCCAGCTGTGATAATCTCTGAGGGGCTATTTAACAGATGGACACCATCACAAGCCTGCTCATACCTGATGTCTTTCTGCTGAAAGCTGTCAAAAGAACCGTGTATGGCTTTATATTGAGTTTCTCCACCCTTTGGAATTCTGTGATGTATATCATTATTTAGATTATCACTATCTAATTTGCATAGTGAGAGGAGTGCAAGGTAAAAAGCAGGTTTCACACAAGCCAGATCTGTTCACTAACTTTTTCCATGAGTGTTTTTAGTTTCCTGGCCAAAATGTGTACATATGTTTGGTTCTTACATATACCAGAAGGGTGGCTGTGATAAATAAAAATGGCATATGTTCCTAACGTCAGAGTTTGAGGACAGCTGGTGATTTTGAGCTAAATCACAGTAGGCCCAATTCTATTTTCAGTGTTCTTTGAAGTCCAAAGCACTGACTGAGCTAGAGCAGTGTATGCTGATCTCTAATGGTCTAAAATTTAAATAAATAAATTAGAGGACAAGGTGAGAAAGGGACTAAATCCAGACCAGGCAGCCTACAGCATTGCATTTGAACATGGCTGTTCAGCAGCCATGCTTCTGTGTCTCTGAGAAGTCGTGGTAAAACATTCTTCACAATCTGAGTCAGAAATGAGTTAAAGGGTAGCTGTGAAGTCTCATTTTTCTGGCATTGAACAGGGGTGTGTTACAACTAATATGCATTTCCTGGATGTTTATTCATACAAAATTTTAGGTCTTCCAACTTGTTAGATCTCCTACCTGCTGTCTATAAAGACAAAGGCTCTTCATTCTTCAATCTCCATTCATGAAGAGAGGGTCTTACAGTAGAATTCATGTATTTTATTATCTCAGTTTGAAAAATATATAATTTTCCTCTTTAGTAATTTTAGGAGAAGGCCACGTCCAACAGTCAGAGTGCATTTGTGTCATTCTGTTTACACAGTCAATATGTTCAAGGTATCTAGATGATGAACTTAAATATTTACCGTTATTCAGGATAATTATGGTGCATAAATCATTCACTAAATAATTTTAAATGAGCAAATTTGCATAGCTTAGAAGTCAGTTCAACTAATTAGTCTGTTAAAATAATTTAAAAGAATGAATTAAACTAATGTTTGCTACAATTAACTTGTCCAACTTGTACTGAAAAGGGTCACTTCAATTCTAGAATGATGCAGTAGATTACTTATTTTGATTTCTAAACTAATCATATATAGTAGGACCTACTAATTACACACTTCCATCAATATTTAATTGCTATGTGCTTCTCACTTGCCAGTTCATCCTATGAACTTGGCATCTTCTACTGAGCAGCATGAAAAGGAAGGGGTATTTTTTTTTATAATTTCCTTTTAGGACAGGTTGCTTTATGCTATTCTGTGTTCTGTTTGGGTGAAGGACCTTTTTATAGTCTGCTCTTTTCACTTGTTTGTGTCTTTGTTCTCCCTTTGTCATGTTCCTCTTCATCAAAGATTAATTCTGTCTCCCCATTTTCAAAGCACTTGTACAACTGATTCTTAGACCCTTGCAGCATATTTGGGGGAAAAGTTTGATTTTCTGCAAATGTCACTCCAGACTTTGTATTAAGAACCGCATAATCGAGATAAAACAGTTGATGACTGTTCCAACAACAGCTAAAATTCTGGAAGTAAAATTAGATCCTTTCCAATGCACCCTGTAGGTGATGGTGTCTTTTCTCAACTGGTGTCCTAATTGCAGAGGAACTGGCTTTAGGCTTTTCTGTTCTTTAAGGAATAGAATTCCACTGGAGAGGAGCTGAGACAAGCAAAATCTTCCAATTCCCACAAGCAGGGTCAAGACAAGGTATGTGCTGCATAATAACTTCCTGCGTGACAATAAACAACATTTAATGTCTAAAAGTCACTGCTGTGCCATTTTATAAATAGTGGCCTGAATCAGAGCTGGTTGTTGTTTCAGTTTTCAATACAGTAGAAAGAAAACTTCAAATTTTGACTCTGAGGATCTTTACCAAAGGATTCTGCGCAGTGTGGTTTCTACCAAATGTCTTTTCCTCATTTAATTTAGTAGAAATGTCTGCAATAATTAATTGAGGTGGACTTGGTTTATAAAGGGTAGTGCAATTACACTGGTTTAGACATATAAACAAGATCAAGTTATCTGATTGATTCTCAAAAAAACATAAGCTGATTAATGCAATTGCAAATTTCATTGCTATAAAAACACTTTTATTTAAAATGTGTGCTGTTAGCTTGACTAAACCAGTGAGCCCTCTAAAGACTCCAGGGCTGTGTTAACTCTTTTCATGAGTCTGTAGTTTACCATATACTCCTGTTGTGATTAATTTCATATCATTTTTGTTCTTTCATTTTTGGAGATGACCCCTCCTCACACCCTGGCCCTGTTTAAAGAAGCCCTGCTTCACCCAAAGTTATCTAAAAGTGAAATGTACGGGACAGAGTTTTTACAGAACTGTCAGTTGAATATTTTTTTCCTATCCCTAGCAGAAAGTGCCAAAAATAGAGAATTGAAAAAATACTAGGAAACTGCTGAAGTTGTTGCTTGAGACAGCCTGTCAGACTTCATGGTTTTGCTGCTGTTTTTTGTCCATAGTGTAAAAGGCAGCATAGTTTAAAGAGCAGTGAATGGTGATAAAGACACCACACACTGAAATCTCACTTGTCACTTGATATACTCAGACCTGTCCAGGTATCTCAGATTTCTGTTCATCTATTCAGACACACCCATTGCTCCTCCTTATTTAGACAGTCCAAAGCTGGAACTCTTTAACCATGTGATTAGCTAGCAAGTAGTGTGTTATTTTAGCTTGCTTCAGTTTTTAGGAGTTAATTTATTCTCTAGATGTTTGTGCTGTGCTTTCATAAGCATGACGTGTCCCCATATTTCCATATATATATATTTCAGTTATCCCACAGCAGAAAGTCTTATGAACATTAAATTTAACAAGATTGCCTTGTTTTAGTGATGAAAGTGTCTGTGCTAAGATTCAGTTTGGGCAGAGCTTGAGTGGGAGTCCCTAGACTTTCTTTTGCAGTGAGAAAGTTGGAATGTCCAAAAAGGTGTGTAGGCTTCGAAACAGAGATTTATGAATCCTGAATAGCACTTTTGGTAACTGAGAGTTTGGAGTAAGGCATGGCACATCCTTTTTTGCATGCACCCTCCTTTGTGTCTCCTTTAAACGTGTTTATCAGACTCACACTGCTAAATCAGGGGTGTTCTTGGTTAAAGCAATTCTTTCAGTCTCCTCTTAGGTCCCCAGGGAAATTCTAACCCTTTAAAGGTAGGCCACATGTCTGTTCTTTTCTTTCCATGGCACACTTTGAGCTTTTGAGCTCACTGAGCCTTTTTTCTGAGTCTCGAGAGCTCAAACCAGCACCAAGCTGACTTAAAGCCAGTCCCACACCCATCCCACAGCTTGGCTGGGAAGGAGATCATGGTGTGCCAGTTTTCTCTAAACACAGCAGCAATTTGTAACTGAAGAACAAGTATGAGGAGATAAGGCTCCTCAGTGCCATGCATGATGATTGGTGCTACTTCATAAAAAAATTCTATTTTGTTGTACTTAAACTTTGGGAAGAATTTTCTTAAAATATCTCTGCACACTTATTTTAAATAAAAGTGTTTTATAGCAATGAAACTTGAATAAAAACTATGAATTGTAAAGGAAGGTTATACATTAAGTACAACTTGTATTAAAATAGGAAATATAATTTTGAAATAAATCATAATCATTTGTGTCTTGATCCTGCTCTTGGGCATTCCCAACACTTCTGTCCAGCACCGTTGCCAGGGCAAACCTGATTGTGATCCCAGTTAGCAGTTCATGTGTGATTTGGCAGGTACTTCTGTTTGTAAAATAAATGTAGATTATCAAATTATATCAATTTACCCCTTCTCAGACCAGCTTCCTCAGTTTTAGAAGTAACATGTTTACAAAAGAGCCAGGCATGCATACAGAAAAGTATGTCTTGGAAATCTTTGGCAAGCTATAGCAATAGCTATTTCTGGAGTGGCACACTGTTACATTCCTGGTTTAATCTAGGGGGTTTGAAGAATGTGATCCAAAAATAATGGTATTTTAGAAGCTCATCTATTCCTTTGCAAAAGTAAAAACTTCCCCTTCCTGCCAAATTTGCGTTTTTGTCAGGTTCTGCTTCCATTTCACTAAGCTAAGGAAGGTGAGCCAGTCTTATTTTAAAAATTAACTTCAAGACTGCATTCAGCAAAAGAAACTGCTGGCTTTTGGGTTTCAGCTACTTCAAAGGGACAAATTAGTGCAGCACGAGTGGTGGCTTTTCTGTGTGTCTGAAGGTGGTGATAGCTGCTAGCCCGTTTGTAGAACAGGGGGGATGAGCTGTGGAGGGCCAGCTCTGCAGCAGCCGTGCCGAAGCCCGTGGGCAGGCACCCCACAGTCACGCTGGGCGTGGGAGCAGGTGCTGTGTCTGTGCAGAGCACTGAAACAGTCATATGGAGGTGACTGTCACATCAGCTAAAACCCACAAATTCAGGATTAGTCACTGCTGGTTTTTTAGCACAGCTCACTCTTTTCTCGGTCCATGAGGCAACAGGTGTTTGTTGTTCGAGGCAAGCTATGCTCCTGCTGGAGGCCAGAGAACAGAAAGTCCTGAGAATAATCATTTTTCACCATAAGCAACATGTCAACACTTCTCTAAATGGGGGAGCTCTTGTTCAGGTGCATTCTGGCCTTTACCATGGCTTCCTCAAAGTGTAGAAAGAGCACGGGCACTCAAATGTGGAAATATCAGTGAACTGATCTAAAGGGATCCTGAATGTTTGCTCAGTGTCGTGAGCAGGCAGAAGCATTTGGCATTTGAGTTGGCAGTTCAGGGGGTTAGACACGTAATATTGAGGTGGCAAAAATGCAGTCACTTATTTAGTGATTTATATCAGCTAGAAGAAGGTTTTACCAAACATAACAGGGAGACTTGTAAGAGAACCAATGTTGTTGCTTAGTATTTGTGAAGGCAGGTTCCATTATCATGACTAAAATTTAGGATGAGAATATTGAAGTATATACCTCTCCCCAGAAAGTCTGATTTGTAATATAATGTAGGATGGTGCCAAATAGGGTTGTTACTGGTTGCTTTTTCCTTCTAAATGGCAATAATTTCCCATTACAAGCTGAAAACCTCAGGAAAGTAACATAAAAAGTAAAGGCTGGATTTCTTTTTTTAACACTAGCAGCTGGTTGCCATTTGTTTGAGTGCTTGACTTGTTTCTTTAAAAATGTGATTTATTTGGAGGAGATTTTTCTGTGGCACATTGTTTCCCCTCAGGCTATCTCTGAGTCCATAGCACTGGAGATGGTGGTTAATGAAGACAGATGACGTTCCCAGCCCCCAGGCTACTGTTTTCATTTTTCAATACCAGCCTTTGCATCAAGGAGCGAGCAGCAGCAGAGACATTCTCTGCCAACAGCAGGGTCTTTGTTTTGTTTCCCAAGGTTCTTCCTTAATGGGAATATAAAGATTGTGTTTCTATAATTATATGTTGTAGAAACTTTAAGGAACAGTATTAGTTTTAAATGCAATGTTGAAAACAGCCATGACCAGCCAAACTAATGGGTGTTACTGTGCCATTTCCTCCTCTCCTGCACCATTCCTATCATTATTTGATACAGAGTGATGGAGTAGAGACAGGAGTGAGTTAAATGAGTTTTGCTTCTTTGAAATCAGTGAAACTATACAAATGGAATTTTTTTTCCTCTTGTGAGAATGTTGTTAAAGTATTTTGTAATTTTTTGAGGGAGGCAGGCAATATTTGTATTTGCACAGCAAACATCACAAGGCTTTGGGTGTTAAGTAAATGGCTGGAATGTAGCATGAGGATTAACACCCTTATGTGATTTTTAGGATTTCAATATTGGCCATTTAACTAGGTTATTTGGGTCCCTCACACAGTATGTATACCATAATTTAGTACCTCAGCTTAGCTCAGATGAAACTGTGGTAGAATTTATTTTAAAATAACAAGAACAGGGGTTTTCTAAAAAACTACACAAACATGCTGAAGTCACTTGAGTTCTGCTTACTTTCTAACCTGACTTAACCCCAGATACTTAAATATAGATGTTTCTCTTTAAATGGGAAAAATACAAAGAATTTATTTTAATATATATATATAACGTTGCTTTCATGAGTGCATTTTTGTTAATATTTTGTAACTGATATTAACATTGCAGCTTCTGCAATTTTTTCTCATATTAGGCTATTTACTAAAATATTCATGAAAAACACAGAGCTGTCAGTTAATTAATTTAGAATATACATGTATATTCATTTATGTTCACTTGGCAAAGTTAAATTACATAATTGTTTTATACAATGCAGGGTTTAAAAGATTAAGACTGAAAGATGGAACTCGGTATTCGAAAATAGTTATGCTTTCATTTTATTATGATTTTGTAGCTTTATGTCAGCTTCTCATTTTCTGAGACTTTTGCTGTGTTCTAATTGCATATAATTAGTTTACTGCTATAAGTAGAACACTTCAAGAAAAAAAATCATAAGATGGTTAAAGTCTCCCAGAGAATAATCATATTTGCTGCCTTGATTCTAAGCACTTCAAAGTTAAAAATTCAAAGATATAAGAATCTTTGAAGAAGGACCATCTGAGAAATGTGGAGATCAGCCTACCTGTTTATAATTTCTTCCTAGTCCTATAGAGATACAGGAAATTCAGGGATAACATTGCACATATGCATGTAATCATCTTTGAAGCTTGAAATCCTCTCAGAGTCAATGATAATTTGTAGCTGACTTCAATAGAATCACAATTTGATCCACTTTATGAACTTTCTAGTTGAAAAAAATCCATTAAATGGGGAGAGTAAGGAAAAGCCCACTCTATTCTCTGTGGGGGAGTAAAAGCACCAAGCAGTATTTTATGCTAAAGAAGATGAATTATTTAAATAATAATTTGAGTGTTAGATAAAACCCAGCATGGTTTGGAACCTTGGTTGCTTTGGTCTTTCTGCAATGATGAACTATCAACATTTGCTCAAAACTACTAAAACTGAAGAGACATTTTGCTGGTGATGTTTATAAGCTGCTGAATTCCATAGGATTGTCATGCTGGATCTCTTCTCTAGTACACAGTTCTTTAAGGGAACTGGTTAGGAGCAAGAAGCTTCTTTCTGCTTTGTGTTGGTAATATCACAAGACAAAATCAGTTAAAAGATATATTTTGGAAAAGGTCACATCTGGTTGGAGAATGGTAAAAGTAGCAAAAGCCACAGTCATATTACAGGAGTTTTTCTCCACTCCTGAGAAGTTTCAATTTAGCAAGGTTACCTACTCAAGTGACTTATTAACTATTGGCAAACACTTTTTTTAAATACTACTTTTCTTCCCTTCTTTTAGACCCCAACATCACCCTCTCACATTTGGAGGATGGGGATGACACTTCATAGCTGTAATCAGGCAACCAGAGAGGCTTTTGTCATGTTGTCTGAAATCACTGGTAATTGGGATGGTTGTTTTAAATTCAGAAAATTATTTGCAATTGAAATAATTGGAAAATTAAAGCAGTTATAAATCAAAATGTTAGGTAAGTTGTCCTTAAGTGGTGTGCATGAATAAACTTCCCATTTATAATATGTACTGTAGTGCTTTTCTGAAAGTTCTTTACCCTTCTCTCAGACTGTTTCCCACTGTTTTCCAGTTCATCTATCCCCACCATGTGTTAATCTTTTTCTCTCTCTTCTGCCCATCAGAGAGTGTGGAGACAATAATTGTGAGGTTCAACATGACCTTTGCAAGCTGGAAAGGAGACACAATGAGGTCCCTCCATCCCGAGTGGAGCTGACAATAAATCATGTTTTGCAAAGTTCCTTTCAAGGAAAAATCAGAGTCCATCTATATTAATTCAAGAGATAAGGCTGAATGAGGTTTTTAAGTCAATGAAATTTCTCCTGCATTGGAATTTGCAGGGAACAGACTCAGTATTAGCAGAGGGTAAAAAGCAGTTTGAAAAGGGTCCCTGGTTGCTCAGCTTTTTCTGATGGATTCTGCTTCCAATTATTCCACTTTCCACATTAAACTCTTGAAACTATGAGCATCAATTACTTATTTCAGGGCTTTTGGACAGGGACAGATCACAAGAGATACCCTTCAATATCTCAACCTTTTCCAAATTCAGTAAATTAATTTTTCTGATTTCCCCTCCTCACCAAAGAATGGAAATACAGAAATAATGTGTAATATTTCTTTGAGATCCAATAATTTAAAAAAGACGTATATATTTAAGCCTATATATATGTGTGTGTATATATATATACACAGTGCTATCCTAAAAATATGGCCAAGCTAATAGAGTTATTCCAGTTCTTCATTTTTCTTCAATTTTTCTCCTGTGTAGCTATTCGATACTCAAACAAGTTTCATGTATTGGTTAAGGTTTCTTCCTTTTGGTCATTGACCTCCACCTACTCAGCCTCAGACCTTTCAGTCTTCCACTTCCAAGCCTGCCATGGTTTTGTGAACCTTTTGTGAAACTTATGTTCAGTGGGAGCAGTGTTGGCTCCCAGGCACACGAGCCTTAGTGAGTTGCACACTGAAGCACTGCATTTATTTCAATTCCCTGATCAGTGATAACTTTGTTCCATGTCATGCAGCTAAGTAAAAGTGGAAGGAAAGCAATTCCTTCTGCAGAGGAAAAAAAAAGTGGCTAGAACAAAAAGAGGTAAAAAAGGGAAAAGGCAAAAAAAAAAAAAAAAAAAATCTAAGAGCATATCCCAGAGAAGAGCAGGCCTTTCATTATGATAAAAGGGAAACTGAGGGTGTTTCTTGATAACACTTCCAACTCCTCACCTTTTCACAAAAATTCAATGGCTTCTGAGGGGAGGCTGATGCTTTGTGTCCTCTTCCAGCAAGTTGAGTTTCTCATTTTTCCTTATGGGTCCTGGCCTTTTAAATCATCCAAGGGGGTGTAATTCCTTTTGTTAAAGAAAAATATCACTGAAAATTCCTGTGTTTGTTAGTAAAAACTTTTCTAATACCAGCAGCTGAAAAAAAAAAAAAATCTATGCCTGCTTTCTGAACTTTTTTCTGTGAATAAAACTTTGTTTTGGCAAAAGCTTTTTGAGCACTCTTGATTCAGTGAGTGAGATATGGGAAGCTTTGCCTAAACTGCACTTTCTTTTGAAATCTATAAGCATTCTCAAAGTTTTGATTTTTTGACCTTGAGTTGACTTTGAGCTGAATGCTGCAGTAGCTGCTCATGTTTCAAATGAGGTACCAAGTGCAAGTTTGCCCAAGCACAGAGTTCATGCTCTGAGGGCTTTCAGGTGAACACTGATGACTTTGGGAGCAGCCTCTCACAGCTTCCTCTCATCTGCCACTGCACTTCAGCAATATCCTCACTCCCAGAAAGAAACATAAGCAATTAATCAAAGTTTACACTGAGATGCTTGATGAAGAGATCAATAATTTGTCTGGTTGCCTTAAGTGACAAGTTCAAAAGAAACAGGGACATGGTGACACTGTTTAGGTTTGAGCAGAATAGATGATGACAGATTATTTATGAATTGGATTGAAACACCTCCTTTCCCTTGTCTGTCCCCTTTTCCAATGGAGTAAAAGATATTTTTTTTTAGTAGTTCTTATGACCATTACTGCAATGTAACTTTTCCTGAGTTTTATATTGGGGAAACTGCACATTTTGCAGGGAATCATGGATTGTGACCCACAAGGATCATTGAAATCCAGCTACTGGCCCTGCACAGGAAAACCCCAAGAATCCCACTGTGAGACTGAGAGCATTGCCAAGCATGGAAGCTTGGCAATAGATTTTATAAAGCTGTGTTATCACTGCACTGACACTGTTACACCATTTGTTAACATAGATGAAGTTCTGTTTTGTTTTTAGTGGAACTGTAAATGCAGGTGGCAAATGAAAAGCTAGGAAAGTTCACCAGTACAGAATCACCTGAATTATTTAGGTGAATGTTAGAAAAGAGCAATAAGCATTTCATTATATTTAGATAGCTAATAATACAATGTGTTAGATTTTAAAAGAATGAGGGACTGTCTCTGAGAAGTGGTGGCTCAAGGGTTGTGGTAGATTATAAACTGAGAAGGGTAACATGGTAGCCAGAAAAAAGGTAATGTATCATAATGTACTTTTCACATTGTTGCCCTCTCTCTATTTGTTGTTCCTGCTGGCAAGTATGGAACAGTAGAAACAAAACAAGGTGTTTGGGTATAAACATTAGGGTGTTTTGAGTGTCTGAATTTAACTCTGAGGAAAGAGTATTGAAGCTTTAGGGCAAAGAAGCAGCATACATCTGTAAAATAACAGCTGTTGAAATGAAATTTTCTGGTAGGGGAGCTGTAGTTCACCAAAAGATGAATGTTTGTCTTGTAGGAAAGGAATAATAAATTTATAGAAATAAAAATTGCAGTTGGACACATCCAAATATGACTAGAATATTCTCATTGATTTAAGCTAAATAACTTACAACATGTAAGATTTCTTTGTCTGTGGAAGAGAAGGTAGCAGTGTGAAGCCAGGTCGGAGTCATTTGCCTCCCTCTCTGCCCCTGTGCTGTTACTAAATTGCCCAGTAGTTTGTCTGATATGGACACAAGATGTCTGAAAGCCAGTTTTGTGCCATCTCCTGGAAGAATCAAACAGACTGAAAACCCGAGTACCTGTTTTTAGGATACGACAACCTCTTGTAGGGAGCAAAACAAACAAGGTTGATTAAACCCAGAAAAGCATTTGAGACAGAATAGAAAAATATCAGAGAAGCAGCATTTATGTTTTGTGGTCATTTAGGTATTGAGACTTCGGTGAAAAAGGTGGAAGTCAAATGTCTTCTGTCTTTGAACCATTTGTAACTAATGTTCTCTCTCCATTTGTGTGTGTTAACTGGTTTATCACTGCACCCAGTTGGTTGGTTAGCTGTTAGTAATGTTGAGTTTCTTGAGAAAAATACCAGAAAGGAAGGAATCTGAAGCTAAAAAACCTGAGAATTCAAGAAAACACTTGGAGTAAATTCTGTGGTCTTCCTGAATGTCAAAAGGCAGTGGGTGCTCCCTTTGACACAGCTCTTGTTGGGCACTAAAGGAGAACATACATGGAGTTGTAGATCCTCAGACTCTAATGGCTCAAGGCACTGGGAAAGGTATGACCTTCCCCACCTTGCTGCCACGGGTAGACTGAACCCTATGACATTTTTAGAGAGTACATACATCCTCTAAATGAGAGTTCTATGAGACATCCTAATAGATGGCCTAATTTACATATCAGTCATTATTTATGCATTTGTTTTCAGAAATTGCAGCTAACAGCTTGATTGCAAATGCTAATACAGAAGAACAAAGTGAGTTTCAGGAGGTTGTGAACTTGTTGACTGACTTTAGGCCTGCCTGCTCTGCACAGTCTCTCTGGTTCTCTGGCAAGAGCACAATGATGCTTTGGATGCTGATGCCTTTTCTGTTTGCTTTAAGTCCTGAATGAACCAGGGTTAGAGCATTGCTCTAACAAACCCAGGTGTATCACTTCTACTGGTGATATAGAGCAGAAGGCTTTAAATTATGGACCTGTTTCAATTCAAATGAAACCAAACTGAAAAATTGCCAGTTTTTCTTAGGTGATTGTCTTGGTTTAAAAAACAGGTGACTGTTAAGGAAGGCAGGATCCTGTCTTAGAATGGAAAATGTTCTGCCCTCTTAAGAGAGGAAAGTAAAGAAAAAAAATCCAAAAGGAGGACTCCCAAAACTCCAACAGTGGTTTGGCATTTGTCCTGTGGTTCTATGGTTTTTGTATTCCAGCCACAGATGTGCAGTTTAAACATGCTGAATATGGGTAGCTTACCTAAAACAAGAGCTTTCACTAATCTGAAGCATTTTATGAACTTCAAACTTGAAAATCACAGCAAGAAAACCATGGAAAAATCTCCAGATTTTTGTCTATGGCTTCTATCCTCATGATGGAGTACTGAATGATCATGTATAATGCTATTGGAGTGTTAAGTGTCTGAATACAATCTGTATTAACAATCTTTCTGTGATTATATAGATATAGCTAATTAATACCACTCTATAAAAACCTCACATAAACAATAGAACAGACATAAAAGACTCCATTTGTCATCTTGTGATTCTGAAAATAGTTGAACTCTACAGTTCAAATGCTTCTGAAATCTGAACAGAAAATGTGCTTCACGTGTAAATATTTATCATGAAAGCTTGTAGCTTTTTTTCCACTTATTTTCTCACTGTATCTTTTTTTTAAATGCCCTTCAATTCTGGATAATAAACTAACGTGATGAAACTCAGGAATGCTGGGAAAATGTAGCATACAGTCTCTTGGCAACACAACCCATCTTACTTGGTGCTTGAACTTGGGTCTTAATTATAAAAAAATAAATTACTTATTTACTAATCCATACAGTATACCCTAATTTGTTGCTTTATCTCACGAAGAATAATTAAGTTCCATCTAAACATCTTATCAGTTAATCCTCCCCAGAAAATGAGCTCATTAAATTAGTGTAGAAGGGTATTTTGTGTCACAAATCCTTCTCCCGGTTGAATAAACAGAGCTTTATTTATGTTGCAGAGCAGGAACATTTTTAATTTCTTGGTGACGTTTTAATTATGACTGCTGATGCTACAATTAGGAACACAATGAAATCAGCACAGTGAGACAAGGCCATTCCCAGACTGTGTCTAGTTGTCACATTCCAGAATACTGTTTCTTTTTTTGGTCCACATGAGAATACATGCAAGAGGGGAAACACAGAGGTAATTTTTGAGCAAAGAGAGTGGTAATTAGGGCCATTGTTCTCAGTCCAAAATGATGTGGTCTTATCTGTAAATTGTCACTTCATGGCTGCTTTTGTTTCCTGTGAGTAACAAGCTGGTTCTCTGGACTAGTCACCATTGGTTAAATTCAGTGCACAAAAATCCTAGAATATATCAATTTAAACATTAGTGTTCTACTGAGACCCTTGCTGAAGGCAGGGAATGAGAGAAGGTGAGAAAATGCATTTGGTGATTTCCAGCTACACCAATCCTTCAACAGAAGAATGTTTTTTGGTTTTGTTTTGGTTTTGTTTTTGGTTTTTTTTTTTGTCATAGAGCTGGTGAGAAAAACTAGCTTTCAAGTTGCTTTGAAAAATCAGTAAGACCACACTAATTTCTTTAGCCCATGTGTGCATAGTACCTGGAATAACACAGTATTGCCCCTGCTTATGATGTGAATAATGATAAAGGCAGGGAGAATGCCTCACAGTTAATGCCTGAGATTATTCATTCAGGAAGAACAGGTGGCCATTCCTGCTAATTTCCCTTTGTTTAAATAAACAAAATATTACATTATCAGAAGTCTGGCAGAGGAAGATATTCTTAATTTTAGAAATGTTCATTTCCAGAAGTAAGTTCCCTTTTTATAGCTTGTGAAATTATACTGCATGTATGCTTGCTGCGTATTTGCATATGCTTGTTTTCTTTGCATATGCTTGTTCATTAGTTTAAGCTATTGCACAGATATTCATGAACTGAGTTATTCTGTGTAGGTGAACTCCTTTAATTTTTCATTCCTGGATGATTTCATTCATCTACAAACCTCACTAGATGTCTCTTCTATGGAAAAGCTGACTAGGTCTTTAAATGCCTGTCTTTGAAATGAATAAAAAAGAATGTGCAGCAACAAAATCTCAGTGAGCTAGCACTAGTCTGATTACTAACAAAATTCAATTTTCTATGGCTTTGTTTCTTTAGTCTCTTTGAATATCTACTATAAAGAATCCTGATTATGAACCAATCTGACAGCTGTCAATCACAGGCTAATTGAAGTGTATCTGTGCAAGGAGCTTGGATTCAGTTATATGTTGAAGAAAATGCCTTAGAACTAACCTTGACTTCTTGTATCTTAAAGACAAAATAAGGAAAGATTTGTTTCAGTTTTTGGGTTTCTGTTCTTTTGGAGTTTTTTTAGGACCATGTCTGTTGTTTTCAGAATGTTTTTTTGTAAGGTAAGTAAGATCTGGAGAAAGAAAAGTAGATAAAAGAATGCTCCCAAGTACAGATTTTTTTTTTATGAATAATGGCTAAGGGTAGAAATAACTGCTTTAAGGTGTACTGCACTATAACTGTTCTGGAGCCCTTGTGGGTTAACAGAATTTTCCAGGTCATTTATGAT
This sequence comes from Peucedramus taeniatus, assembly GCA_013400575.1. Taxonomy (NCBI): domain Eukaryota; kingdom Metazoa; phylum Chordata; class Aves; order Passeriformes; family Fringillidae; genus Peucedramus; species Peucedramus taeniatus. The sequence goes on along the minus strand of WBNO01005424.1, from coordinate 102,218 downwards.
AATCCTTTTGTGATAGCAAGATTGTCTGGCAAAGTGATGGAACAAGTGAGCTAAAATCACTTAAATCTATTTATAACAAGGGCTATAGCACTTTGATTATCCTGGGGATTCAGAGGAGACTGATTTTGTATTTGAGTGGCAAGGTCTGTTGGGGGTGGAGATTAATTTTATAAAGAGGTTATATGCAATTTCTCTCAAATCTTTGGATGATGGTTCCAGCAGAGCTGGAAAGTGAGCCTCCAATCTGTTGTCTCAGCATCTTTCAGTGTCTGAAAGGGCATGCAAATAATCAGTGATTGGGATGGGGTGGATGAGGCAGGGGATGTGGGGGAAGAGTCTAAGATATAATTTTTATATCCTGATGGAGATACAGTGTAGTGTGAAAGTGACACTGGGTAAAACTTGGAAGAACTGCTTCTCTTTCTGATATTAATCTGCTCTTATCCACGTATCTGGCTCCCTTATCAACCTTCCTTTCTCTTCCTTTGCTAATGGTCATTTCCTGGAGAGCTCTCATTTATATAAAGGTGCCTTTTTCAAGGGAGCCCCAGTATTGTCTGGGACTCTGAGCTGTCTGTTGTGCTGACTGAAACTCATGGGGGGCCAAGTAAGCATTTACAAATATCTCTTTGAACTGGTCATCAATCAAGATGACACAGGGAGGACTCCCAGACTGGTCTGCTCATGTCCTTCTCATCAGTGTGTGCTGGGATGGAGAATTAGCCCTAGAGGCTTACACTTGACATGTCAGTAGGATTTGGTGATGAAGCAGATTAATTTCCCTCACTTCAGACTGGGAATTTGGCTTTTCTGACAAATAATAATTCTACCTTTGCAGAGGGTATCCCAGTAGGGCAATTAATTTGACTTTGCTGCATAACATTAATTGCTTTAGTCAATTTCCTTGTTTACTGCTTCTTAATGAAACAGGTAGCATGTAATTTTATGTATAGCTGTCCAAACTACTGCACAAATTCCTTGTTCATACCACATATTTTAATCTCTCCTATTCTATCAAAGACAGTTTTCAATTTTTAATTTATTATATTTTAAGAAATCTTTCTGATCTATATTAAGTCATATGTTGTACATTAGTTGTGTTGCTCAGGTGCTTCTTCACATTTTTTGTCTCATTCTTCTCATCCAGAATTGAACAATATTTCTGTATTTAACATCCTATTACTGTAGATGAAAAAAAAGTGGATAACAACACCAATTCTTTTTATTTATTTTCCACTTCTGTCTCTGGAGCTCTGATTCCAATTTGCATTTTCTTAACTTTATGACTGTATTGTATTGGGTTGAAATTTGTAAATTTTCAGCAGCAGCTCTCAAATCCCTACCCTGGTCAGTTTACAGCAGCATAAGCCTAGACCTCATGTCAGTAATTTTACTGCTTGCTTTTCTATTTTCCCATTTTGGGCTTGTAGGTTTTTATTTTATTGCTAGGTAATAGGATCCTGCACTCATCTGCTACTTCTATCTGCTAAGCCCAGGAAGTAAAATGATACTATAATCCACTTCAAATCACATTATAACAATCCTTATTAATTGAGTCTTTGTCTTTAATCACCTCATAAGATTATGATGATGGAGTTTTGCTTAAAAATCACCCCCCATGCTGTCAGTAGGGCCACTGGATCTCCCTGGAATCCTCTATTTCTAGAAAATTGAACATGTTACTTCATTAAAAATGTTTTCCTTTTATCCCAGCCTGATTCTGGCACTCACTTTTTTCCACACATGACTCAGCACTGTACAAACTGCAAACTATCAAATTTTTCAAATCTCTGTTTAATGTTGAGGAGCAAAAAGCTCACAGATAAAACCCTCCAAACTGTCTACTCTGAATGTGTGTCTAGAGGTAGGTGATTCAAACTGATATTTCTAATTAGGGCTGAAATTTCTCATTGGATATTTTGGTCAGGTAGGAAATGATCATGGCAATTATATTGATTAGGGTGCAGGAATGTTTTTCTTGTTCTTTTTCTTTCACATATCTTTTCTCCAAATTAGTCAGGAGTTAAATCCCATTTTAATTATATTTATATTGGCTCAATTACTACACTAGCAAAATGTTGTGATGTAGCTGGAGAGGGTCCTAAGTCAAATCACTACTTAGGTCATGCTTTCTTAACATGAATCAAAACTGTAGAAACACAAATTCAACTAAAGCACTGGAATGTATGTTAATATTCTCAGATCTTGTTACTGATTGATGGAAGCTGATTCACTTTTTTTTTTCTGCTATAGCTTCTTTGAATCTTTCTTGTATTGCACATAGGGTTTTTTACTTCTCAGTGCTTTCCAGCTGCATTTCTGAAATCCATCATCTGTGCTGGTTTTTCTTTCCCTTTCTTTTTGTCTTTTGTACAGAATACATTTTTATACTATTCAGTATAAAATACAAGACAGACTGCAGATATGAAAACGTTTTATATAGCAGAATATACTGAACTTTTATAATATATTAACTCGTGGAAGTTGAGCAGGATTTTATTGGTCTGCTAGCTATTTCATGTGAATCATTTGATAGCAATAATAGTATTGCTACATTATCAACCTTTCATTTTAGTGATCATATATAGACCTACATTTTTTTTCATAGCATCTTATATTGCCCATTAACTTGGAAATAAAATACCAACAGCATTTCATCAAAATCTTTTTTAGAGCAAAAATACATTGCTCAAAAGAAAGTATGTATTTTTTAAAGGAAAAAACCTTATGGAGCACAGGCAGTAAAATGTTATGTTTGAGTATTTACCAGGCTATTTTTTATACTGATAGCTCAGTCTTGCACATCATATGGTTTGATTGTACACAGTTTAGACTAGAGGAACTCTACACTGGTCTTCCTAATTCAGGTTTCTCAAATGGTACATTACTGATTCATTAAGATTGGACTACCCAAAGGTTGATGTTGTACCTGCTCATCAAGTATTATCTAATCCAAGTAAATTCCATTATTTAACACCCACTAGGGTCAAATTCATTTCTCCATTTTTTGAGTCCAAATACAATTTATCATATGGAGGAAAATTATATTTAAAAAAAAAACAAACCAAAAAAAAAACAAAAAAAACCAAAAACAAAACCAAAAAGGACTTTATATTCATGGAAAAAGATCCAGTTTGGTGATTCAGCATCTTATATTATAACAATACACTTTTGCTCCAGAAGCTAATTTTTTATCGCCTACAAAAGCTGTGTTAGCTCAGGATAAGAGTCTCAGAATGGACTGGAATGCAGCAAGTACTTAGTTATTCCTTTCTATGTCTTACTGTCTCCTTTGACTAGATTGGAGATGACTAAATGGGGATTTGTTTTGGTATTTAGGCCATATACAGTTGTTACAAGTCACAGCTCTGGGGCACTGCTGTCCCAGGACTGCTGCTCTCTAATTCTGACATAGGTTGCCTGCAGCCACAAAATCTTTCCACAAGCTCGTTGTGTTTCTTAATCCCACAGTCCCTTGTGGCATGAAACAATCTGTCATCTCACTTTTTTCCTGAGTCTCTTCCCTATATCTTGCCCTAACAACTCTTGGCAAAAGCAAGAGTGAAACAAAAGCACACAATTGAAGGTTTAAGCAAAATTGAGGGGACCAGCAAGGAAAGTCTAGCTCAAATGTTCCTTTAATACTAATGAGAACAGAATTTCCATGATTTCTTATTTTAACAAGATCTGTCAAGGGTGAAATTCATTACAGTTCAGCCTCCATGGGCCAAGACCCCAAACTGGTTTAGGCACCCACATTGCAGTGGTTAACTGTGCTTAAGATACATCATGTGCTCAGTCATCACATTTAGCCACCTCACCTTTCCTAGTTCATGAGAACTCTGCCCAGGTATACACAGCTTGAGAAACAGCTTTGTAGAAAACTTCAAGACTGTAAAGTAAATTTTGCCCATACAATAAGAATTTGTGGAGAATGGAGGAGAAAAAGGTGGCAAATGAGTGAAGAGTTCTGCCTCTGTGTAGATACTGAAATATCCACTTAAAATCAGACTTCCAGGTTATGTGCATCAATGCCATTCACACATTTGAGTAGCTCACCATTTCTCTCCATGGAAAATTAGAACAAAATTTTGGGGGTTACTGAGATGAACATCACTCATGAGGATTGCTCTGGCTCATTTAAAACTGTGGTTATGTTGTACATATGGCTTTAAGTAAAAAAAGAAAGGTTGAAGTGAGTGTCAAACCCCAAATTTTCCATTGGTTTCCACAAAGCTTAGGAGGAACTGTGGTTCCATGGTTCTGTTCATCCTTCTTAATAAATTATGTAGTGTGGTATTCTGTGCATGAACTCTGTTGTGTTGCAGGTGTCTAGACATCAAAGTTTAAGTGCAAATTAACACTAAAGCTATGGCAGATAGAAGAATCACTTGAACTTGGGGAGAAAATTCATATTTATGTGTATAAATTTTAAAAAAAATTAACAGCATTTTAATAACTTGATTAATGGTTTAGAACTGCTTCATTAGGGTTGAGAGTTCATCCTCATCACACCACAATTTAAGCTCTAAATATACATATTTAAGACTTAGTTATTTTTCCTCAATGACTTTGTGCCCTTGGCAGAGTCCCAGAGCTGATGCAAATTTCTCTAAGGGTCGGAAGATTTTGCACTCTTTCTGTTATGTTAGCCATAGAAATAGTTTTAAAGTATTTTATAGAGATAAGCACTCTGCCATCCTCCCCTCCAAGCAAACAGTTATTAGGAGCAATGAAAAAAGAAGATTTTTTCTGACTCACCCTAAGACTGTGTTTCATATTTATTGAACAGCAGTCTCACAGCCTCCTCCTTGGAAGATTCAAGAGCCATGAGGCAACTGGTTGTATTTAGTAATCTTCTGCATCAGTAGTTTTGCCTTTTGGGCTCCAGAATTGATTTTCCTCATCTTGGCATATTTTTACAGCTCTGCCCCTTGACCTCTGTTGCTCTGCACTGGCCAGCAGTGACATGAGTGGCAAAGGAAATGTAAGTCAGGCTGGTGATTTCTGGAACATCAGAAGTGACAACTGTAGAGTAGAACTGATGGGTAGAGTGAGTTAAAACAGTTCTTTTGAAATATATTACAGCTGGGAATCAGTCACCACAGAGAGACCACTCAAACTTAGAAAACTCTTTTTTATGAAGAAATTCACTGCAAGAAAGGGAATGTGTCTACCTTGCAACCACAAACCCCAAAGGTGTTGTCAAGACATTTTAGGCTTCTGCTAAGAATTCCATAAACTGTGAGAACCATCTATCTTGTCTTTGATTTTTCACTAGAAGCAGGCTGGGGTGAAAAAGATCTTCACAAAATGTATTTCTGTTTAATTTAGAATTCTCTTTTAAAACTGACTTAGCCACAATGTGCTTGTATGCTATTGCCTAGTATGGACTAGAATTTTGGGTATTAATATCACTTTCCGGTGCTGAGACTTCTAATGTACATGAACATTACCATTACTGTGGTGAGGTTTCCAGCTTTTCCTTCCTTTTTCTAATTACCTTCCTCTTAGCTCTTTGTAGAGCATTCACTGCTGAGAAGTCCCAATTGCACACCACAGATCCTAGCTGTTGTTAGAGCTAATAGCAGCAATACCTAGCTGATACCTGATTTTTTTTTCTCAGCAGAATATAAAGGTCATTGAAGAAGCCTGGGAGAGCAAAGGGAGTAGATCCTTACATGATTTTTTCAAATCCACTGAACTGCAAAAAATACTTCCTCTTAAACACCATTCGTTCAAAGAGGGAAACATGAGCATCTATGCTCAGCATTATTATGACCATTTCACATTACTGAAAAATACTTGGTAATTTGAGTCCTTGGACAGTTAAACCATAGCTAAGCCTTTGGGTTATATCACCTAAAATATGGTATTGTGACCATGGTGAATATTTTTCTCTTGATTGTGCAGAAGTGGACTGAAAGATATGTTCAGATGAACAGTTTCCTAAATCTCAGACAATCCTGAGTTACCAGTTATTGCAAGCTAACAGGTTGTGGTTTTGTCTGCCTGGTTTTTTGCCTGTAGAAGTCTGAGTTTCTTGGACAGAAAACTGTTGGCATACGTCCAAATTTAATGGTTTCTTGGCCTTTCTGAAACACTTTGGTTTAACTGTGGAAATCATCAAAGTAATACAATTAATACATTTAAATAAGAATTATTCAGAGATAAGGAATGGTGTTTCCTGTGAGAGCCATTGGAGCAAAGAGTGCCCAAGGACAACTTTGTGTCCTTTTTAACCTTTTTGTTCAGTGGTGCCACAATGCTCCCTTAGAGACAGCCCCACACCAAGGCTGAGGCTTTTCCCCAGAAATCTGTGGCAGGCACAATCCTACTGTGTGTCAGGTCAGTCCTGCAGGGAGACTCTTTGGGTCAGGGGCTGCCAGGCAGTGCAGTGGGCAAGGGAGCATTGTCCAGGTGGTTGGGCTTGCAGGCACTGGCTCCTGATGAAACCCAGGAGTCATGGATCAGCAGCTGTGACATCATCTCCTCCTCCCTTCATACAGATGCACATTTGCACCTTGCCAGCCTCCTTCAGCCTGTGTTAAGCTGCTTCAAGTCTGACTTTACACCTTCCTCATTCTCAGTCATTCCCTCTGGTGTGGTACAGGCAAAGTTTCTTTGTGTTGTTTCTCTGTGTGCACTGCTGAGAACAGGGTGTCCATTCTAGCTATGCAAAGTACCTCTGTAATGGGTCAAGTACCAGAGCTGAGATTTCAGGCAAGTTCTTCTCTTTCCCTATATAGAAACCATAGTAGAAGAAACAAGTTATATTTTCCATCTATTTAATGTGATTCATTGCAATTCTGTTTGTTCTGTGCTGGTTTCTGTTCAGGATCCTTCACTGCACTGACCTTGATGGAAGCTTGCTTTCCTTTATTCTTGCATGCCATCCAGCCACAGTTATGGTGTGAAAAGAAATCGATTATTATTTGCTTTTGCACTGACTGTGCTTTCAGATATTATCAGTCTTTTTATCTTTTAAATATACATTCCCAGCTATTAAATGCTAAATATAATAAAACAAAATAATAGCTAATAATCTGTGTAGCTTGCTTGCAATACAGAGATATAATAGCTTGTCTGACATTTTTTAGAGCCAATATTTACCTTTATCACTGGTAAGTGCCTCCTGAGACTCATTATTCATGTAATTCCCATTAAGAGGCAGTAGTAAAACAGCCTGTTGTCTTACAGCTCTTGTTGTTAAGTACATTATGTTTAGTAATAAATACGTCAGCTTTTGTTACATCAGAGAATTATTATTATTTCTTATCTCTAGACATTTATAAATAAATGAATCATGTTTATTTATAAACTTCTTTCCATTTATTTCTTGCATTAGCCAGATAAAACTGCTTTTCTTTAGCTTAAATCTCTTGAAGCTTACTTGTTCCTTTTGAACCTAAGACTGTAACAAACTTAATATGCTTGCTTTTTGTATCTTTTACTTTTCAATTAACCAAAGATATTATTTAGGAAAAATGAAAGTTGTTTCAATTTATTGAAAGATAAATTCTGTCAGTTTAGAATAATGTGGTAAAAATATCTCACAGAACTGACTTACTTGAATTACCTAATTGTTATTCCTACTGCCACTACTAAGGCCTGATATAGGAACATAACAAGTAACTTGTGTCTTACATTTGTCTGATCAATGGTTCCATGCAGATCTATGAAAACCCTCAATATAAGGTTCAAGCTCTGTTATATAATTAAGAAAATGTTTTGCAGCAATGTGAATATAACCTAGAATTCTTTGTGTCCTTCAAACTCTTTAAACCCATGTTTCTGTGGCTTACCACCTGAGTATTTATGGCATTGTTCATGTAGCTGCAAGAGGAGGACTTTTAGCTGCATGCTCTGGTAAAATTCAGACTCAGAACATTGTGTTAGCAGAACTTGCTGCACAATCTGATGATGTTTTCTGTGTTATAATTGCTTTTTAGCCTCACCAGTATGCTTTTAAAAGTCATTCTGAACATGGATAGAAATAATGAGGTTTTCAAAAGCATCAGGCACCTGTTTAATTCTGCTCATATCCACTTGAAAGCATTTTTGGTTTTTTATTAACTTGTTTGCTAGGAGCAGACCAGGGGACTGAATGATGGATGGTTAGTTATCAACTAAAGCTATGATAAGGACTTTCTGCTTTGCCAGTTCTTTGTATTGTCCATAATGACCTTTCTCTTCTCAGTAGTCTTAAAATTATTCTTTATACTACTTTGGAGTTGCAAGCCAAAAAAACTGTTAAATGGATGCAGAACTTTTGTCACTGCAAATTTTGTTGGAAAAGAAAGCCTGGGTTAGGATCAGAGATGAACATAAGCATTGATATTCAGGAACTCAGTGACCAGAACACAGCTCCAGTACACAGCTCCAATTTTTAGAAAGCTGCTAGTGAAGTCATGGCTGGCACCCCCTGGAAGTGGAGAATACTTATCTTTTCTGCAAATCTGGCTGTCTTTTGAGGGATAGATGACATGGATGTAAGAGAAGTTCTTGCAGGTGTGAACATTCTGGCTCTGCAGCCATTGAACATTGTATCAGCACATTCATTACTCTCATAGTTCACACTGTCCTTTAACTGTGGAAAGGGAACATTGTTCCAGTTACTTCATGAAAGTTTTCTTTGCCTTCCACAGAGAAGATGAGAGGAACAAGCTGGTAAAGGCCCTAATGGCCCAGAGCCCCATTTCACCTGGTCTAAATTAGCAGAGTTCTGCAAATCAGGGCTGGTGAGGCAAGGTAGGGATGTGTGCATCAATGGAAACCAAGCCCTATCAAGCCCACGTTTTTACATAAATCTGTGTAGTATTTTGTCATGCCCATGAGGTGTAGCTGAGCATTATGTGTAGCTACAAAAATACTTTACATGGTCATGTTGAATTTAATGTTTGTTGTAAGATTTCTATTTCCTGTCAGATACATCACTACCTTGAAGAATGGTGTCCCTCACCTTTTCATGTCTGCCACAGATCCTCAGGAAGGAGAAAGATGAAACCAGAAGCTGAGGTTTGGGAGATTTTGTACAAACACAAAATCAAAGCAAAACCCTGTCTGAAATGCCTCCTGGATTATTAAAATTAACAATTTCATCAAGAAAAAGACACAAACTCTTATTTGAATGTTTAATTGAGATATGTTAGTTTTCTTTCTTAAATTTATGTGCCTACAGCAGGTCCTAATCATCAGCAGAAGTTTTTACTATGACTTCCATTTTCTTTTTCTCTGATTCAAAAGGTGTATTCATTCAAAAGATTCTTGGCTGAAGTCCATTTTACTGCTTTTATAAAGTATTTCACAAAAAGATAATTTAATTTAGGAATAAGATCTTTCTATTGCATTTTCATTGTGTTTTCTATTTGGTTTTAGATAACCATAAAAGATTTTCTTCTCATTAATTTTTTCTCAGGAATTTTTCATATCCTTGCAGTAAATATATTGCATTAATAAATATCACTACAATTGAGAGCCATCCTAGAAGCTTACAAACCATTTCATTGAAGTGTGGTTCTGCTGCTGTGGGCAGTAATGGAACAGGATCTCCAAGAATGTGAGGTCTTTAAATAACTTTCATTAATTCTATGGCAGCTGAATTATTTTTTTTCCTATGAGGCACTACAGGGATCTGGTGCTAATCAGATACATGTGAAATCAAACAAAGAGTGTAGCAAAGGTAGTGTGCTGGGGAGCCAACAGCAAATCACTGCTAAACAAATTTAACATCTTGGGGCTGGTTTAGATCCTTAGGCTTGTACCACTTGAGGCTGATCAAATACTGCATTATAAGGACACTTGAAAAGAAATTCATTGTATCTGTTTGCATTCAAATGTCCTTGGGTGAAGAAAGAGTTCAGCAAACACATCTTTGCTCCCTTGACAGCACATTCAGAAAAGCTGTGCCCTGTGTTGGCTGATCTGCAGGTTTTTGAGGGGAAGTATCTCTAGTCTTTGGGTGAGATGCCTGTAACAGCTGTGCTGCAAGTGCAAAATCTACTCAGAGCATCTTCAAATGCCTTAAAGCAGTTTAATCAAATAAATTTATCAGCATCTGTGAAGTCATCCTGCCAGTTTGGATGGGCCTATGGCCAGAGAGAATGAGCCTATAGAAACTTGTCATTTCAAGGCTTTTACCCCTCTTGTTGTATTTGACATAGTTTGTAATCAGATGGAACATGACAGCAACAGCTTGACAAGCTGATAATACACTTCACTTGCAAAATTCATGTGCTAGGACTGTAAACACATTTTTATTTAAGCTATGTCATGTTTATGCATAGCACAAGGATTTTTTCTTCAGTGGATCTGCTACAGAAAGTCCGAGGAGATGCAGCATTTTTATATTTTAAAGTATGACTGATATTTTTACAGCCCATAAGAAAAAGTTTGACTTTGCCCAGTCACACTAATTTATTTGGACAGTCATTCAGATACAAAGCACAGGCTGAAAGAAGTTATCTTATTACTTGCTCCTTGAAGCATGTGTGCCCCATTTTCCAGACATTAGGGTGTTTCATAAGCTGCTGTTATTTATCATATTGATGAAAAATAGAAGGAGATAGAAAGAAAATCAGTTTTTTCAGGTCTTAGAGTCCAAGAGAAAGAATTTCATTAGAAAAGTCATTGGTGGTGTAAAAAGGTTCTTGATCACTAAGAAAGTCCTGCAGTAGCTTCTAGGGCTGTTTCAAGGAAAACTGAAGGAGATTGTGTTGATGTAATATCAGAACAAAGACAGAACTCCTGTGTCAGGGTGCCATGCTGGACTGACTGGTGGCTGTGAATCTGTCACCTGATGAAGCTGTTCTTCCACACTGTCAAACTGAATGGTGTTATATATTTATTTTTCTCTGAGTCAAATCTTGTTGCCTCTAGACATTTTGACTCATTTTTACTTGAGTAAAATTCTGCCTAAAAATGTCTGAGCAGTGACAAAGATGTGAGAATCCCCATGTATGCTCTGCATCTGGCATGTGAACATAGGAGGTGGGTGTTCAAACACTTTCTTTACCATCCTCTTCCAGAAAAGCCTGTGTGGGTTTTCATAGGGATTCATCTCTGTAGAGTCACTTGTAGGAGGCAAGGAGCAGGGATTCAGACAGCATTATCTTCATTCAAAATAGAGGAAAGCATAATAAATTAATAGAACCTGAGTCCTTCCAGTCTTTCCTTCCATTTTGAAGAATCCTTCTGTAGGACTCCTGTTTGAGAACACTATGACTCTTGTTAGATACAAATATACACTTAGATCAGCCTTTTGGATCCTCTAAAGCTGTATGTCTGTACATGAAGACCACAAGCCTTGCTTTCCAGGATCATTTCCAAGAGAGTTTGGGGGCTGAATGCACTGGAATGACTTTTCCTGTCTCCTTTTTTCTATTTGGGGAAAGAAAGAAGAACTGAAAACTAAAATTTTCAAGGTATACATATGCTTCTTTGAAAGCTGTCCCTACAACTATTTTAATAAGTGAAATATTATTTTATACAGTCTGAGGTTCTTTTCTAAGTCTTTCTTAGATCTGTGTGTTTATTTAACCAGTTAAATCTCTAGCTTAATAGTCATACTCTGACTCTCAATATCTGGTTTATCTGCCATTTTATCTATGAGAAAATGCATTTTATTTTGTTCCTACCTTGTATGAGTCAATGTTGTGGTAGAAAACCTTAACAATTGCTCATCTGATGCAGTTAATTGCCTTACTGGATATACATGGTACAGAGTGAGCTATCTTTTCTGAATGTCAAATCAAATTTGGGAAACATTCCTGTTATATTTGTCCCTGGAAAACACTGGACAGAAAATCACATCTATTAAAACTGCATTCATTACCAAATCCGAGGAAACGAAGGTTTTGAATGAATAGCAGCTAATCAAGCAATGTGTCATAAAAGGCAGTAACTAAAGAAAACCAAAGTAAAACATTCACTTGCATTATTGAACATTTTTAGCTTTATTATTATAATAGAATTACAGTCTGACATAAAATAAAGAGCTTTTGCTAAACTCTGTAAAGCAATACATGCTTCTGCCATAAACAACCTCTATTAGATTTAGGTTTTATTGCCACATCACTGCACTGAGGTGCAATAAACATTCAATGTCATCTTTTTAAAATTATCTCAGGAGTAAACAGAAACTGTCCTCTATAAGAGTGTATCATTATTTTCAAGGAAGACTTACTATTATTACATGGTTTAGCAAAGCATTGTAAAAAAGCTACATAGAGAATACCTTGTCTTTGATAAACTGTGCAGTCAAGTTTATACAGTATAATACTATTGGCATAGACTAACTAAGAGGTGATATAATGCAATCATTGCATAGCAAAAAGCAGACTAGTTAAGTAATATTCACATCTAATGTGCAAAATGCAGACCAAAAGGTAGCTATGAATTGCTAGAAAGATAAAATGCCCTAAATGAACACACTAGTTTAACGCCAAAAATAACAAGATAAACAAGTACACAGAAGTTAAAGAGCCATAGTTTATTTTTTTCTATACATATATCTACACATGATACCAGAGATGAAACATCCCCTTTTAAATAAGATCCAATCAGATAACTTATCAAGTTCAGACAGGACTAAATGTTAGACAATGAGGAATTATTAAAAAAAAAATCTCTAAATAAAACATTAAATATTTCCTTTTGTAGATAGAGAATGTCAACTTTTTATTTATTAAGAGTTTAGAAATCACTGCCTATTAAACTTGACTCTCAGTAGCTGTTTCTCTAGAGGCTCATGTAGCACTTTCAAAATCCATTCAATAGAGTAAATTACATTTTTTAATTGATTCTTGCAAATATCCACCATTCTTCCAATCTCTTTGAAAAAACTTTATCTGAAAGTTTATTTCTAAGAGTTAGCAGTAATGATACTGACTAGATTTTTTTTAAAGGGAGCACAATACCTGCAAAATGGACATCTTGTATTTAAAGCCCTTACATATTGTTCCTACAAATATATTGCTACAGTAAAAATGAAATGTAGTAAGTTTACTCAATAAAATCTATTTTCCTGTACATTCTTTTATGTATGACTTCTTTGTATTTAATGCTACATATATTACATCGCTTATTGTAACAGTTATGTTTCAGCAAATATAGCAGTAATATACAGATGAACTTCTGTCTTAACAAATATTTCACCATTTTTACCTACCAAATATAATCCCATACTTTAGTGTTTATGCATGACCTGAGCAGACCAGTCATTAATCTAATAGTATACATTGGATGACATTGTCAGATTGCAAGCTGCTGTACACTTAACCACTTTACAAATGGAATAAATTCCAAGCACTTTCTGCTTATTTATTTTGTAAGCTTTCCAGTACCACTGATTTATTTTTTTTTCCTTTAATTCAGGCTCTAAATATGTTTTATTGAGCATTTAACAACATATTAAGAGCTAAGAGGTGAATCCTACACAATGTTTTAAGAACACAACTTTAAAAAAGTAAAAAAATGTACAATCTCATGCTGCATATTTACAGATATTATTTAAATACTATATTTTATCTTTCTGCTATTCATAAATCTCAGTCTAAAGCTTCTTTTAATGTATCATTTTATAAAAGAATACATTCAACATATCTAGAGCTTGCAAAAATTTTATTTTTTTTTTTGTTTTAACTCTCTAAAACATAGTGATGAGTAAAAGCTATCTTTAAAGCATCCAGAAATTGTTTGGATTACACAGGTGATAGTAGAAATTTGGGATCTGCACTTGGTTGTGCAACTGGTTTTAAATCTAGTCTAGTGACAACTTAATGCTGGGAACAAGCTTGCAGTAAGAGAGCAGATTAAAGCATTTGTTACCATTAGATCTTATGTGCTATACAGTGACAAACTGTACCTAGAGTGAGTAGATTTCCTTTCTCATTAAAGACTATTTAATATTATAAGTCAGGTAGTTTGGAACATAGAAGAGAAAAGGGATTAGGAAAATAACATATCTTATGGAATTCAGCAAATGGAAAGCTTTACATCCTTGGAAAGATTATAAACAGTGGCTGAATAAATGATACAGTCTAGGATGTGCATCAGGAATGTCATAAAGAATATTTCCCCCATCCCTACAATCTTCTGAACAAAAATATCTTTTTCATGTACATATACACTATCTTTTGGGGATATTCAGTACTAAGCTTGCTACAAATGGTTTCGTTTTTTTTTCCACCCTCCCGTTACTCTACAACTCTTTCCCATTTCCAAAATCACTTTTCCAAAGTATATAGTTTATCATGTTCTCTCCCTCACACACAGTTTTTTTTTAAATATACAGATATATTTTACCTTTTGCTAACTAAAGAAACCTTTATTTTCTTTAAGACAGAGGCAATGAAGCAAATGGGAATTACTGTATGTGAAAAAGGGAAGCAATTCCCAGAGCAAAGACAAAACAGAACTATATGAATAAATGAGGTTATTGATGTGGAGTTTGAACCTTTAGCTGGGGCTCCCTGTTTAAATAGGTAGCCCAGTAGACTAAGTTAAAGATCCCAAAAAGCAGTGGGAAGGCTATTCTCGATAGCCGATCAATTTTACTGACGCTGTTAAAAGTTTTCTTGGGCTCTGCAGGTTTTGTTTCTGGCTTCACTTCTTTGGGCTCAATTGTTGCACTTTTAGCAATGGTTGCCAGCCCAGGGTCCCTTGCAATATTAGGGGTGTAGCTCGTAGCTGCAGCTGTGTATGTGTTGTTTTTCTTGATGAGAGGATCCTTCACTTTCTTTGGCTGAAGAAAGAAGAAAATATTTCATTCTCAATACTTTCTCAACAGATGAAATTACGAAAAAGCACTGTAACATTTTGCAATTAATTGAATTCATACCAAAAAGTGTAATAAGCTGTAAGGGAGACGTTAATTCTGGGTATAAAACTCATGCAAAACATTCAGGTGACAGAAAAGACAAAATCATCCATTTGTATTATTTGGATATTACTTGTATTACCAGGTGATAGATAAAAATGAGAATAGATAAGAATGAGACCTGATAGCTAGGCTCACTTGCAAAATCACCTTTAAGGATAACCAGCAGTGACAAACCACTCATAGTTCAATATTCACACAACTGTTTCCCTTGATCAGGATAAAAACTTACAATATACCAAATTCTTAATGTAGCCTTCCAACATTAAGACAAATACTGTGATATGAAGAGTTTTAACATAATTTATACACAAAAATACACACTAAATTATCATGTAACCATGGAGTGGTTTACTCAATAAGATGCAAAGCTGTCAGTATTCTGCTCACTAATGGTTTACACCAGAGGCACATGAATTATGGATTAGGAACTTAATGTTCTTTTTTGAATCTTCAAATTGGATCATAATGGCTGAAATGGCATTCCATATGCAAAGACTTTAATGTCTGTATGACTTTTTCATCCACCTACTTATATTGCTAAAGCAAGAATATATTGAATATCTTTTAGGGGAGGAGGACTTACTGAGCTTATTTAAGCTTATTTTATCCCTAGGTCCTTATATTTTCTAGTATTCTATTTTTGGGATCTAGCTGTAGGAAAAAAATTACATTTTAACATCTGGGCATACCAGTTAAAATTCAACTGTCCAGTTTCTGACAGACCAAACCTGTTCTTCAGCCACTGCCCAAGGATAAACACAGAAGAAAGATGTAGTGGGTCATTAAGAAGGTGTAAGGATTCCTCCACTTATGAGGAAAAAACCCTAACATCAAAACATAGCAAAAACCAATTCCAACAGCTTAGCAAAATCTTCAGACAGCATTTGCCACAAAAAGAAAAGGAAAATGTTATCAATTTTAATCTCTTGGGATGGGGGGGGAAGATATGAAGAGAAAATATCACTGGAATTCGATCTCTTATGTCATTTCATAAGACAGCAAATACAATTCTCTATTTTCAAGAAGCAGCTGTCCCAGGGAGACAATAATTTTTATGTGGTCTTAGTACTTTTAATGACAGATCAGCTATAGGTTAATGGCTACTTTGACTGCCTAATAATGGAGTTTTGATAAAAATTCTTGTTCAAGAGGTGAACATTTCAGGGAGTGGCCAGACTCCTGTTGGACAAAGGGGAACAGGAAATGAAGCTGCAAAAGCCTGAGGGCAAGTGGGGAGAGGCTTGTGGAAGAACAGCTTTGGAGCCCCATGCTGGAAGGAAATGTAGGCTCAAATGTTAAAATTATGCTACTTAGTAAGGAAGGGGATTCACCTAATGATTCTGATGTAGATGTTTTTTAATTCATAGCAATAAATTGTTAGCTTCAGGCCAAGAAAAAGCTTCAAATCTTCACAACAAACAGGTTAAAAAAATATTCCAACAAACAAAAGCATGTCAGGTTTTATTTTGTTTGGTTTTGTTGTTTGTTTTGTTCTTTTTTTATTGTTTTTGTTTGGGTTTTTTGTTTGTTCGTGGGTGTTTATTTTTGTAGGTATTTTTTGGCTGTTCATTTTTCCCCTCCCAGGTAGGGAGGGTGCTAACATGGTTGCTAAGTATAAAGGCACTCCTGTTTGTTCTCATTCAGATCCTCTGGTGAGCAGCAATAAATCCAGCAGACAAAGAGCAGCCTCACTGAAGTCTCAGGGGAAACCCTTTCAATAGATTTAAATGTCACTAGAAATCTGATCCACAGAAAACCCTGACACCAGCCTGGGTCTTAATATTTCATGTCAAATTCAACTTCATGAACAAGCAATATGACAGCTAATTAGAGCTCTAAATTTGATTAAGCTGTGATGCTCTGATCATGGTGAGCTTGCCTTTCTTGCTTTTCTCACTGCAGAAAACTCACAGGTACCAGCAAATGACACATAAAGCCCCTTACCTGCTAACAAGCACAAAGCCATAAATCTTCCAGTGTTTTAAACAGTGTTTATTGTGGTGGGTATTGCGTAGGGGTTTTTTTTAGAATGCAATTTTCTTCGTAACAAATGAAACAGGTCATTATAGTAACTACATTACCAGGGAGGATAAATTAGCAAGGCAATATTTAATATTTAAGGATGCAGTTCTATCAATGCAGTTCATTTTTATAACAGATGTCATGGAAACAGGAAAAGAAAGTATGAAAATAATTACTTTCAGTGCAAGTATCATCAATAACTGAAATCTCAACATTCAGCAGCAATTGTGCAGCTCATTACTGTAAGTTTGTTTTGATACTTCACTCATTTGTTCTACAATATTTTTGTAGTAGTTGCTATTGTATAAATGCCCTAATTTAATTTGGGGTTTTTTTTCACTGACTTATGCAACTAATACACATAAATAATATATATGCATATAATCCTGAATTAAAAATGTATCTTTGAATACCAGTGAGTTACATCTGCTCCTCCAAACACCTGGTCTGTTGCATTCTGTACTTGTTCTGTTGCATCTCTTGTCTGTAAATGTTCATAATTACCAGTTGGGGAAGCTAACCCAACCAAATGATCTTGCTCACAGAAGCAGCTGACATGGTAACTCATATGAAACAGGAAACCTCTCTTTCATCCCCCTAAATGTCCTCAACAATTTCTTGATGCACCAAGTCTGATCCCAGACCAAAAGGAATCAGTGGGAGTTTTCTCTAGTGCATTCATAGAGGTACAGATCAGGATTTCACACTCCCAGCACAGCACCCAATTCCTCCTTCTAAAAAAATACATTTTTCCTATAGCTAAGAAAGGAAAAAAGATCTCCTCTGATGATTTATTTGGTCATTATCATAGAGCAGCCCTTCTGAATTTCATGCTGGGGAGCACTGTACATTGGGAACTGTCAAATACTGCAGCCACAATTTTTTTTTCCTATATTTACACTGAGGCATCCACACCTTCTTTTGTTCAAACAGAGAAAAATAATTGCCTTCCCTTAAAATAATACACATTCATCTTTTTTTCTGCTCAATTCCCAAAGTCAAAATCTCAGTAGAGTATTTCATTATTAATAGCAATAAGTATCAGCCAGCATGTCAGAAGTAGTATTTAGTACTAAGACTTACATGTCTAAGTAATGATGGCATAGAAATGCTGTATGTGTGTCAGCATAACAGGTCAGGACTGGGTAATAAGTGACACACTCCATGCATTCACAGAAGGCTAATTCACTTTATTAAGAATAAATAAATTCCCATGATTTTTATACCCTAGTTCACTACAGGTGGACCTGGTTGGTCCTTTAATTAAAACACCATCAACATTGGCTAATTAAGAAGCCACCCTTTTGGTAAACATATCTCCATAACACATTCCACATGTTCACAACACCAGGTGCATCAAGTTAAGATAAGAACTGTTTAGAATTCTTTTCTCTGATCTTCTCACAGCCTTTCCCAGAACGCTGCTTGGGAAAGTTGCTTCTCTGTGTGACCAGAGAGCCGCTACCACATATGTGAACACAGGAGGAAACTCTTTTGGAGTAATAACTATTCTAGGCAATAAGAGTTTTTAATGTGCTAAACCCCCTCCCAGAGAGTGCCCAGAGTGTGATCTTTCAGGGTGGGTTTGGGGTGGGGTTACCTTTTCTGGAACGACGCTCTTGCCGTCCCACGCGTAGCCTCTCTTGGTGAAGTAGTTGACGGTGGCGAACTCGATGAGCGCCGAGAAGACGAAGGCGTAGCACACGGCTATGAACCAGTCCATGGCCGTGGCGTAGGCCACCTTGGGCAGAGAGTTCCTCGCGCTGATGCTCAGGGTAGTCATGGTCAGCACGGTCGTCACTCCTGCAAAGCAGAGTTTGTGTCTTCAGGCTGTTTTTTGTGCTTCATTTCCCAGCTGCTGTAGGTGGGAAAGCCTTTCCTACACCCCTGGTTCTTAGAAACTTCCCCACCTGAGTTTGGTTTCTAAATGAGGATATCAGGTTTCAAGTTCTGTGTAAGTTGCAGGATTTTCAAAACATTTTTTATGCTTTTATTTTTTTACGTTGTTACAATAGAATACTATTTTTAAAGCTGGAGTGGAAATATCATTTGTGAACTACTTTACTCTTCTTGGTATTTGAAGGATTTTGTTGCTGTTCCTTATTCATGCCCTGCAAATTGTACTACAGATGTAACAATTTAACATCCTTAGCTCTTTTTTGCAGCAGTTCTGAGATACTTAGAAAACTAAAAAAAACTTGTTTCAGCTTACTTGGGATATTATACTTCAAGGATATAGTCAAGGACATCAGTATTTATGTGTTATTTCATTTTTTTTGAATTGATGTTTTTACAGATTTCTGTCCCCTTATTCACTGACACCCTGAACATAGCAAAGATTTTATGTAAGAATGACAATGTAATTTGCATTTCTGATATCAGAGCTTCTCACTGCTGAACCTTTCCTCTTACCTGGCCCCAGAGAGCAAGCAGGGCTGTACTGAATTCACTCTGCTTGCAGCTGCTTGGAAAAATGAATCTCCAACTGCACGCAAGACATTTACATCAAATCACATGTCCACAAGTTACCTTGACAACTGCACTGTCATGTCTTGAATGTGTCTGGCGAGTTCATCTTTGCTGCACTGAGTGTTAGTGAAAATGAACAGTGCTCTAAAATAGGTCAATTAATGAACAACATATTTACATGGTAGTGTGAAGAGCTTGAATTATTAGTGCCTAATGAGGAAGCAATTTCTCTTTCCTGAGATGCAACCAAATGTTTTCTTTGACTTATTGCTAGTGACCTTATGTTTCTCTTACATAGTAGCAAAGAAAGATTTATAAGTTTTATTATCTGTGGTACTAAGTGGGCTAAAAGATCAAAGTTGTGCTTCTGTGTGTATGTGCATTCATGCAGGATGTTTTGAAACTGTTTGCCATTTTGAAATGAAAAAGCTATCTTGATACATAATGATGGAGCAAACCCAAGAGTATTTACTAAATAACTGTCTTCTAAAACTAAAACTGAGAAATGTGTGGGTTCTTGAGCCTGTGAAGATAGCAGTTTGAAAATTGTGCAGTATTATATATTGTCCATTGAGACTAGGAAATTCTGCTCTCCATCTAATGACAGTAAAGTGCAGCATTTCAAACTGATGATCAGACATTTCTTTTTAAATGGTATGTGCAAAAAGAGGTAAAATAGTTACAGTTTCAATAGATTTGATTATAAAAGTCCCTAGTAGAGTAGTTCTCATCAAAGCTGATGTTAAAAATTCAGAATTAATTTTAGTTGCTAATCTAAACAATATTACATAAATCAAATTTAATTATACTGTAGTCTAAACCACTGTTCTGTAAATGCACATCTGTATATCAACAGAAAGCCACTGCTTGGTTCATCAGGTCTAAGGCTATGCAAGTTGTGATTGATTTCCTGAGAAACTGGGAAACTAAAGCACAGCTGTGAAGGATGCAAGAAAAGATCCATAAAAATAGCTCTTGTTCAACAACAGCTTCAGAGGCTGCATTTCTCAACAGTGACTTTCTGGCTTGTTCAGAATAAATGGGTTGATTCTCTTTGGCAAAGCCAGAGGGCCCAAAGCATCTTGTCCTTGCAGTGCCCTGAGGCAGCAAAATGAGTGTCAAAGCCAGCTTGGCTGGGGGTGCTTCCACCTCCTGCCAAAGGTGTTCAGCAGTCCCATCTGGATATCACCAAGGACTAGGTCACATAGCAGAAATCTCAGGTTCTAGCTTTCCTAAATGAAAATTTGTTGCTTTTTTAAATTTTTTTTTTCGTCAGTATGTTCTTGACTTGGGTTAATATCTCCGAAGAATATGAAACGATATAAGAATTTTAAGATAAGAATTTGCAAGCAGTGATTAAACTCTAGGGACCAGCTATATAAACTTGAGAATCTTTTACATTGCCTTCTCACTGCATTCCTTGAGTGCATGTATTCACTGCTGCAAGCACAATAAATTGTTGCTGATCTCAAAAGTAGTCTGTAAAAGGGATTAAGGAAAAAAAAAATTAAGTAAGAATTTTCAGAGGGCCTAAAGATGTCAAATGATGGATACCCACTGATTAAAGCCTTTTTGATAATCCCATAATTAACGTTATTGCCATTGTCAGAGATGTTTTATTCATAATCTGATTGCTTTGGAAAATTCAAATGGTAACGGATGGCTTGAGGTATTTTCAGGACTTTTTACAGTCAGTTCCAAATCAGTTTAAAAGCTTTAGACCTGTATCTTCAAAATTAAATTTGTTAGCTCTTGTGTGCAGCAGCATGTCCAGGCTCACACTGCTCTCCAATACCATGTTACAATAACTACATTTGCCATAACATTTCTGAAACCCAATTGCCTCATGATTGCCAGGAGGTTTATAGGTCTTGCTTACCAAATACAGTTCTTGCTGGAACAGATTCTCTGTTAAGCCAGAAGGACACCTGTGACAGTATCACTGTCATGATGCATGGCAGATAAGTCTGGATGACAAAGTAACCAATCTTCCTCTTCAAATGAAAATGTGTAGTCATTACAACATATTCCCCTAAAACCAAGTAAAAAGAACATTAAAGCTTTTATAAATATACACATCAGAGGTTGTTGTAGGAAGTATTTTTCATTACATTCCCCCCTATTATAAAATAGAAGTCCTCAAATCAAAATGGGTCATCTCTGAAGAAAACACTTAATAAACCCAGTGGGTTTTAAAATTTTTCCCTAATAGTACAAAACTAGACATTTCTAGGAAATGCTAATTAAATTTACATATTTTCTCTGCTGAGTAGTGAGTGAAAGTCTGCATTAACTGGTGGCTGTTTAAAGCTCCTGCAGAAGATCTTATTCCATTAGAAGATGGAAAGCCACCACAGCATAACCATGTAAACATCATCTAAAGACTAAATCAAGACAGCCTCCCAAAAGTGTTTTTGTTGGGCCAAGCTTAAGGTGTAATTGCTGATGTGATGGTGTTTGCATTACCACTGTGGTGCTTTATGTACTCTGAAGTGTCCCTTTCTGGTAATTTAGTACCTTAGTAAATTATTATTCTCTTCTGAACTAAATTATTATTACAAGGATAGCACACAATATTTTCATTAGCACTAATGCTTTTGGAGCTACAAAATTGTATGAACTGGGTATTCCAAATGCAATGAAAATTAAGTGGTTTTTTATATATAAATAAATTTTATTTCTACTTTCAATAATCACTATAAATTTATTAAATATTCTAATATACCTGTCATTCCATAAACCTTTCTTGCCAGCAGCGCAAATATTACTCATTTTCAGTTCATTATTTATATAATTTAAAATGGATTTGGGAAAACAGTATATTCTCCAAAGATTGAAAAACCTATTGTTTTTATTTTATTTTTTTTTTTAGTAAACTGATTCTTCTTATTATGCAATAAATGTCTTAGGAATGAAACAAGTAGACACATAACTGAGTGGAAACTTCTGTCTAGATTAGAGATGACATGTGGAATTACTGTAGTTCTATTTTAAAATGTAGGCAGATGGAAAGAGAAAACTGCTCTTGTACAGGAAAAGCTTAAACTTGATTGAAAAACTGTGTCTAGACATTGACTGCTTATGCACAGAGCATGTCAAATGCCCATTTCTGTAATGCAGAGTCCAGAAGAACATTCATTTGAGCAATCTTGCTCAATTTCTAACCCTAAGGAAAGCTTATTTATAAGATGTGACAATACTCTTTCAATATAAAAAAGCAGCAGCAAAGAGGGAAAAGAGAATAAATTTTAAATTGAATGGTAAAGCAAAGGACATACAAGGAAATTTTTTTATTTCAAAAACGGGAATGGCTGTAGTATAGTGGGAATTATTACTAGAATTTTGCTCACCTTTCTTTAACTTTCACTGAAACAAACTCCTTCTCCTCTGTACCAGAGATTATGATCTTACAAAAGGTGCCAGTCTTGGCTAGGAGAGCCAACAATTTAATTTTATCTACTTAAAAAATGACGTGGGAAACTATTTTAATGCAATCAGATATAGAATGCGCAAACGGTATGTCAGAATTAATTCACTGATTGTAGATGGCAAGCTAAGAATACAGAGTGAACACAGCACTGTACTCTGAAGCTTTATTTAGCTGCCTAAATTATCAAAGTATTTTTAACCTCTGGAAAATGAGAACAAGATCCAAAGCATAAAGGCAATTAAAAAGACAGGGATTGCTCTCGTCCGTTAAGCGCTGCAGCAGGTCTGAGCTGGGAGTCAGAGGAGTGAACTGGGCAAAGCACAGGCCTGCAGTAATGCTCTGCACTTCAGTTACAAGGCACAAACATGTTCTGAAGTTTCCACAGTGCCAATGGACTGCACTTATTGGGCAGTCACTTTTTAAAAGATAGCAGATGTTTGATAAGATTGACTGAACTCACTGCAGGACTTGAAAGCACTCCAGTTATTCACTGCATCTTTGGCTTCCTTTAATTGAACAGCATTGCCACGTTTGTGACAGCTGCTGATCACTCTCATAACTTTCCAATTCCTCTGTGATTCTATTTTGGAAGCATTGCAATATAGTCATAAAATTCCCTACAATCTAAATTTTCAAATAGCTCTTGAGAAAAATATTTCCCATATTCACAGCGTCTGATTGCTTGGCTTTCACAAGTTGTAGCTTATACATCTTATATTCTGTTGTCTCTTATCTTTTCTTATCCAAGGCAGTTAGAAAGAAAGGTATTTCTTCTTAGCTAAACTGTAATTCCCAAAGTCTTCTACAAATAACTACATTGTGCAGATAAATCTGGTTTTCATTTTATTTATTCCAATGTTTAAATTAGTTTATATATAATACACAATATGAAACATTTAAAAATCATCAAACAAATTCTGCCTCTGTATTTATTTAATTTTGAATGAATGTCCATGCTGGAATATTTCCAGAGGTCTGGAAGAGTTTGTACCTGTGTTCAGTGCTTCTGAAGGTGCAGTTTTTAATCAGCCCTTAATTCTACAATGTATTGCAATAATTGAGTCAAATGTGCAGGTGGTATAAACTAACCTGGGCCCATAGAAGAAAACAGTAGATAATTCAGTAAAGTTACACAAAAGCTATTTCTCAATGTTCTGTATATTATTTGTAAAAAACCAAATTTATCAGCACCTGAAGTTCATGTGCATCACATCAGATGTAAAGTTTGAGGTGGGGACTGAGTTTGAGCTGTAACAATTATTCTGTTACTGTAGGTAGAGAAGTAAGTCTTTCCTTGCCATTAATTTAAAATAAAGTATTTATCATTTACTATTTATGCTATGTAACTCAGTTAAAAAAAAAAAAAAAACCAAAAAAAAAACCAAAAAAAAAACCTCTTAAGAACAACATAATCTTGCAGATTTACAGAGAAGAAAAAAATTAACTGTTTTGAATATAAATTCTGATGATTCTCAGTGTAAAGCACTGTTTTCAAGGTGGCAAAGTAATTCTATATACATAGAAACTTGCACAAGCCCTTCAAGTGTTTGTTAAGGTGCTTACAAAAAGGATCATTTAAAAATCTTTCTGAGTCCATATGAATTTGTGGCTGGAGAGTGACAGTAATTTTACATAAAAATAAAAAATGGATGACTTGATTAAACAAAATAGCAGCAGCAATGATTATTGTTTCACTTAATACTATTTTTAAGCCTGTAATATCTGCATATTTCATTGCTAGAATAGATTAATATACTTTACCATAAAAAAGTTTAAATGTTTCAAGCTTCTCTTGTCATTAAAAAAAATCAGTATTTGTAGTTATCTAGTTCTATATCTGTAAATAAGGATTGCAGGTGGCCTACTCACCAAGGAAGAAATTAAGAAGAAAAAAGCACTCTGTAGATCCATGAAGTCATTTAATCATTTTGAGAATGTTTAGAATAACCTGGCTACACCCAGATTCTTGGGAAAATAAGTATCTGGAATTCCACACAGTTCTGAATATCATCTTAAATTTGCCCAGGATGTTGTAGATTGCTCTAATGATCCACAGAATCAGCTGCAAAAGAGCTTTATTTTCTGGCCTTTATAAAAAATTACAGAATTACAAAATTTTCTTTTCGTAAGATGAGTCACTATCCACGACTCTGAAAGCAGGGAGGAATTTAATAACTTTCATTACATATGTCATATATTAAACCAGAGGTGATCAGAGGACAAAGACATGCTGGAAGGTGCTACCAGGGACTACCTGCCCACCTACCTCAAGAGGGAGAAAAGGTATTTTTAACCCCCTCTTGTCATTACCTTTAGTATGGGGAAAGCAAAGCATTTTTCTTTCCAAAACAGATAATGAAAAATTTTCCTTTGAGACTTTGAATTTGCAAGCAATAAATATGTTTCTTCCACAACTGTGTTTTTTTATCAGGTAGTAATTAAAGAGGATTGTAAATTTGAAAATACTAAAAAGATTCTGTAATGGGATTGTTTTTAGTTTTGATAACTATTCCGTTTAGTTCTTTGTACTGATTTTCAGCATCTAGACAACAATATCTCCATCTCAGCATATTTTACATATTAACTCTACTGTATTTAACTTGATAGATAGCAAGGGTAAAGACTTTTCCTCAGGTAGAAAAAGGAGGCAGAATTCAAATCTCTGAAATAGCATGGGCAAGACAAATTATTTGTTTATTCATGGAAATGCATGAAGAAATCTTAAACTCATCTTTCAGTTCTGTTTGAAAATTTCTTGTCTGCCCTTTTGAACAGTTTATAGCATGCTCCTCACATTGCTACCTAATTACCCTGAACCATGTTTGGCATTTCTATTTGGTTTAGTTATGTTGCCTCATGAGTGTTTTGTGATATCCTACTGCCCTTAGAGCACATGCAGCAAGCAGGGAGCAAAGGCAGCCCCACAGGCTGGCAAGGTCCCTCTGAGAGCACCAAGAGCTGAGATCCCTGCAGTCCCCTCAAATCCTGTTAACTTTCCAGCAAAGAGCAGGTGGGGTGAATTACTGGCTGCAGAAAAGCCAATAGAAACATTTCCATCTGTGGGAAGGTCAAGAGTTCTCCCCCCTTTACCTGCTTGCTGCACACCTCAGTGCTCAGCAATGGGAGCAGTTGTGTTGGTGCTGTTCTTATGCAAAGTTCCTATTATTGCCATCCCACTTACTTTGATATCAGCTGAACAGAAGCTTCCAAGCAATAACCCAGAAACTTGTCTGTGAGAGCTTTTCTTGGCTTAATAGAGCATATGAATACATTTTAACAAGCTAAATAAAAAATTCAGACACAAATTCCAGTTTACCTTAAAGTAACTCACTTTCCCTTAAATGTTCATTGACACAGCAACACATTAGGAAATTTGGTTTATGCAGTTATAAGTGGACTTCTCTCTAAGTCACAATGTTGGGTGTATCCAAAGCAATACAATCACTTCCCCTAAAACTGTGCTGCTTTTGGTCCATTGGCCAGTCAATCTGGTCAACAGAGCTCTTGTTCATGCCCAGTGTTCAGATTCTTACTGCATTTAGAATGTCCAAATTATTAGAAAATAAACTTTAAAAAATTTAAATCTTGAAACAAGCACTGCAAAGTTAAAAAATAAGGGGCTGTAGCCAGCGTTAAGGTTACAGGTATATCATACTATAAATGTCAGTTGTATTCCTGTATCCCATTAAATTTTTGGAGTTAAAGCTGGTGCCAGCATTAAAGGCAATCATGTTTGGATGCTACAGATGGTTTTGAGTTTGATGACAGTTTTTTTAATTTTCTAAATACTTCCTTGAGAAACTATGTACTCGCTTTTAGCAACTTCACTGCCCCCAGAAATACGATCTTTGAGGATTCATATTGTTGTGCTATTTTTATCAGCCTATATAGTAAGCAAATAATATGAGAAGAATATAAGGAGTGCTTCTTTATTATATAAATTATTGGTTTTTTTGGCTAGATCTGACACTGTAGGAAGCTTTTTAATTGTTCAAATGTTTTTACCACCAGTTGAAGTAGGAAAATAATCCCAGGATGTATTATCTTTTCATAGTCATGTTTTCCTAATCTGAAGTACATATATTATAATTTATCCCTCACTCTTATGTCTTTGTATTTTTTAATCCTGCTCTGAATTACGCCTTGAAAGTTAAATATCACCCTTCCAAAATATTGTTCACAGACCTGTACTGGACTGCACAATTCCAGAGTCCACAGTTTGTCCAAGCAGATCATACTGGTTCAGTCGAGAGCCATCTTCAGCCACAACCACTGACCTTGCTGGTTCCCGTGTCCACTCATACACAACCTCTGCTCTGGTATAAGCATCTAATTCAAAACAAATACACTGCATTTAAGCTTTGCACTTTCTGTTGCCTTATGGCTTTGTCAGAACAATGTTTTGAGCAGTAGTTTGAGTATTTAATTCTCTTTAATTATCTGTGGAAACCCACAATTATCTTCCTGGAATTTATCTATAGGAAGTACAATTGATTTTTAAAAAATAGCTAAATATCTGCTGTGGGGCTAGATTCAGGTTGGTCCTCTATGGCATGAAAATATCTCTTTCTTATATATTTCCTGTCTATGTAAAGAAGTGAGAGTGAGAAGTGGAATTTCATGAGCATGCAAGAACCACTATGATTTTTCTAACTTCTAGCTATTATAAAGAAAGATGAGCCCCAAACTTTTAAATTTTCATAGTGTGATGTTGTCTGGGCCTCTGTAAGTCCTTCTCAGAGTGGCTTCAGTGATCTTCTCATCCTCAGCCTGGCTACAGCTCCCATTTGGTCATGCCCCATCACACTGTCCTTGCTCTAAAATGGGCCTAGCAGACATTTCTGAGGCTGCCTAGGAGAAAGTGAGTTTAAATCACAACTAGTCTATTTTTTGGTTTTTTCTTTGATTATTTCTGAATAGTCCTCACACTCAAGACTTGAATTTGGAGCAAGGCAAAAGATAAGTACAGTGGGCTCTCCAAGCCCAAGCAGTCTGGTGGGTTACACAGAGAATTCAGTAGCATCTACACATGCCATTGAGGGGCTTTGTGCTGTTATTTATGTTCTTTCCAGAATCGAGCTACACATAAATATTTTTAATCCTAATTCCATAGTAAAACCCTGCTGTCATTTTGTGCAGTCTGGAATCTGGCAGCTCTCACTCGGAGCAGTTGGGTGGGAGTTAATTGACTACACAAAGGCAGCTCATGTAATTCTTCACACCTAAAAAGTATCCAAAGGCATGAATGGGAATGAATGTGTGGCCAGAATCTGCATCAAGCTTGTACCACCAAAGGCAGCTGGAGCTGGATGGGACATCTTAGGGCATCTAAAATGACAGTAGGATTCTACCTATTAGATGAGAATTTCCCTTTTTTCAAACTGACAAGCAGGAAGGGAAAGGGAGGAATCTGATTCACTTGACCTCATTTGTGAGTTAGCAATTTTACCTTACCAGTGTAAGAGATAATAGCTAGTTATTGAAGAGTTGGTTGGGTAGAATGGGCTGGTAAATTAATTGTATGGCATTTGATTCTGCATTATTGTAGCTGAAGGGTGCCTTTATCTTTGGGCTTCATATTCCCTAAACACTATAACATATCTTGGAATATGTTTTTGGAGTCAATGACAAAAGCAAATCTGCATATTAATAATTCTGGCTTTAAAAATAATGGCCAGAGTAAACACAGAAATTGACTTGCTAATCTAGTCACATAAAGAGAGTGATAAAATTAATTTTCAAGCATTTGTTCTGGAGACTAGCGAGAATAGCTTGGAAGAGAGAAGAGTGCTTTTCTGAACTATTGAGAGTGACTGGATTGGTTTAGAGATAAGAGGGTGCACTGGGCAGTGCTAGAAATGAGCTGCCAGATTTGGTGCTCGATTCAGCTGCCCCCCTCAGCTTCCAACTCATGTTGCATAAGCAGCAACGCAGCCATCTGCTGCCATCACTGCTGGTTTCCAGAGTGGCCTCAGTTTTAAACTGACAATCAGATGTTTGTGGTAAGAGTTGAGTAGAGCATCTGCCTTTCTGATTTTGTTTTGCCAACATATGGCATTTTGTTGTTCCAGAATTTCTTTAGCATTTGTCACATTGAATTTACACTGGAATAACCTCTAGCTTAAGCTGCTCTTTGGCAAATCACTTTAGCCTTGGAGCTGGGTCAAACATTTATTGGTCCCTACAGTATGGGCAGAATCCACAGGAGATGTGCAACTCCTTCATTGTGAGGCTTTTAGGAATCCAGCTCCAAGAAGTGATGAGTAACATTGGAGGACATAAAAAACCTCTTATCCAATTTAATCTAAAACAAATGGAGCTAGGCAAACACTACCTTGGGGAGCTAAGTGTTAGATTGTAGTCTGCACTTTAAGCATGGATTTTGTGACAATTAAATTCATTTCCAGTAAATTTTCCAGTCCATTAAGATGATTATAATTAATTGCTTTAGTTTGACAAAAATGTCCCAAATGTATTTAAATATGATTCTCACTTAAAAAGTGGAAATTAATTATAAGATCTGTTCTTTTTTTATGTGTAACAGTGAGTCCCATTTTCATAACTTCCTTGGGTCCAGCCATTTGTCCTGTTGGAGATACTTCTATTTATATCAAGAATGATATATTGAGAGAAATATTCTATAACTTGATAATTACAGCATATGATCTGATGAGAAGGAAAGGAGAGATCCAGCTTCAAGGGCTGTTTTCAACAGTGAATTCTTCATGCAGTGTTTGCAGTAAAACCATGTTACAGAAGGAATTCCTCCCCATGAGGATCCCAGATTAGGAGCTCACCTGAATTTAGTGGGGGAATGAAAAGTTTCCTTGAAAACTCATTGATTTTGTCTAATGATCTTTTCAAGCATTTGTAGTTACTTGTTTTTTTAGGATAGCTACCATAGAACATTAGTGTTCAAACCAAAAAAAAAGGAAAAAGAACTGTGAAACATGACAGTCCATAGCTGTAGTCTGAGTTTAGAATTTCAGCTATTGCCTTTGAGTGGTGTAAGAAATGATCTTTCTATCAGAAATATCTATCAGATTTTTTTGTTCAATTAAGAAAATTACGTGTATTATGAAAATATTTTTTTAAGGATAAAAAAATCAATTTAGATACAAAAGATGCAGATAGACTTGCATGTTTTTCTGCTGTCTTGTTCCTGCCTTCTGGTGTGGTTCTGGACTTTTGTACAAATCCACATTATCTATCCCTTTTATTTAATAATTTCTGTAAATCTTAGTCATTTAACTGAGGCAAAGTCCTCAGTAATGTTGAAAGCTGTGCATTGTGTGAAGGAAGAGTACATTAATCTGGGACACAGTGAGCCAGAAAGAAATCAGTGTAGGAAAAGAATGGGAAATATTGCTCACACTAGGGAAGGTCTGGTGTTAGGGCTATGGTTCAGTGATGCACAGATGTGGTGATAGGTGTCTTATCGAGTCTATAAAATTCAGTCTAGTAAATCAAATTTGTTCAGAAACTATTCCTCGTTTAAATTGTCATTAGCAGGTTTTTTTCAGGATTAGCCATCTCCCTACCTCGCAGTTCCAGCACGATGCCTGCAGGGACACTTTAGTGAGCTCATCAAAAGAAATTCGATCCTGCAGCCACTCCTGATCTCACTGGGATCTTGGGTGCACAGATCTCTTATTAATCAAGAACCCACTGCAGTATCTGTCCTGTTAAAACCTGGAGTAAATCTTCCCTCCACTCCACTCTGTTTCACGAGATATTTGGAAAAATTTATTGTAAGTGTTCTCTAAGAAAACGTTCAAGGAGCAAACTATTCTTGTCAGTTATACTCCAAGGTTGTATGAGCTTTTTGTTCTCTAAGCCTCATCTAGCAGATTAGCTGCTCTTTAAAGACAAAACATCAGTGCTGTCTCATGGCAAACATAGAGATATTCAGCCCAAAGTAAATTATCACCCTGTCGGGTACCATGTGAAGAATGAATTGGGTTTTCTGTTTGTTGACTTCTAAAATTCATCAAGCCACTAACCATTATCAGTGAAACGACCCATTTCTGTTAGAAAAAAGTAGCCATTGAGGAAACAATTTGTACACTATTACGTCTTCCATATATTTTAACTTCCTTGTGTTAAACAAACTAGAGTAAATTAGATCTTCACTTTTTTTTTCCTCTATGTTTTATTTCTAAAATATTATGTTTAGTTAAGTGTCAGGCTGGTTGCAATTCAAATTGAGGTTTTGGGGAAAATTCTCAACTTATCAAAAGCTTTGTCAGTTATTGCACTGATGTTGATTACATGACTTTGTTCAGTATGTTCTCTCATCTAGGGCTATGTATGCTGCAAGTGTAGGACTCTCTCTGGAGATTTCTGAGATTTTTCACTTCCAAAAATGTTCCATGAGTGTATATGAGTATCCTCTAATCCTAGGAAAAATGTTGATCTAAACATACCAAGACTACAGTTGCAAAACTGTTTTCACCTAAACCAATTCAGTTATCCATAGCACGTATTGCTTTTTTTTAAGACTGATTTTGGGTTTTAGCAAAACAAAGCAACCATAAGATTAACAACATTTTCTATATAACAAACTACTTTTCTTGTTATTTAGAGCACTGCCATTTTCATCTTTGGTGAATGTCCAGGCATCACATTGTAGGATATTTAAGACACATAAAAGACGTCCATTATATTTTATATATAAAGAAATAAGATACAACCCTGACAAAAACGTGAAAAATACACAAGATTAAAACCTTGAGGTTTTCTCAGCTGCAAAATATTCTTTTCAAGTGGCCTAAAAATGGGAGAAACCTCTATTTAAAATAAACTTACAGCTTCCAAATTTCAAGGGGCAAGCATGTGCATCCATAGGAAAGTCTTCTAAATGCATTGGACATTCTGCTCTCACAGTCAATCTATAATGGATTAATGAGCAAAAGGACACATTTATTCTAGTTTCATAGAAATAGCAAATAGACTTCTATTAAGACACACAGCATAAGTACAGCACAGTATCTGTTATGTGATTAATTAGTGGTTACAAAGGGACCTGAATTGTCTGGCTGAGGGTGCGACTGCTCTGCCCCTCTGCCCTTCCTCACGCTGCATCAGAGGCATGCTCAGGCTTCTCATTTGGTCTGAGGATTAAAATCTATTAGCAACTGCAATTGCTTCCTTGCTGCCATCATTAAACTGGCCCACTCCGGATGCTCAGACATTTGCTGAAATCATTTCATTGCTATCAGCTTGAGTGCAAACATGTTTCTCAATAAAAGAGGTTAAATGAGCTAGAAACAGTCACATACCACACAGCAGCACAGAGAGTGAACAGTAATACTTGAAGAGTAGGCTGAAGATTGCATTAAGGCACTTGCAAAGGCGAGGAAATAGGAATGGTTATGATCAAAAGAAGAGACACATGTGAACAATGTGCTGCCAAGATAGTGTTCCCGTGGATTAAATCCCTAACAGCTGAGCATTTAGAAAGACAAGAAAAATTGATCTGGACTTGTGTAGCTACCAGCCAAGACAATTCTACTTCAGTCTAGCCAGTCTTGAAAGATGTTGCACAATAAACTGAACATCCCAAATGTCTGGAGAATTTGTTTCCTCCAAACACTCGTACTGATTTAAAAAAAAACTTTATTTTTTTTTAAAGAAAACTCAAGTGTTCACCTATGTACTAAGTTATCCATCTTGACTTGAAGTCAACAGAGTCCCTTTATACCTTGTTTTGATTCCATGGGAGACATAAAGGGGGGATGTGCAGCTCTATAGAGACAACATACCCTTTTGTTCATTTTTTAATTTGTAGTTCTTTAATCCAGAGTGTTTGCATGACTGTATATCATCATTATTTCAAAAGGATTTACTTAACTCCTCTAACAACTGGATAGCTAAAGTTCAGTTATCCATGAAGAGAATAATATATTTCCAACAAATGCTGGCAGCACAAAAATAACTTTTTCTCCTAACTTTCTGAATGCTTTAATCAATGGAAAAAAATGTCTATTTTTATGCTGTCATGCTTTCTTTTCTAATCCCAAGCACAAGAAATATTAAGAATGGTCAATGTGTGCATCTGTTAGTTCTTAGAATCTGCTTTCTATACAATCCAAAGATTAAAGACCCTTGCACACAATTTAGGAGTACAGATTATACTAAACTTTCAGGCTTTATTGGAATCCTTGAAAGCAATGCCAAATTAAGATTCTCTGCAAACTGATGGATTTCTAATACTGTAAGAACCTTTTAAAATCAAATATTAAGACACATCGAGGAACTGTAGAGGTAGCACAGCAGGAGAGGAAAAATAAACACTGCAAACAGCTCAGTTTGTCCATCATTCCAAGGCCCATTGTGAAAATATTTATTAAGAAGGAATCAAATTATGCTCAAAAAAGAACCAGTTTCCTATCTAGAAAATATGCTTTCACGAATTAAATTGTAAAACTAAATGAAGGATGTAATATTTTAGGGCTCACCTCATTGTGTATAGCAACGTCCCATCCTCTGTGATTCGTAATAGTTTATTTGGCATTGTCATGTTATGAGCCACTGACTTCTTTCCATTGTGGAAAAAGGTATCAGGTGTCCAAATTTTGCTGGCCATTAAATTATTTAACCGGAGAACAGTCATAGGTCCTTTGAATTTTAATCTCTCATCTTTCCAGCTTTGGCGGAAAAATACATCTATAGTGTATTCCTACATCAATTCAGGAAAAAAGGGAAACACTTATGATGCCATATGTTGTAATATGAGAACTTGAAAAGTATATTCTTACCATTCCCTAGAAGCAAGATGACTATTAATGAAATTAGTCATTATCAGAATGTTTATTTTCTGTATTACTTACAATGTACCTGAAGCTGGTTATTAAACCATTACAATATCATTGTTATGTTCAACAGAATAAACATCAGGAAGTATTTCAAAAGTTGCCCATGAGTTAGACATAATAAAATGGAAACAAAATATATTCACCCTTTTCCCACTTGAACTGTAATTTGAAGCTGCAGATAGGTGGCCAGTATGTGTGGCACAGGAAATGTGTGTCAAAGTGAAATAAGCCTTGTGAGGCAGGGTCTTACTACAGCCTTCTGTTCTAAATGTCTCGTTAGCATAAACTTGTAATCAACCTGCAGAAAGTTCACAGCTCACTAAAACTCTCGGGTCTGATTGGTGAGATGTGGAATGGTTCATTGGGTGAAATGGCTGGACTACAAAGAGCATGAGATGAGGACACCTTTGGGCCAAGAGTTATGGTCTGATTGCACAGGGACTGGGCCAGTGGGGAAGGGAAGCAGTGGCCAACTCAGTGGGCATGGGGACAACCAAAATAACCAACACTCACTATACAATGAAAGAAATATTTGTGACAAAGCAACAGGAACCAAGTTAAGAGGGAGAGTATGAAAGTAAGAAAGACATGTTGGAATATTATACATAAAACATAGATGAGGTGAAAATGTGAAAAACTGTGAATGCAGTATAGTAGAGTGTTTCCCAGGGAAAAATTCCATCCTCATGTGGAAGTTCAGTACAGGATTATGCTGCCCCTTCCATCTTTGATATTGTGATAAACATCAAAAGCAGTTATCCAAACGTGGTTCTGAGTTACTCTGAATGAGACTCTTTTGGCTGAGAAATGGAACCTTTGTTGAGATCTCCTGCAAATGGAGATGCCAAATCCTGGAGCAGAGAGAACTCCTGTGTATGAAGGCACAGAGAGCTATAAGGAATAGAGCTGTCCTGACAAACATGATAGTAAAGAGAAACATTCTGGAAGGAGCATGCAAAATGTCTCCACAGTAAATTCCTTTAGATTTGTGGTTTTTTGTTTTAACGACCACCAACACTCCATACAACACAAGCACTTTTGGGCTGTTTATTCCTTGTGCAACTGTTAGCAAGAAATAACGGTGATTCTTACTGATGTGTGTTTTTCCTGCTTTTAGGGTATGAAATGCCTGAATAAATTTTTCTTGACTTGGAAATGTAGTTACATGGGTTGTTCTAATTTTGGGTTCGTTTGGTGGATTTTTAATTTATTTATATCCCAGACCTGTGAATCATTTGTGTGCATACTTAGTTGTATTTCCATTTTTTTAATCACTTGCTCAGTGAACTGCTGAAGCCTGAGTTTATTCAGCTTCAGTGAAAGCAGTTTGCACTTATAACCAATTATTTGCTTCAGAATTTTGCTGGGTCATGGCCTTAGGTTGAATTGTGACCAAATCCTATCCCAGAGAAGGAGGTGTAGGAGACAGTATCCATCATTAAAATTGTCTTTGCTGCTAGATTTTCTCCATGTTTTACTAGCAGCAAAGAAAATTTCCTCCTACACACATGGGAAAGGTAAAAGACATGCCCAGAAGGTGACATCATTTCAGTGTGCATGTAAGCCATTCCCTTTTTCTCTTTCAGCTGCAAAGGGGTGAGGGGGAGGTGATACAGGTTGAGAAAAGAGAGTCTGGTTTTTCACTTCATACAAACACAAGGTTCATTTGTTGGAAAAGGACAAGGAGTCAGAAAGATTTGATAAGGGTCCTGACAGCATAAGATAAAATTCAATTAAAAAGCAGCTGACAGGTCATGCCTGGTACAGACTGAATCTTACCCTATCCCAGGTCATCACACCATAGAGTGAATTAATTTTGGCTGAGATATCTCAGCTCTTCAGCTTTCACTACCCACTTAAGCACATACATTAATTTTCCTCAAATGAATCCTGACAGACAGCTGATCTTTAGGGCCAAGCCATCAGATACTATGATTAGGGCTTTCTTCTACAGCAGAGGGGCATACAGAACCAGGGAGCAGAAGGATTTTCTCTGTACTATGTACAATAGCAGTGGCCCATGTGCAGACACATGAGTGAGGTGGAATTTGGAATTAATTCTCCACAGCAGAGACTCTTCACTCCACAGTGTGCAGGTTAAAAAAAGAAGATTCCTATCTGCACTTTGAATAAATTATATGGTATTGAATATTTATAACACTTGGACTTAAATATTCTTTAATTTACTCTTCTAATACTTCTCCCTGGTGATTGCTTATTCACAGGGTGGACCACTCTATGGTCTACATGAGGTTCTGTACAGGAAGATCATAAAACAGATATTCATTCCAGAAAAGTTTACTGTACAGAAAAGCTGGGAATGCAAGTTTACTAGAAAAAAAAAATCTGTCTTTATGAAAAAGTTAATTTTGAAATGCTTCTTATTCCAAATAATATACATCAAAAATTTTCACAAAAATGACAGTTTGTCATGAGAATAGCCAAATATCTGTTGTTCAGTTCCATCCACCATGTAAGCATGCAAAAACCTGCAAAGCTGTTTCAAAAAAGATGATCTTATTTTAAAAAATTATTTTCTCCCATTTAAATTTATTCACAAGTATAAGAACAAGCCAAGACAATGTCTTTATAGAATAACAGGTTATGTCTATGCTGCTCTTAGAAGAGTGTATTGAGAGTGGGTAGGAGCACCCTGACTTAGCCATGAAGTGCCTCCCTGGATCCTGCAAACAGATGGCTGAGGTGTGCTGGCAGCTCAGCGTGGCTGTGCTTTCCTGACACTCAGAGTGAGCTGGAGGAGCCTCTGGCCAGCCCCAGCCCATGCTCAGGCACAGCTCATCCTCCCCTTGCCTGCCAAATTGCTGCTGGTGCAGCCACCCACACCCCACAGCACGGGGGCTCTGGGGAGCTGAGGGTGTCTGCTACCAACCTGTCTGTGCACAGAGCACACTGCACTCAGTGTGCAGGGAAATTCATAGAAACTCTGGGTTCTGGTAAACTCTTCAATTTATCTTTCTGTCTCTGGTTTCACACCTAGCTCCTCAAGTCAAGGTTTAACATGAGTGGGCTGCACACACATTACTTTTTATGGGAGGTGAGTAGGAGTTTTACACTAAATACTTTTCTGTGAATTCTTTAGTTTTCAAAATATATGAACACCTGCCTCTGTGTTTCTTGGTCACACATTTTATTAAGAGGATGATGAATTCTTTCTCCTGTTTAACTTACTGAAAAACAGGAGTCAACATGGTATGGGTATCGTGGCATTTATAAATTTAACTGTACTTTTATAAGTACTGTTTTCAAGCAATCAAAAAATGGTGTCTTTTCACAAAGTTCACTTAGAAAAATAAATTGTCTTGTAAAAGCTACTTTTTCTGGTTTTCCATTTTTTAACATTGTTCTGAGTAGTCAGAAACTTGTAATAACCTGGTGTTTAAAGCCTGTCTACATTTTTTGTTCAAATTAAGCAGCTGACAATTTTGTAGTTAGAAATTGATCTTGTTCCCTTTCCTCTACTTA
Source organism: Peucedramus taeniatus (assembly GCA_013400575.1). Taxonomy (NCBI): domain Eukaryota; kingdom Metazoa; phylum Chordata; class Aves; order Passeriformes; family Fringillidae; genus Peucedramus; species Peucedramus taeniatus. The sequence continues at coordinate 65,116 of WBNO01005424.1, read as the reverse complement.
TTTTTTCTTTTTTTTCATTGAATTTTTCTTTTGGTAAGTGTATTTAGCTAAATGTAGCCAGCTACAAGTTTGAAGTTTGCTTTCATTTCTTCATTTAGACTAACAAGGATGTTTCCAGCATTCATCCTAATACAGCATCCAGCAGATACTGGTGGCTGCAGACCAGGCTTTACCCCTCTCAGTAGCAACCTACTTGTGCAAACCTCATTTATATGGGAAATTTTAAGTACCTTATGCATATTTCTACACAACTCTTGGTATCTCTTAAGACCAAGGCTCACAACATCTTCATTCAGTTTTCTGAACATCTCCATTCCCTGCAGTTATCTGGCAATTTGATTTTAATATTCATTCCGTAAAGAAGTGACACTAATTCTCTCATTAATCTTCTCTTTTTAGCAGCCAAGATCTAGGAAAGTCACTTTCCATTGATCAGTAGCTTTTAATATAAAAATACAGGTTAGACTGTACAGATGTCACACCATAGGCATAAGTGTTAATTGCATTTTAAGATGATGATCTTTCTTGGCAAATTGGATCAGTGATGTGCCAGCAAGGACCTATGCAATCACTCTCAGAAGAATACAGATCCAAACCCTAATGCATTTCATAATATATTATGTAGCAAATATAAAGTCTGTTAAAACACGTTATTAAAGTCACTGAGGCTTCTAATTTCAGGGCACTTAAATGCAGTCACAGCAGCAGGAATGGTAGCACGTAAAAGCTGATGGCATTTTCGAATCAAGGGCTTAAAGAAAGCCCAGCCTTAAAAGGGGTAAATAAGTTATTGCATAGATCTTTCATCCTCCAAATTAAAAAGACAAGAGAAAATGAGTGCTGTAGAAATATAGGCCATCACTTACCATATCATGGTCTGAAACAGGCCCAAAACTGGTGACGAAGATGTCAGTCTTCACTTCAGTTACACGCTCTGATGAAGCAGGAAATTAGGACAGTGAGTGTCTATAAACAGCCTTCATTAGATCTAACCAGTACCAATTTTCACAATAAATAGAGAAATTATTGGCTTTGATTAGCCATTCTGAAATTGGTCTGCAATACAATCCTGAGAATTTACTGTAGAAGTAATTTCACAGTCAATATTGTCAGCAATGGGTTTTTTTTTACAGTTTTTCCACAGAACTTCTTGAGGTGCAACAATACAGCAGCTGCAATTCTGCTGTTATGGAAATATTTTCATTCTTTGACTGATAAATCTTCTCATCTGACACTATAACCAGTGCTGAATATTGTAGACAGTACTCTAATATCTCACTGGGTACTCAGTTTCTGGGCAAGCTAAAATAAGGTCCAATAATTAACCCTGGGCTTGCGAGTTATGTATTTTCTATTAAGACCAAGAACACAGAAGAAAGAAAATACATTGTGGTGTATACAAACATGAATATACTTCATTGGTATGAGTTAGAAATGGCTGTATTACCCCTTACTTCAATAAACAAAAAGGAGTTAAAACTTTTCCAAATAAACATCAGCTAAGCTTCCCTACTGAAATCATCTGTGTAAATGTTTTCAGAAAGTGAGCTCTCCAGTCCTATAAGCCGAAATGATAGATTAGTACAAATAATACTTCAGAAATCTGTAACATGCACATAACACAGATTACATGCATAAGCTGCATCATAAAGCTGGACCCCTCTATGGCTTCCAGGATGTCCATTTGCTCCATGGCACAATGACATTGGACATTTCAGAAGAAAGCAGTGATTTTAGTGGTTGTAGTGGTCACAAGTGCTGAGATGTCTAAACTGGTGTTGATCTCAAGAAAGAGGTCAAACATCTGACTTCTCTAGATGGTCTGACAAAAGACATTTTGAGAAACACCCAAGCTTAACTTCTCCCTTCCTCTCCTCTTCCCCTACACACACACAGGATCAGTCACTTCTGAGCACACTGGTATTTTCTAGGGCACACATAAAAAAAAATTCACCCAGGGTGCCATATATCACAATAACCCTGTTGGATTAAAAATAGCTGCAGGGAGTAACACCACCTGGAGGCAGCAATCCAAGCAGTGTTGAGTGCAGCTCACCCCATCAGCTTTCCAAAGTTATGGTGATTTAAGTCTGAATACATTTACTACTGTGCTCCACAAGCCAGCACAGGGAGTTTGGTAGAAGTTTTAAACATGGAACAAGTAATAACATTTCTGAAATAACTTTCAAAAAATAAATAAATTGAGCAATCTGGAACTTTAAAAGTAATCCTAAACAAAACACTGTAATACATGTATAATAAGCAGACAGGCAGCAGACATGATTTTTCCTAAGACTATGAAATATATATGTATATAATTTGTATACTGTTATTTAAATATCGCAAAATAATTAATGAAACTCCCCTAATTTAAAAATGGAAATTTAATTTTTTTTTAAATTTAAAAATGGAAACAGTTTCCTATAAATATCTAGAAGAGATACAATAAAATATGTTCTTTTGTGAGACAGCAAAAATCAAAAGCTAATATTATATTTGATTCTACTGTTGGTCTAGGAATGCAGTTGATGAACCATATTCTGTTAATAAATTAATGCAAAAATTAGGTGGTATCAAAAGTAATCTTCAGGACTCTTTAAAATTATGACATTTCCAATGTATTATTCAAAATCAAGGAAAGTAAAATACTGTGATGTGACTGAACTGCTTAATATTATTTTTATTCTTTATATCTATGATTGAGATGTGTACAAAATACAGTGACTATTGAGAAAAGCACTAGATAGGTGAAATTTTCTCCTTAGGTGTCCAGAGTTGAATTAATATGTGACTTTGTTGTATTTACAAACTTTTCAAATGACTTGAAGAAATTTCAGTTTTTTGCTTGAGATCTAACTGTCTCTGGACTTAAAGAAGTTCATGGTGAGAATTTGACTTTCAGGAACTGAAAGAGGCATATTGTTATTCAGAAATTACTTGGCTTGGGAGGAAAGGATTCTGTCCTTCAGCCCATCACTGTCACAAAAGTTCAAGAGGCTGTGGTCGTGTATGAAATAGGGGGCAGAAAAAGGAGATTCCACAGGGTCCAGTAAAACACTGCTGAATGGACTACAGATACCCAATCACCTTTTCTTAAGACTGAGAAATGGAAATCATCCTGCAATCTATCAGCTTTTACATACTGAAAAGCGAATCTCAAATGGCTTTTAAAGATATTTCATCTTTGCTGCTCACCCCTCTTGTCCTCTTTCCTCTGAGGCACTTTGGGAGAGAGAAGAGTCTAGAAGCTCTTCACACACAAAAGGATGGTGAGTCCCTTAAGAGTCCCAGCTCTGAGCAAGGGTCTATTTAATATAATTCAGGGCCTGCCTGCACAAACACAGAATATGCTCTTTGAATCAGCAGCATATCATGTTGTTCTAGCCTTAATTCTGGCTTTGGGAGACATAGTCATAGAAGAGAGGCTGAGGCTTATGGAAACCACTTGAGGACACAAAATGAAAACCTGAGACTTTTGCACTAAGAAGGAAGATTTCCAAGGGAGTGAAAAAATAAGCGATGCTTTTTATTTCTGTATAATGTCGAAAATAATTTAAGTGGCACATAAATCAGATGAAAATTAGAAAATTCAGATTGTGAACTCAGAAGAGATTGTTATCTTCACTGATTACGCTTTTGCAGTGCACCAAATCCCCTCAAATGGAGATAAACCAATGTATAGACCACCAATTGTTTTTTCTTTGATGTATACCTCAGTTTCAAGACCAATAAAAAAGGGTGTATCAAAACACAGAAAAAGATTACTCGCTCCAAAACCATATGGGATGGGAATTTTGAAATTTTTGTTTACTGTTTCACTAATTAGATGATTCAACTGTGCTTAGTTAAGTGCTTCAGAAGTTGTGAGTCACCCCTGCACAGGACATGTGTTTACTAATACAGTTGAGCTATATATTTAGAATCAAGGTTACCCATGTTCAATTTGCATCTTGATTATCATGGGAAGGCTTAAATTGGGCTTCAAATTCTCATAATGCTTTTTCCAGGAACCACAGATCCTGAGCTGTATTCAAAACCTTCACAATATCCCTGAGAACTGGAGAAAAGTCTTAGTCATTGACCAAAACAGGCTCAGGTCAGGAGCTGATTGCATTGCTGAAGGGAAATCCAGCAGTTCTAAAGATGCAAAACCATGTCTCTTGGCTATGATGTCTGCCTCATGAACCAGGAGGAAGTAATGTTGGGATATCTGTAGAACATGTAGCGATTTCAGAAAAAAACCCTAAGGAAATTAATGACTTGCTGGTTTGACTATAAAGCAACCACAGGGTCCAAGTAGTTACTGAGCAGCAAAAAAGCAGCTGAGCACCACACCCAGACACTGTGGAACACAGCTTTGGGCAATTGATCCAGGTACAGCTATGGAAGCATCAGTCAGTCTCAACTACTGTAATTTTTCTGTTTACAAATACTGTGTTTTGCTAATGATGCTAGACTAGCATAAACTCAAAATTAGTAACAATAAATATTTTGATTTAAACTCCCAGGGATCTCATTATTCCTAGAATTGTGACTGGATTATAAATTGAGAACAAAATAAGAAATACAGATTTATTTTAACAGCAGGAAATAAGCCTATTTATCAGGAGAGACCATACACAAAATATTTCCCTTTATGATCTGCCAGTATTTGAGCACAAGATTTATTTGAATTGCACATTTTGGTGGTTTAAGTTAATTCTAGTTTTTGGTAATGCACTTGTTCTTCCTGTCTGTCTCATGTCTGTCTGTGCTATAATTATTAATATGGAGGAGACATTTCCTCTGGCTTTGAATGAAAGGAATTGTGATACCTGTACAGGGTACACTTAGACTAATCAGCCCAGCTGTGTCCTGTGAAATGTTTTGATTGAAGAACCACAACAAATGCACTCATAGGAATTTTGTGCTGCTGCATTAGTAAGAGTAGAGACCAAAAGGGAGAAAAGTGAGCTGTCCTGTGATCACCCACTGCAGTCTGTGCTGAGGTTACTGGGACCTGCACAATTAATTATTGTGCCAATTAACAGCTCAAAGCTGCTCACATCCTACCTACCTTCCTACTCTTGTATTAAATCTGTTTTCCTATGATTTTCTAAGGCTTTTTACAATTGTCTTTACATTAATCAGTGCCTACAGAGGGGAAAAAAAGACCAAAATCAGCCCCTTCAGTTTTACAAAGTTATGTGTAGCATCTGGTCCTTCTTTACTTACGGAATAATGTGTAGGGGTGAGATATTTTCATCTAGAGTAGAATCATTTAAGTTTAACTTTTTATTATGCATACAAACAAAACCCTTATTTTCCCTAAACTTTAAATTAGCTCAGATATGTTAAAATCCAAAAATTTCCTTTGGGACCTCAATAACCAAGAGGAAATTTTATCATGTTTATATATAATGTTCTCATACAACTGAGTCTTAAAATCTAATTCCCATATTACTGTGAGGTTCATTTCCCCATCCCCTCCACTCTGTGGAAGTAATGAATTGCCTGAGATTGACTGAGGTTCCACTTAAGGACAGTCCCACTCAATTTTGATAAACATCACACAGGAGATATCAACAAAAACCTTTTACTGACAGCATCAAATAAGTATAATTCTGTTCAATACTCAAGTTGATAATCTACTTGGGGTGATCTACTGGGCATTCAACCCAACAATAAAACCAAATTTAATTCAGGAAGATTCTGCTCTGTCAAATCAAACCCATTGTTGTTTGTTCTGTATTAACCTTTCTACTACAAAATCCCTCTCAAAGGGATAAGCCACATTTACCTTTATTCTGATTTAAAAGGTCCCAGGGCATGTGATATCCTTTAGTTTTAGGGAGATGAGATGAAAATGGTGGAAGTCTTAGAAAATCTGTAGCTGCCCCTGATTTCATGTTAATGAATCTCATCACCAAATACAACCTGCCCTAAGCAAGTCTTCCCTGTCTCCACCGTGGCACTTCAAACCTGCTGTGGTGGCAACCAGGGATCCTCTCTATGCCCCACATGAAGACAACCCTGAACAAAAGGGAATGGTATATCCATTTAGCTGAGGAACTTATTTCTTCCACGTTTTTTCATTGCTCTTCAGTTTTTTTCACTCCCACTCTAGACACAGTGCACTACTAAGAGAGATCACTACACACTGAAGTGAATTTTGCTTCTTATTTCACTCCTTCCTAGTACTACTTGATCCTTTGGCTTTTTCAGGACTGTGTGTTTGAATAGAGATCAGCATCTTTATTATTTAGGCCATTTTTGATCACCTCCAGTTCTACAGTCCAGGTGGTTTCATAGAAAATTATGCCATTACCTCAGTGACTTCCCTCAGGTTTTTTTCCCTAATGTCCAACGTGATTTCCTCTTTTCAGCTTCAATATGTCTTGCAAATCCTCTTCCTTGCTTTTTGTAATTATCCTCTCATAGAGTCAATAGGTGTCCTCTAGTACCATTCACAACATTTTTACGTTCATTCTGGAAGTTCTATTTTCCATGCATAAATAACTAAATGTAACTATTTGTTCATGTTTATGGATGGATACAACAGATGCTATTTCTTAGCACTGTCTCCCTAAGTGACTAAGCCCACATATGAAGGAGGCAAAACAAGTAAATAACATAATTTATATCAATAATTATTGATAAGAAGTGCAAATGTGCTAATGCATAACATGGTGTTGCATGCTCTTTTAAAAAAGAATCAGATTAATTTTATCAACGATGCCATTTTTTGAATAACAAGCATATTCAATCACTATAATTTTTCCCTGTGGGTCACCAACTCAACTGTATAATATTCTGGGTAATGGGAAATAATTCTTTCTTTCCCCCTTGTTTAATGGCAAACTGCTCAGAGGTTCTCATTTAATTTCAGATATGTCTTATTGGGTTATATGATGATAATTTCCATTCCCATACTCTTTATGGAGAATATATGAATTTTAGTTTTCCTTTTGAAGTAATACCTCAAAAGAAAATACAAGAAAAGGCAAGGGCAGAGTTAACTGTAATCTAGCATTTATTCTATGCATGCTCAAAGAGTGATTCAAAATTCAACACCTCTAAATTTTTCATTATCTCCACCTTTTACCCTGGCTTTCCCATGAATGCATAGAATAGCTGCTACAATGAATCCTTGAAATGAAATTTCTCCAGAAGGTTGTTCTTGGCTTTATGGTGCCTCATCATCTGCACCAGAACCCTTCTACCAAACAGTAAAACTGTTCACCACACTAACAGGGTGTTTGCAAACTTGGGGCTCAGAAATATCACAGAGTTTATTTAGGATGAATTTACTCCTCGAAGTAAGTAGAGCCAAGATCAAGATCAAATCCGTTCCAAAATTCATTACAAATTTTCAGTAATTAAAGACAGCTTTTCATCACTGAATTCTTCATACATATACACAATGGCAAGGAAGGAAAAACAAATAACCTTACTGAAGAAACTATCATCTACCTTTTATTCCATAGGTGAGAAAGAGAGAAATTGGTCTCTTTTCTTTTCTGTTCATGCAAACACTTCAGTTTCTGTGGGTGTACAGATTTGAAAATCTGCACTACAGGAGGAGGGGTCGTACTGGGATAACCAGAGTTTTCTGAAATGTGCCCTTTTCTGGAAGACAAAGTAACTGCACCACACATTGTTTTACCTCATCTGCTGCTTCTCAGAAGGCATAGAAAGAATAGAATTGACAGTTTTGGATGATTGGAAAAGCGCTATAGTGCACTCAGAGATACACAGATGTACACTGTGCCTAACAGCATGAAATTTATTGACATATCATATAAGGAAGGTCTCTGGCCTCCTAAATTCTCTGACAGCTACATCACAGCTAAAGTGGAAGGAATGAGTTTTAGAGCTAATTCTATATATCTAAAAATATTGTTACATTGGTAGATTTCTTAACTTTTGCTTCAGAGTGGATAAAAATTGTGTTCTGATCAAAACATTTAACAAGAAGCCATCACTGATGTTGGGTAGAAAAATGAAACCACTGGTTTTCCATACATTTTAAGATTTCCAGTATCAAGTCATGCTATGGTGGAAAGCTTCTGAACTCCCAACTCCAAAACCCATGTTATATTTTATATATTGATTTAGATTCCTCACTGGATATTTTTATGCATGGAACATTTCAAAATACATTTCCCCATTATACCAAGAATCTAACTCAGCTGTCAAAATTGAGTCATCCTGAGGTGCTTCACTCAGATTTAGATACTTTAGGAAGAAGGTTTTGAAGATGTGAATTTCCAAATTCCTGAGCACACCCTTTATTGTAAGTTGCTACCAGAACTGAAAACATCAGCCAAGATATTTGTCCCTAGTTTTTGAAATCTATATCTTTTGAATAATGTCTTATTCAATAGTTAAAAGAATATATCTGATTCTTACTATACTTGATTTCAAACATTCATTTACTGCTCACAATTTAATCAGATGTGGGTTTGGTTTTTTTTAAAGCCATGGTACTCTTATTTCTAGTGTTCAAAGCTGACAAACATAAGAGAGAAATTTGCTGAACTGACACCATGAAAATATAGCATACTGTGCAGAATGAAAATTGGAAATTCGAGGTTCTTGGTTACAGGCAGGAACAGGCAACACAATTCAAAAAAGGAAGGATGCAAAGATTATTTAAATTTCCTTAACCCTTAGTTAGAGAAACTACTCCAATCCTTCCTTCACTCTACCCCGTATTTCCCATCACTCGTTGCTTTCAAAAACCATACAGATTTCTATTTAACTTTGTGAAGAGATTAATTTCCTTTCTGTCAGGAGTAAGTTTTAACTGGACCAGATGATTCTTTCGTGACTACACCTTTGAAGTCTGCATTCAAAATATTTATGTAAAGACACAGACATAAGAGTTGATACTGATATGCTTAGTTCTCTAAATTGTAATCCATTGAGTGAGAGAAAATCCCTTCCCTGCATCTCCCCTTGTTTTCCCTTTTAGTATATGTTAAAAAATCTTAATAGCTATAAAAGTCATATAAGAAATCATCATATGCACAGATTTTTCTTGTAGACATGTACCAGATTCAGTTTACAGAGTCTCGTTTATTTATTACCTTCTGTGCTTTATTTACTGTGATAGAGTAGCTGACTGAACTCCACAGTTCCATTAAACAAAGAATAAAGGAACATTTATCTACCCTAGGTCAAGGGTTCACAGGAAAGCAGGCAATAATACAGGTAGATAAAAGTAAAAAATGACTCTTATTTTGTTGTCTATTGCCTGAAATTGCACACAAAGATTTATAGACCAAGACATTTTTAAATGTGTTAATTAATACTTTTTAATCAGAATTTTATCTTTAGCCATTCCTCAAAATCAGTGAAGTCAATTTATTGAAGGGCCTGGCTCACAATTCAAGAACAGTTGCAGGATGGCAGCCTCAAACCACAGAATAACCTTACGCTTAATTACCTTCCATTTCATCCACAGATGATAGAAGAATTCTTAATGTAATACCCCCTTATATTGCAGTTCCTCTGAGAGTGAGAATAGGAAAACAGTCTGAACTTTATTTCATGGAGTGGGTTGCTCTGTTTTATTTTATCTGAAGAGTCCAAAAGGAAAAAACAAAAAAGACATCTGAAAGAAGTAAAGCCAACCTTTGCATGCACTGGAAATAATAGATTTGTGCTTGTCCACTTAGAATTTCCATGTTTGTGAACAGTAAGCTTTTAAGACCCAATTTTGGGATCACGTCACAGCAGAACAAATCAAAGAGTGAACACAGAGATGTTGATGAAGACCAGGCTTTGTACCAACGCTTTTATAAAGACATAATTGCTATGCTGTTTTATGCCTTTCTCTGGATTCAGCACCAAGAGCAGAAGAATAAAGACATTTTTACCAAACTGTGAAGAGAAAATGTTACAGAAACAAATCCTTATATATCCAAGTAGAAAAAAAAAACCTTAAAAACTTACTCTGAGACAATCTACTAGGATAAATTGATACTTTCACTTTTAAAAAAACAAATCCTCATGAAAATAGTCATAGATATATGAGGCCTATTTAGGCCTCATTCATCAACTTGTCATTTGTCAGGTCACAGGTTGTATTTTTTTATCTTCTATCCTTTATATTCAAAGTTTTATTACCCATTCAGAGATTTTCTTGAATTGTGAACCATTTTCTTCTTCTTTTGAGTATACATGTGAGAAAACCAGTATGCAAAAGACAGGGATAGAATGGCTTTTGGGGAAAAAAAAAGCTATATCAGCATTACTTTACGTGTATATATAAACAGAATTAAAACAAGTATATAATGGGAAAAAATAATAATGTTTTAACTGACTTTTCATCTAGCATGTAAGACTGAAAATCATAATACTTAACACACCTCCCAGTCCTGGTCTCAAGCGGTTGTCGTAGCCATCCAGAAGCCGATCCAATATTCTGGTGAACACTGTGGTGTTGTCTTTAAGTTCATCTTGTGATGAGGTTTGGCCATAGCTGAAATACACAACAGTTAGCACTGAAAAACAGTAATCCACCAATAACCTTAGAAAACAGTAATTCCAAAATCCGTTTAATCTCGCTCGTACTGGTTTATGGTCACATAACCTCCTCCATGTAACAGGATTGTAGTGCTTTGTAGAGTTCTCACATGTTCACATTTTTCTTCAAATTGTAAGATTTTAAAATCATAAAAAATTAGTGCACCTCTATAAATGGTGAGCAAACAGAATGCCAGTTCCTTAATGTTTCCGTCATTACTCCTTAATGTTTATAATGTGCTAATATGTGTTTTCCTCAGGAAAATGCTCATTTGTCAGCAAAGAGTAATGTGTTTAATTCATAATAGCTGTAAATGGTTTGCACACAAAGAAAGATACAGTAATTTAGAACATTGACAAGTACTGACAAAAATAGAGATATCTTCTTTTTAAATACAGAAGTAGATTGAGTGAGTGTACATTTTCATAGATCGAGATGTAATTTTGCTTTTATTTATCATTTTCCTGTAGCAGTTAGATTTGGAGGAATATCTCTGTCTTTGCCTTTCAAATACGTAACAAAACCATCTGTTGATATGAAAATCTCTTGTGTCTATAAAGCTTCCCTTATAGATCCCTATGTATATCTCTCACTCAGTCAAAGGTCCTGAAATTTTACTTGAAGAAGGATAAAATTAAAGCTCTTTGAACTCAGCTACCAAAATCTTGCTTCCATCAATACAAATCAGAATGAAATCCTTAGGCTTAATGGTTTCTGTCTGCTGTAGATGACACCAGAATCAACCTTCTTCTTAAATCTGAGACCTTTACCTAATACCCTGTCACAGATGATTCCCTTAATCATAGATTACACTTGTCTTAAATCCTAACCCAGCAGCATTTTTTCATTCATTGCTGGGAAGACTTCCATTACAAACATGTGGAGTCATCAGGGATAAAAGCAAAAGTGCTGCTTCTCAAAACATCATTTTGTTGCACAAATTACTACTGAGCTGGAGAAACAGTGCAGCACCAAAAACTTCCCTTAGGACCAGGTCTAGTGACAGAAGTGATTCCTCCACTGGCCAGCCTGTTTTCTGTTTGGGGTATGTGGTTCTTAGTGCCCTGCCAGCCCTTCCTGCTCTAACCTCTAAAGACCCTCTCAGGAGGAATATGATACACAAAATGATCAGGTTCTGTTAAAATACCTATGGAATGTTTTTTCTGTGAGCTGCATCAGTCAGAAATCCTTTGTGTACCCCACGCTTGTGTCCCACTTGGATCAAATACAGAGGGAAGGAGGAAGGATACCCTGTACACAGGTACCCTGGAAATGCTTCCAAGTTTATTTTGCAGCACAGGTTTGAGTATTTAATACCACAAATTTAAATCAGTTTCAGGACTGACATCCACAGAAGTTTTAATAATTTTTGTTTTATTTCCATAGGGTGGGATGTTTTAATGTATATAAATCATTATTTCTAATGAAAAGGTAAAATACTTAACAGCTTTTTAAAAATAGTATGAATTTCCTCTAACCATATCATACAACTTCATTTAATAAAAAAAAATAGGTTAATTTCTATTTATTGATCATGCCTGCAATTGAATTTTAAGTCACAGACAATATTTTTTAGGCTTCCTCTATGTTACCAAATAACAAGTTCTCCTGCTGTCTCTAGAAAGCATTTTATCTTTTAAAGGATCTTTTGTCATACACCTTCCCCAGAATTTCAACACAGGACCTTTAGCACATTAAATTTTATAATAAAACTCATTGTCAGGAAAAAAAGCTGCTCTTCATACATATCTCAAGGATAGCAGAAGGTCATCAGTATTAAGGTGGAAAAAGGATACAAAACCACTTCAGAAATATTAATGGGAAATAAATGAGTATGTTTGTGAGGAGGAATGAGGAAGATGGGCTGGGGCAGGGCAGTTGTGCCCTGCTCCATGTGAAAGTCCCATTTGTGCCCTCACCTGTTCTTCCCACCATCTTAGCAAAGGTAAAAAGCACCGTGGGGGCTGGGTTTAACTGACATGGGCACAGCAGGAACATTCTGAACATCTGTGCACACAGGGAGTAGACTAACTCCAGAGGAATTGGGATTTTTCCTTCAAAATACACATATTAAAACAGTCCTATTGCTGGGCTTTTTTATGATAACAAGAGTGACATGGGAAGGCTGTCTTTTGTATGACAGACACTTCATCTAATTTATCAGTTCTTATTTATCAAAAAGCATGACCAGCACTTCCAGAGGGAAAAGCAAGGCAACTAACAATGACAAAATGGCTTTAAACCCAGATCTACCCCGCTGAAAGTGTATACATTTTGAGGGAAAAATGACTGCATGCAATTGTGTTTTCACATTAAACCCCAGTCTCATAAAAAACTGTGCACGGACTCCATCTACAGGTCATTATATTCCTGACACACCATCGGATTTTTAAACTCTGGTCCAATGTGTTTTAATTCTCACATTAAGAATGCACATGCACCCATTACAGCTACAATAAATATATGTTCATGGATATATGTGCAAATATCTACAGAATAAATGTGTTTTCACAAAATTCTCTAGTTAAGTCAGATGAAGCACTTCAGGAATACTTCAAATCTTAATATATTATAAAAATAAAAGGTTTTTTTCCTTAAAGATTATTTGATACAGCAGCTGTTGTATGAATCACCCACTCTTATTTTTTTATTTTTTTTAAGGAAATGCTTGTGCAGATGAACCTTTGCCCATTACCACTCCACACAAATTTAAAATCTTCAAGGCAGTCAGAAAATAAGTTTCTCTAAAACTGTGAATGCATAAGCAGACACTATGGAGATCAAGGCACAAATCGATCTTTTAGAGATCACTATTGACAATAAAAATACTCTTCTGCTTTCTGGTCATTAAGTAACATCATTGACAAGCCCATTAATGTTTTTTATAAAACAAAAATACACCTGAGAGTCTTCTTAAATGTCTTCATTGAATTTTGAATTGCAGGCAGCACTTCCAGCATACTCCAAACTGCTTTATAGTCTTTAGTTAGGCTACTAGTTGTTTGATGAGGTGTTGTATGATTACAAATTTTTCTTAATACTCACATTATTTTTAGATTATGATTTCAACAAATATTCCACAAATACTCAGTGCAGAATGGTCTTTCAAACATAACTGTCATGGGCTTTGAGCTTACAAATTCTTCTTCAAGCAAGCAGTCTCCCTTCAGCAGGAAGGTCTATTTCAGATTTTTAGTACAACTACTAAGTTAGCACACGGTCCTGACTGACAAAGAAGTTAAATTATGCCTCTGTTTGTAGGCACAATAAAGTTACTAAAAGCACTTAAATTAGACTAAAAATAATCCTTCATTATACCTTTTTCCCCTCTGAAGAAACTTGTATTTCTGAGTAGTCATTATATAAGAATAGAAAAAAAATTGCACAGGTGTTTAAGAGATAGATTAGTTTCAGTTTGTTTCAGAAAGGTTTTGCTTATTTTCTTCACCATATTGAACAAAAAAGCTTCATGCAAACAAATTGTAGTTTTCTTTTAAACTTCACTTAGATTTAGCTGGGACTTGAACAGGGATTAACTTCCCCCAATACACTTAGTAGTAGTGCAGCCCATGCAGTATTTGTCTTATGCTGCTACATTAAATGAATGGTTCCTAAAATCTGTTGGTGCATTAAAAAATATCTCCCCACCTTCTTTCAGTCAGTGCATTCAGGAGGAGGCTCCAGGCCCAGAGGCAGTCACAAAGCACCAGGAATCTCTTCATGGTGGACTCTGGAACTAGAAGGAAAATAACCATTAACATCCCACACATTAATACAGGTATTAGGGGGAAAAAAATGGACATTGGAAACTTCTGCAGAGTAATTTGATGTCAGACAATGACCTCACAACACCAGAGCTGATGCCATTCATAAGGGTGCATGGCCTTGGCTGTTCTCCTGGTTACATTTTATTTTTAGACCCACAGACTGAGGATGGGGTTTATTTTGTGGTAAGGGCGTATTCTTTATGCATTACTCTTGAACTTTAGTAAAAACAATTACAAGTAAAAGCTGCTGTCCCCAAACTCTGTGGCAATTCTTACTCAGTTTCCCCCTGTGTTGAAAATGTGTCAAGGCACCTTCATTGCATTTCCAGAAAATCAAGTGTAATTGCCTTTTTGTTTGACTTGAACCAGCCTGAGCCCTTCCAAACCCCTGGGAAGTGTCAGTGTGTGGTAGTGGGACTGAGGAGTGGTGCTTTCCTCACAACCACTGCTTTGCTTTGATGTGATGGAAGCAACTTTCTTCTAGAGATACAACAATCCTCCTCTTCCCTGAAACAGCTTCAGAAAATGACTAAAATGAGCAGATTCTACCTCTATGATCTGCTGCTACATAGGCACACTTTAGGGCTAAAGGACTCAGTTTGTAATGAAACCATGTGCTGCCAACCTACACACTATCTCCTAAATCTCTACCAGTCTCTGAATGCTGCTAGGAAATGTTTTTGCATTAGCAGCCTTCTCCTCCTCTCCAAACATCTCCTGTACTCTCTCCAGACTTCACTGAGTTACTCTCAGTTTACCTTTGAGTAAAAAGTAACACGACTCAGAAAGTTTCTTCTGCTTTCTAATAAACCATAAAATAAAAAGTTAGCTGATATTTGTGGAATCAATGCTGCAGATTCAACTAATTGCCCAGATGTTGCAAGTGCCTTTACAAATCAATTCAATGTGTGCTGGAATACAGTCGATTTTTAGGATTCATTACATAAATAAGGTTAACAAATACAAAGCCTGTGTTTCCCCCCAACAGTGAACTGGAGGGGTTTTTACGTGCCTGAGAAAATGAAGCACTGTACATAGAAATGTTGTTGTAGCTTTAAATAAAGCTCCCCCAATTCACTGCACACTCAGAGGGACAATTTAATTCAATAAAATACTGTTACAAAGTGGTATGTAAGCAATGAGATATAATTAATGCGTTTATAGCCAAATGATCGGCAGACATGCATTGAATGGGGCTGAGCTAATCTAACTGGGTAGGAAGGAGCTGGATGTGGCAGGAAAGTGTGGATAAAGATCTTCAGGGTCGACACTGCATCATAACTTGCCCTGTAATCAGCCCCTTTACAAAGAGAAAGACAACATCTGTGGCTTCAAAAATCACCTTCTCCCGGTCCTGCCAACTTCTGCCTTTGCAAAAGGCTCCTCGAGATGAAGAATGGAAAGTGAATTATTCTGAACTATTTTGATCTGTTGAGCTCCATGCTCGCTCCCCTTCTCCCAACACCACCCCCTGCTTCGATAAACCCATCCAGGCACAATAAATCCCGAAGAAGGAAAGTTTCTTGCAGCTGGAAAAAGCAAATGTTAATTAAGGCTTTGAATGAGCGTTAAAGCCCAGCAGCCCCCGGCCTCCCCTTCCCGCACCGCCTGAGAAACCAGCGCCGGTTCTCCCATTCAAAATGGGAGCAAGAGCCACGCTTCTGGGAGCGTTTCAGCAGCCCCCACTGGAAGGAAAAAAAAAAAAAAAAAGGGCGGGGGGACACACGACTAAAAACAAAATTGGGGGTTAAAAGGGGGGCATTTTGATGCATTTTGACTCACTGTGAGAGATTTGCTCCTCTCGGAGGCTTAAATCGAGACTTGTTTTCCTCCCGGCATTTCAACTTTGCATCCCCCGGCCCGGAGCAGCCACCCCTCCCACCGCGCCCGCGGGAGGGAAAAACCCAAACCCAAAACCCTTCTGCGAGGGACCGGCGGAAATCAGTCCGCGCTAAAAAATAAATAAATAAGATAATTGACAATGCCCATCGATCGCTGCGGATTTTCAAGCTGGAGGGATAGAGGGGGAAAAAAAAAAAAAAAATCACCCCGATCCGGCGGTACCTGCGGACAGAGAGGAGAGGAGCCGCCCGCGCGCCTGGACGCGGTGCCCGCAGCCGGGAGCGCCCGGAGGGGTGCGGNACTCCGCCTCGGCCATCGCCGCCGCTGCTCCGCTCCTCCGGGCTCAGCACCCAAATTTCTCTTCCCAATATTCCGACCGCCGCTATACAACAAAAGCTTTCTCTTTACCAAGACAGTAGTAATACGTCCCAGGGTAAACCGGATGTGAAATAGGCTGTGACTTCATGCCAGAGAGATTTTATTTTAGAAAGGAAGGTGGTACCAAGCTCTCATCTAGAGACCAATCCGCCCATTTTTTATATGCAGCACAATTTAACTTCCAGTGCTCTCGCCCTAATCCCTTTCTCTCTGGCTGCAGACTCAAATCCTTCTACAATCTGCAGCATTATTATTACTGGGGGGGAGGCTGCGCGGCCGGGGGAGGCTGCGCTGAGCATCTTTAGACACTCGCAGTTTACAAAACAGTCTATTTTAAGGGTCGTACATTAAAAATATAACCGATCTGCGTTAGCGTTTAACCTTTGATCGAATATTTAGTCTCGGCATAAATATGAATGAAGGCTGGCCAGGGGTGTAGAGGATGCAGCACTACGCGCGTGTGCCTATAGACTGTATGTACCTATAGGGACCTGGCGGCAGACCACGGCTGTAAGCAGACGGGGACAGAGATGCTGTGCAATACTAATTAAACGCAGGTAACACGCATTTTGAGCGAGACCCGTACGAGATCAGCCGCAGGAGCAGGCGCCTCTCCCCCGCTTCCACACGCCTTTAGCCGGCAGGTGCCACGTTTGCCCGGCGCGGTCCGGGGCTCGGCCGAGGGCTCGCTTGGGGGCTGCCAGCCCCTGCCCACTGTCCCGCTGTCCCTCGGGCCCCCGCCGGGCAGCGGAGCCGGGACATTCCCGGCCCCGGCAGAGCCCGCGGAGCGCCCGGCGCGGGGGGAGCTTCGGCCGCCCCCGGAGACGCGCGGTGTCCCTGCCCTGCCCTGCCCTGCCCTGCCCCACCCGCCGTGACCGAGGCTCCTGCCCCACATGAACGTCACTTTAACCCCTCTCCACAACCCCTCAGAGGGGAGCGAGCTGGGCGAGCCCGGCGGGCGCCGGCACTTGTGCGGAGAAACAAGGAGAAAGTTGGATGCATCAGGTCCGGGGAGGTGTCGGTGTGCGGGTAACGCAGGCAGCGCTCACCTGCCCTGCACAGGTTACCCTGCCTTTGGCTCGAGGCGCCTTTCACCAGCTCCAAGCCTTCTGCAGAGGTATCAGACACTGCTGCCACGAGCACAGCGTGGTCAGCTGTCCTTGCTCTGGTTAATGTAAAGATAAAGTGAAGTCCTTCGTCAACAGTAGCTCTTCCTTATAACGCACTACCAGCAGCTGTGGGGTGAAAAAAAATTTCCTTATATCATATGCACCTACTGGATTTGAAATACCATCTGCTTTCCCTCTTCTCCTCTCAACGCCATCACTGATTCAGTTTCTCTTCCCTCCTATGATGCTGCTCCAAGGGAGATTAAAATCCATACATCTTGTCAGAGATAACCTGAGCTGATATCTTAACTAACAGTTAAGCTATCTGTTGCAAGCTTTATCCAGATTTTTAAATGAAATATTGCACATTCTGTGCATCCTCATCAAATGCGTGATCTGTTGTCTCTGTAACAGCACAAGAAGGTTTTGATTTGACCCAAGAAACCAATGACATTCATAGCTAAGGCTGGCAATAACTTCCAAGGTGGCAGTCATTTTGGATAAGTGCCTGATGTAACAGTCTAAACACTGCAATGATTTCCCTAAGCACAAGGAAAACTGAAATTTTGTTTATCAAAGTCCCCTGGTGCACCAAGTTGCCCAATCATTATGGTCAGCACTGAATAGCCACAGGTTATTTTAAAAGCTTGCAATGGACTTTGTGCTTAGTTTCTTGGCATTTCCAATGTACTTCATCTCATTTTGATTCAAGGCTGTTAGCAGTGCACAGAAAAGTAGAGAATAGAAAAACCTAACCACTTCCCAAGGAAATGATAAGTAGTGACTTTTCAAATCACTATTACATAGACATAGTCTTAGTGGATAGAGGGATTTTTTTCAAATATGCAATGTTTTCACCTTCATTTGCTCTTAGCTAACACAATTTACTATGTTTTTGTTCTTCCACTGAAGCATGAGAGAGCTTTGCTTAAGCAACAAGTAAACTGAGGTCCTCAACACCACAGATTTTTATTAAAGTACATGGATATTTTGTGGCTGTAAAAACACTGATTCCTCCCCCTGTCAATAAGGCATTAATCACATTCTTACAATGGCCTCAAGCTATTTTTTCTAGATGAATAATATATATTTACAAAAATAAATAAATATTCAACATAGCTTTGATATTTCGTTTTCTCCTTCATTACTCATGAAAAAAAGAGGTTGTAAGTATATTTGCTCTTTGTTTGTCATAGGTAGCTGGACAGAAAGATGGGCTGAAAGGTGGGTGATTGAATGGACAGATTCATGTACCTCTGTGCACTAAAATCTGAGCAGCTGGAAAGCTGAAGCAGTTTCAGAGCCCATGAGATATAGCCTTGCATCCTATAGTTTTCTTGACTTATTTTAATTAGTATATAAACAATGGCAACTGGTTTTAGTTTACTAAAGTGTCAAGGGTTACACATGCTGTTCTTTGCGTTTTTGCCCCCATGGACACAATTGCTGTGTGCCAAAGGATTATATGTTTTCCTGAGTTCTCACTGGGTGAAAATATTGACCTAAAATTGGAAGTTGCTCATTCCCTCTCTAATTCGCATCTGCTCAGAAAGTAGGACAAAACTATTTTTCCTCCATGGCTGAGATTCCTGTCCATCAGTGCTCACATGTAACCCAGATTTTATCTTTTCCTTTCAAAAGCTGTTATTGCAGTTATCATGTCATTCCATAGTAAACGCTAAAAATATTTGGATGTAATCAAACAAATAGGCTGTTTTATGGATTGTGTTATCAAAACAACTGCTTTAAAAAAATAAAAGAAACTACAAATTGTTTTTACCAGCAAAAGTACTCTTTTGAAGGAAAAAAGCTAAGTGTCTTGCTATTCTTACTTTTTCCCTTTTCCATCTGAATTCCACTGACCTAATCCAAACACGACTAGGGGTAACGCATTTATCAAATGAGTCCATCTGTGGATTTCAGGCACCTAACTTAAGAGAATATCTTTGAAAATCTCAAGCTATATATAGGAATGTGCACAGTACCAGTGAGTCTTAGGGTCATATGATTTCATTGCTGAACAAATTGTTCAAATGAGAAAGGAAAGATGCCTTTGAACACACGTCTCCAGGTAACTCAGTATTAGGTGATGTGCATCTCTGCAGTTTTAGTCACATTTGGAAAAGGAAGATGTCAGACAGATGTGTTTTTTTTCAAACCAGCCTAATGACTCCATAAAGTTTTCAGAAAGAGTTTATGTCTTTCATGCTATATCCTTTATAAACAATATTATTAAATATAAACAGTCAGCCAAAGCGAGCTGGGAAAACTCTGTGCAATGTTTTGAACCCTGATGTTAGTGCAAGTGAATAGTAGCAGTGAAGTTAAACCAATTGAATCCTCATTTGGTAAAATATATTTATTAAATAATGGATTAAAATTGGCATAGAGAAAGATTTTCAGCATAGTTAGAACTATTTTTGCTTTTAAATTTCTAGTAAGCACTTTTTGAAGTCTGGCCTATTCCTTTGGTATATATCCATATACATATATATAGTATTTAAATAGGTCACCTGGAAAGAATATATATTTTTTCAGTCTTGTGGTTTTTGATCATATTTTTCTTTGTGTAGGCAAAATATACATATGTTTTATTTTAGTTTAGGAATACATAAAACACCTGAAATTCCACAGCAGAACGCTTTGACACAATGTGTCCTGAATAGCCAGGGGATTTGAATAAAGCAAATGAAACTCAGAGATTTACTGGCATACAGCAGATCAGATGAAGAATTAAAACAGAAAGACCATCTGCTCCAAAGCTTTGAGCTCTGTTATTTACAAGTCCTGCTCGTGTGATTAAATGGAAATATTTTGTAAAATATATGACTCCAATTTGATTTCTATTTTAATGTGTGTCTGTAATATATCAAAAACACAGTTGTTAACCTTTTAGTAGACATAACAAAACTCAGGGCTTAACTTTTTCCCCCTTTAATTTAGCCACATTAAAGAAAATAGGGCATATACTTGTCATTAGTGGTGGATTTTTGTTTTGTTTTGTTTTTGTAAAAGGCAAGTGATGATATATAAAAAAGTTCATTCTTTTTATGCCTCTTTCATTTTAAAATAAGGTTTTATTCATCATTTCTTTCCTCTTCAAAAATGAGTAGATAGAGAAAAAAGAGCAGAAACTTTCATAGATGCAACTGAGAATCTTCATGAAAACAAGTTGCACTCTTTTCCAAGAGTCAGTCTCACTTACAATGTCTGTTAAAGACATATGACTGTTCTTTCTAGAACTGTGTGAAAATTGGAAGTAGCACTTCTTTGAACCCATTATCTATTAAAAATGGAATAAAGAGAAAAAATAGCTGATGCCCAGAAACTTAGAGATGATGATTGTCTCTTGAGTTTTAAAGTCTTTGAGTACAGTATTTCAAACAGAAAACCCAGTTACTGACAAGTTTCTCAGATTTTCTAATCCACAGAGGCAACAATTAATTATGCCTTGCCATGTCGTTGCCAAACATCACCACAAAATTTAATCTGTAAAGCCAAAAGTGGAGGATTCTTTCCTAAACATTAATAGGATTTCTTCTTTGATGTCAGAAAGGAAGAATGGGAAATTAATCTATTTTCTAAAAAACCCATTGTGGAATTTACAAAAAAATGCCAAAAAGAACAAAGGTCACAACTGGGAGCTTTTGGGGATTACAGGAGACTTGTAAATCCAGTGGTGATCATTGATGAGATCTTTGTCAGGAGGCTTTTCCTCCAACAGCTGGATTTATCTGCAGTGGAATACAAGCACCATATGGGGTTATCTCTCACTCTCACTGCTGCTGCTGAGCTGAAGTCTTGACAAGAGACCTGCAGTCCCCTGGAGCTTTCATAGCACAAGATCAGCTGCCCTTTAACAGGGGTGGACTCCTGGCATCATGGTTTGTCAATCAGTTGTACTTCAAAAATAAGTAAATAATTTTGTGGTTTACTGTCTTTCCTGCTCTGCAGATGGAAGAAAAGATTTGTTTAGGACTCAGATCTTAGAATAACAACTTGCAGTTTGATAAACTTACTGACAGTTCATGTTCCAATGGACCAATGAACTCACCTGTATCTTCATAGTTTCTTAAGTAACAATATTGATCTGTAATGATGAATTTTTCCTAAAGTTGGATGAGACAAAAACCTATGAAAGGAAAAGTTCTAGATTACTCAAAAATCTTGAATGCCTATACTTCTTTCCTTGAAAAAAATTATCAAACCATACAATTTTTAGCTCATTAAGAAGTCCTTGATACTGATTATTTGAGGATAAGGAAAATTAGTGACTATGAAAGGAATGGGAGTAAACTGAAATAAATATTTACAGAAATAAGAAACAATGAAGTGTACTATAAATATTAACAAAAAAATCATTAAGAAAAAATTCAGTTCACCTGTCCTTTTATAAATGTTTGCCTTTGATTGAACTAAAAGATGTGAAGTCAGAATATCTCAATCTATATTCAGATAGATGCTTAAAACATATTTAAACCCATCCCTTTTCAGCCAAACATTTCAGAATCCACTTAAGGCCATGGGTCATAAATATTCTTAAACTTAAATGTGTCCCTCTAGGCTGAATTTTGCTGCTTTGCAAGCCAAATACCCTGCTGACTTCTCAGGTGACCTTAGACACATTGACTTTCTCTCCCTGTCTTGGTGCCTTTATCTGGCCTGAGAGGAGTGCAGCTTGTGAAGTTCATTTAGCCCAAATGCCTGTAGATTTCAGGGGGTGCAGTGCTAAGCTGGAACTTTCCTGCAAATACAGCTTTGAAGTCCCAGAAGTTTGTGAAGCAGAGGTGAGGCACACATTGCCCTGTCAGGGGCTGGATCCCTCCCCAGTTAGGGGCACAGTGTTTGACTCACCCTTTCCTCCTGCTCCAGCACCTTCCTCACTTCCTAGAGAGTGACAAGGAGACTCCTAAGATGAATTTGTCCTCCAGTTGGGAGCACCATGTGCTTCCTGGCTGTGGTGTCACTGCCTGGAGCTCTGCAGTGCACTGGCAGAGCTCCCCTGTGTGCACCCTCCTGCTCTAGAGGTCCCAGGCTGCTGTAGAGACAGCCACATGAATATTGCAGTGATATTCACATTTTCAAATTTAATTTTTGTGTGACCTGTTTAGTGCTAAAAATCCAAGTGCAGTGAGGGATAGCAAATGGAGATGAGGAATACACTGGGGCAATCATTAACAAAGGGATGTAATTATATGATTTTTAGCTTAGTTTTTGCATTCATCTCTTTTATAGTTCTTATCCAAAAGACAAATCTTCTTCATTTTCCTCCTTTTTTAAAATTATTTATGTTTAGCTTTACATGTACCGAAATTACATGGGCGAAACCTGTGTAATTTTCCCAGAACAGCTGTGCTGGGAAATTGAAGCTCCAGGTGTTAGTGGCAGGCATTTACAGGCAATAGAAGAGCAGAGTATGGTAAATGGAAACCTTTCTTCTGCCCAGGGCTCCTCGTTTCTACTCATTTGCCTTCTAAGGTGGGTTTCTCCTGATTTATTTTCTGGTTTGTGTTGCTTTTTTTTTGCTGTTACAGATTAAATAATGATTTATATGTTTTGAATTTCTTTGCAGAGACCCTGGTGTTGGGCAGAACTTAAATTTTGATGTTAGCTAGAGAGCTGCTTGATGAACTTTTAAATTTTTTTTTCTTGTTCATTGAACCACACTGATTCAACTAAAATTTCTATTCCGTCTATTTAATTAATACAAAAATACCTTACAGTTGTTTTATTTATATGGCAAGTTTTGCAACATCAGATCTGCATTTGCAATAGTTTGCATGGGTGCTTATATTATACTAGGAAATTATTGTTTTCATCCAGAAGCAGACAAAATAATCACTGGGCAATAGATTCGAACCCCAAACAATTGAAAATCAATATTTTTTGGACATTGTTAATGAATGTAAAATTAGTTGGAATTGAAACTGTTTTATAATCTAACTGCCCTTTATTCTAAGGGAGAGCTCTACCAATAAAATTTCTGAAGGTCTCTGATAATCAAAGATGCTCCAAGTGATATTTTTGAATGCAACTAAATAGTTTTTACTGTTGAATATTATCAACAGTGTTGTAGGTGTAAGGATTAGCTGCCCAGTACCTGTAACCAGTCCAGCAGAGTTGGGTTGTTAGAGCTTGGTCTGGTCCCTGCCCACCACCCTGTTCAAACAAACTGGGAACTCACACAAGCAGGGAGGTTTGCTCAGGTAATGTGTGAAATGAACCAAGTTCATATGAAGCCATATTCAGCATCTTTACATGCTTCTTTCATAAAAGCTCTTGATATTTACCAAGTCTTTGCTGCAGGGGTATTGGTGTGCATTTTTACCTCTTTTGAGATTCCATGTCCCACTATTAATTTGGTTTTGGTTTAGAACTTAAACTATTGCTTATGAAAATTAGGAAATGTGTCTGCATAGAAACTGGGCCTCCCAGGTCAGTATTGGTTCCCTAAAAAGGTTTATTAAGCCTTTTGTCTTTTTACTGCTGCCAATCAAAAGCAAAGCAATCAAAATTTGAGGGATACTTGAGCTAACAGTTACTGGTATGACTGGGAGGGAAGCCACTTTTTCTCTTGTGTTCTGCTGTGGGGGAAAGAGGGCTGGATTTTTGAGAGTAACTTGCTGGCATGGTTAGGGAACCATCCTCTTGATTGCCATGGTCTACTCTTAGCAAAGAGAATGAGACTGCACAGGCTTTGAACACAATGTTATTATTGGCAATATTTCAGAGACTGACAAAAAAGTTATCGTGACTTTCTCATTTTGTGGTAAGGTAACCACTAAAGTAGTTGTTCATTTTCAAAGTAAAACTGTTTTGCAGATTATTAAAGGCAGGGTTCATCTCACCCATTATCAGCTGTGACTAATTAGATCCCTAAAAGCCTCATGTAGACACCATTTTTGTATCAACAAAAAATGAGATGTACCCTCACAATACCAACAAACATTTAGCTAAAACTTTGTTGCATAAATGTAATAAGTCTGTAAAGTCAGACCCATAAAATATTGTTTCTGTTTTGTAGCAGCTTTGGTGGGTGGTGCTTTTCACACTTTTTTAATTTGTATCTCATCAATTGAGAGTTTGAGGACAAATATGCAATACAACAATATTTTGATACTGAGCAATGTGTGATGCCATGACAATACCCTCTGTTTTTTCCGGGCAAAACCCCAAACCATTCTCTTCTTCAAAGAAGAGAATATGTACTCTTCACACTTTTACCTCCATGGTTTTTCTGTGAACTTTTAGCTATCTTATCTTTTCATTGAACTAGAAATTAAGTAACATAGAAAAAAGTATCAGTCACACAAGCAACTTAGGCATTTTCCCCTAGTTTTGAAATGTGCTCATCAAGTATAATCATTTCTACTGTCTAAAGGTAAAACTTCTTTTTCATTAATATATTACTGTAGAAACATACAAGGAGCAGGTAACAGATTGTAGGTCAGATTTTTCTGTTAAAGCTCAAAGGTTTTTATTTTCTAGGTAGCAGAGCCAGAATACTCCTATTTGAGAAGCTCTTACAATCTAAATGATCAAAAATAATTAAGATCAGAATATGCTTCAAAGATAGCCTTTTTCTCAATCCCTCATGTAAATGAGAATTTATGTTAGTGTTTTATTTGTATCTTGTGGCCTTTTGAAGCAAATGTGGCTGTTCCTATTCCCTGCAGTTTGGCTCACATTAGGGAGGAGTCTTGGAATATGAAAGTTCAAATCATTGCAAATTTAACATAATCAGGTGAGGTCTCCAGGTGTGTGTCTGATATGGTCCAGTAGTAATGCATGTTCAGCCTACAGGGCCAGACTAGAAGTAATCCTCTCAAAATTCATAAAAGTTGGGTGATGATCCACAGCATCAGCTGTTTTGCTTTGGATACCTCCATTTCCTGGGTTATGGTACACATCAGTGCAAAGCCAGCCTGTGATATTTAGATATTCATAATAAGTTTTATCTTACACTAATTCACTTTACCTTTTGCCATGTGTTTGAGGCTGATTTTATAAATCTTAGGCATGCCAATATCCACATCCCCAACACTGAGAATTCTTTCAGGAGGCAGATCTGCATGTATCTGTTTATGGTTATGCCAGCCATTAATTTCTCTGATTTATAATGTTGCCTCCCTACTTCCAATATCCTATGGAGTTCTGCCTTTGTCTTTTTCTGTTTTGGCTTTTTTTTCTTTTCCTTTTCATCTCTGCAAGAGTAGTCCTTGGCTGTGCAGAACAGCCAGTGTTTCCTGCATCATTAGATTTGCTTATTGTCCTGCAAAGGATTTTCAGTGGGGTCCTAGTACCAGTCCCATTTTTCCTTCCCTGCTGTATGCTGGCATTTTTATGTATATAACTAGGAGAAATGAGATCAATCACATAGATTAATTGAGCAAGTACAATTGAGCACTTTGGGCAAGACTCCTCTAATTTCTTGGGATTTGTTTTTTTTTTAAATATCAAAAAGTACCTTTTACAAACTCAGACTGCCTTGAAAATTATTTAAACCAGCAAAGTGAAATACTCAGAATGGTTGGCTCGTCCTCTCCAGCAAGTCAAGGAATTTGCAGTCATGTAGCCCATCCTGCACCTCACTCCCATTTCCATGAGAGACAGACCTGCCAGTTCCCTCTGTCCCAGCAGGATTATGGAGAGCATCATGTGGAGTCGTGTGGGGTGACTGGAAGCAGCCAGGATCAATATCTCCAGCCATTATCACTGTGTCAATAGGTAGTGAGGATTTGGGTATATATTCAACAGCAGCATAAAGAACTTTAACTACAGCTTCAACAGTATAGGGTATTACCAGGAATAAAATACAAAGCAATCTTTGAAAGCTAGGGAATTACCTAGCTTGGTCTCTATCAACATTTATGCACCTAATTAAAAATTATTTGTGTGATTTAGAATGCCATCCCCCTGAGAGCTGTTCCACCATGTTCTAGTGAGGGTGGAGAAGTTTGGATTTCCTTATCTTTCACTGATCTCACTAAAAGTATAAAGAAAATACTGTTGTTTTATTGAACAACCCCCCACCACCAGCTTCAGCACCCGAAAATAAATATCTCTTTAGAACTGGTCAACAAATGCTATGTAAATACTCATTCTTAAGCCTGTTAGCAGTGACACTGAATTCACCAGGACTGCCTACTGTAAATTCCTGTGCCTTTTTAAATAGAAGCTCAGCATTTTAAAAAGTTTTCTCAGATGTTCAGTGCAGGATTTTGCTTTGAGAGCCATCTCCCCTCCAATCCATTGACAGAACTTTGTATCAATGATGAGATGGTTTCTTTTATGCCTATCACTAAAAATCACTAAAGTGTCAGCTACTGCAAGCAAAAAAAATGAAAGCTATTAATGTCAATTTTAATGTTTATATGGGAAGCACTAGCCTTTTCAATATTAACTGTGACTGAGCTTAATTAAACAATTCAAATTGAGAAAAAAGTACAAGATAGTTTACTCCTCAGAAAATTGAAGTACAAGGTACTGTCAATGTAGGACCTATTCTCAAAAAAAAAAACAACAAACCTCTGCTAGTGACACTGTTCAGTAGAACATTTCATTAAAATGTTTCTTGACCTCCATAAGATTTTATAGAGCAATATGCTGCAAACTGGGGATGCCTCACAACTCCTTATAATATATTTGAGACTTAATCAAAGCAAACATTTAGTGAAAAACAGTCTTGGATTGACACAAAGCTCAAGTGGGCATTTCCATGTGTAATAAGGCAGGAGGAGTTTTATGTATAAAATTTCTTTAACTGTACCTTCTAGACTATTTACTATATGTAGGTGCACTTAGGGAAAAATATTTATTAGTACAAAGTCAACGTAAAATAACAAGAGGCAAAGGCACAAGATTAGAAGCCTAGTTTTGAGAGGTCTTTAGTGAAGAAATAGGTTATATGGTTTCACAACTCTCAGCCTCTTTTATTTCCTTTTTAAGTTTTGTTTCATTCAAAATATTGTCCAAAATTAGAAAAAGTGTGTAGACTAAATATAATTGCTGTTATATAGTGAACAGTACTGCTCTCAACAATGAAAGGAAAAAAATCTGTTTGGGAAAATGTGTGCTAAAATTGGATTATAACTTAAAGTATTATTTAGCCAAATAGATTTTTACTGAGTTATAAAGAGAGACAGTTTTTATAATTAAGGTGAATGGATGCATTTATTTTAGTATGCCAAGTTAATACCTTCAGAGCAACTTTTTGACAGAAAAGCTTTTTAAAGACCACTGCAATGAAGAATGACTGACAATATGAGCAGCACAGAAGGGACCTCATTAGTTTTTTAGAGGAGGAAGAAATTGGAAAGCTAAAGCTCTCAGAGGGCAAGAGTCAGCCAATGTAACAAGGAAGTCCTTATCAGATTGTCTGTTCATTTTCTATACAGCAACCATTGCAGTTGAAATTCAAGTGAGAGGTGTCTGAAGGTACTGTAGAGAAATGTGAAATATGTTTGTGAGATGCCCAATCCTCACAAAATTATCTAATAAAGAATTCAATGTAGAAATGCAAAGATGCAGACAGAGCTGTCCTGATAATGAGTAAGAAGCAAATACTTTTTGACTATAAGACATTCTTGTTTGATGGCAACTATGACATCGTGGTACTAATTGATGATGACATCGTGGTACTAATTGAATATCAATATCAGATGCTGTTATGTCACTCATACAGTAGGAATAACTTGGAAGGCATTTTTAGCTGTAGTTTGGAAGCTGTGCTTTACAGTAGGAGTGAAACTATAAAGCAATAGCAAGGATTCAGAACTGAACAGGCATTTCAGGTAATTCTATTCAATTTGTATTAAAACTTAGCAAAATAAAAAGAAAAGGAAACAAGCCACTCACAGAACAAAATTTGTGCTGAAGCTCTTTAAATTTGCTGGAAAATATGCTGATTCTTCTATTATTATAACCACATAAGAGAGTTTTTCCAGTGAAGTTATGGGGACAGGAAATTCATAGAAATGCACAACAGGCAAGCTCTCTTCAACTTGTCTTAACACAGGTTTACTGCTGTGGAGGAAGAAATATTAAAGCAATGAAAACTATTATCTTTAAAAGATTCTGAAGGGTGAATTGTCATCCTTTTCCTCTCTGACCTTCAAATACAGTATCTACATGTATTCTCTACTCCTTGATAATTCTATCAGACTATTGTAGTGTAGAACAGTCCCATACAAAAGGGGTGGTTTATGCCCTACCAGCAATGATAGAAAGTTTTATTTCAGTTTTTCTTGCCTCACCACCAGGCAGCCTTGGTCCCAGCATGGCCTGTGCAGAAGCATTTGTGTTTCTGCAAGGGAACTGGACTTTATACCCCTGAGCTGATCACAACAATTGCAAAAACAATTTGTGACACCTGAGTGTCCATGCATTGACATTAAAGTTTCAAGTGTGCAATCATGAGACATAAACTTGCTAAGTGAAGGAAAATTGGTAGTAAAAAGTATAGGAAGAAAAATAAAGACAAGGCTTGCACAGAAAAGAATCAGCAGAGGTGTAGCACCACAGTAGGAGAAACAAGATGTGAAACAGTCCTGATGCAGCTACTGCTCCTTTGAAAACATGGGATAGCACATGTGCTTCTGAATTAAGCTGAGAATAAATCTAGCCAGGAAAGCACCTTATGGATCTTGCTGTAACAAAATGTGGAGAATTGAAAGTCAAAGCTATGAAGCACTGTCAAATTTGTATTGGAAAAAAAATATTTCAGTACTATTAATGGGTCTGGTCTTGAACTTTGCATCTATCATTTTTTTAAGCCAGAATGTTTGTTAAATTCCTCTACAAAAACTGCTCTTTAAAAGAGCATTAACATTATGTAATTTTAATACATGCATTATATGCTCAATTCCTAGTCTTAATCTCCCAGCACCATTCTTCAGCTATTAATACATTTAGTTAAATAAGTTCTTATACAGGGCTAGAGATGTAGTGACTGTATGCCACAGATGAATTATGGAAGCAATTTAATATTCTAAACATTTACTTATATTGTAACATTTTTCATCAACTCAGAATTTGCAGTTGTTTGCTTAGAATAGAAACTACTCACAAATCAGCATGTAAATCAAGGTTTCTGAAATTCAGTGTCAGCATATGATAATTGATGTTTAGCCATTACAAAGGATCAAGACCTTATCCTTGGCCTGGTTTTAATGGTGTAACTATAGTTGCACTTATATCTTATGCCCTAGGTTATTAAGGATCTCTCTAAATCAAAGCTTGGGGAGCTCAGTACGTTTGATTTATCTTGGATGCTCATTAGGCAGAAAATGGGTATCAACTTGCTCTTAATGAATGCAGTTCTAAGTGTCATTTCTGCCTCGGCCTTTTATGTGCATTTCCAAAGTCTTGAGTTGGTATTCAGAGGAATTAATATATTGACTTGCTGGGGATATTGGCACTTGTCTTGCTGCCACTTCAAAGCCCCTTTCAAAACTCTTCAGAAGATTAGCACCAGGCATGAGTAGACAGATAACTAACCTTCCCAGGAAAAATGTGTGTGTCTTTCAGGAGCAGCTTTGCAGGTTTTGTGATTTGGGGATTTTTTTTGTAAGACTATCAAGAGAAGTATAAAAACACATGTACTCAAAATATCCTAATTTTCAGCATCTCCAGGATTTCAAGTCATACCTCATAAACAAGAAAACTCCAGTATTAAGTCAATCCTTACTTTTTTCCAGCAAAATCATTATCCTGTATCTACACTTTATAAACACAGCTTTTGACCAAACACCTAATAAAATAAATCAAAAAGGAAATACATGAGTTCATAAAACAAATTCTTTGTAGTCTACATTCATTCTTTTTAAAACAAGAAAAAAAAAATTTAAATAATCTTCTTTTTATTCTTCCTATCAGTACCAGGACACCTGCTGACATTCATGTCCACTCAATAAAGTCAGTAGGCAGAACAAAGCACAGGAACTGACAGAAAATGTGAAACTTTGTTTCTATTCCTTTCTCTTACACAATCACATCTTTACACCAGCCAAACTTATTTTTCTTTGCCTTATTTTTTGTGTGACTGCTTTATTTCTCCCAAGTTCAAGGGAAAAGACTCTTCACATACAACATGAGAGTATTACCTGTCAATACCAGTTATTTGTGTGTCAAGACATAAAACTGGTAGGGATTGTCAAGCTACTTCATGGTGTTATTTTTTATCTTCTCAATGAAAACTTACATTATGAAGATAATATGGATGAGATTTTAATAAGCAGGGAATAATGTCAGCTTTCTTCTCTTGTTAAAATTTAAGGACCTCTCTTAGTAATAAATTCAGTTTGTGCCTTTAAGCTGAGCCTCTTTTGCCCTTGAAGTGTTTGTCTCAGTCTTTATCTCAACTCATGAACACTTTATTAACTTTTTTTCTCTCCTCTGCCCAGCTGTGGCAGGAAGGGTGAGTGAGCAGCTTTGGTGGGTGCCTGGTGTTGGATCAGTGTCAAACCACAACATCTACAAACAGAATATATTAGGAAACATGCAGGTTTGACTATCTTAAAGGGTATTTTTCCACTTAATATTGTTATGCTTTTGTGCTATAAGGAGATGCTTATGTAAAACATCATAATTAAATTTTAAGTTTACAAACAGAATACAGATTATGATCTATAGTGATAGATGCAAGATTTTTTTATTATGTTAATGGAACTTTAACAATAATGGAGACTCTCTGAGACATTTAAAGATTTACTCAGTCAAAAATATGTGTTCACGTTTTATTTCAGTTGTTATGTCTAACAGACATAAAAGGCTCTAACAGAGCCTAAAGAAAGTAGCAACCTTGATAGTCTGTTTAAAGCATGACCATAGGCTGCTTTTGGTATTCAGTTTACACAATTACATCCAGACCTGCTACAATTTCTGCAGTATATTTAGCCAGTGCATACAAGTATTCTTCACTGAAAGGTCTAAAAAGACTTAAAAATGAAAGTCTTTTTTTAAGATGTCCTTTTGAATATGAAAATATTTTCCCAGCATCTTTGTTACCAATATCTTCTCCTCAAAATGGATTCAATTACATTACAGTGCCCTCACACATAGTCTTGGAGGACTTCATATTTTAAGCAGGTTAAAAATAAATCAGCCAAATCTTTCTGCCTTTGATATCAGTGAACATTTTTCCTCTTGGTTTCATTTGTGTTGGTGACCTAATTGGTTGGAAAGTTTTCAAGACTTAGAGTTGTTTTGTCAACAGCATCTCTGAGATAAGGCTGGTAAACCCCAGCATTGCTGGAGGCATCTACTGCCAGAACACTTAGGAGAGCTGGACCTTATCTTTAGGCATTGGGCTTTTTGTTTGTTTGGGGGGTATGAGTATTTTTTTTTTATATAAGTTTTACCATATGCCCAGAAAACCCAGTTTCCCTGTGAATATGTCTCAGCAGGTCAGCAAAAGAAGAACCCTTATATTTGAGTGCTGAAGAACATTATTAAAATACAGTAAAGTGTGACTAAGTATTTTCAGATTAATTCTCATACCAGAGTAATGTTATTCAAAATAAAAGAAAAAGTCTTGCAGATATTAATGTCATTGGTCTAATCACACAATTAAAGATGCTGAAATGCATATGGGTTTTTCAGGATGAGATGCAAATGACATAATAAATAGATTGAAATTGGGCTGTCTATAATTAAACCAAAACAGAAGTCTTTAAGTGCTTCCCAATTTTAGTCAATGGCCAGGTAGAAGTGTTCAATTTGGGTACAAAATACTTATTGCTTGATTCTCTGATTATAGAGTAGATAATTAGAGACTGATGAATGATTTATTAGTTCTCTTAAAATATATACCATCACTTCCATTTTAGCTTCTACTCCTTTTCACTTGCTGAGCTAAGTATAGATTTGAAGGTCTGAGGGCTTTGCCAGAGATTGTATTGTCTATATTTATAACAATTTAAAAAAGATACCAGTCAGTATTTTAACAGGTATTCTTCATTAAGCTTGTATTCTATTCTCTGCCAGTCTTGTTCCTATTCTGTGCTCAGCATAATCAGCTCTGAGCACCTGTGAGTGGTGAAGAAACAAACACCTACAGTGCCTCGATCTTTCCATCTGCTCCTGCTGGAACTCCAGCTGTGCTGCCTGGGACAGCAAAGCAGGCCCTGGAGGGGAGCAAAGTCTTGTTCTGCTCCTGAGTTTCTTGCTGGCTGGGTTGGATTCAGTGCTGTGCAGCTGGCCTGGAGATGCCCATGCCCTGGGCTTGAGAGAGCCACTCGCCCAACTCCAGACTGAGCTGGGGCCAGGGGTGGGTCAGATAGTGAAATCCTTCCAAACTCATCATCAGCACAGCCACACTCTCCTTTGGCCTTCAGCCCAAAGCATACAACTTAAAGTATGTAAATAGTCCCAGTTAATTCAGAAGAGCTGACACTTAAGTATTTTACTGAACTGAAGCATCCACCTGGATCTTTTGTCTTTGATTGTCTTGCGTTGTTTCTATTTATGTAATAGATATTTTTAATTTCTAAACTCCTCTATGCAGTGTCAAAGATAAATGGCAAATATAAAATTCATAGGGATTGTGTAAAGGATTTTAAATATTTCAAATTGTAGTTAAGATCTAACAGAATATAATCCATACTCTATGACAAAGTAAGAAATGGATATTTCTGCTGGGATGAAATTTTCGTAGCTCAAATCCAGTTGTGTCAGTACATGAAATCGTAGATTCTGTTGTACTATTGTGCATAAAAAAATTTTATTGAGAATAGTCTTGGTCAGTATTTGCTCTTTGAAGTAGATGTCGACCTGCAGGATGCATGTTGACAGAATTGCTGGGGTTGGAAGGGACTTCTGGAGATTGTCCAGTGCAAGGGAGGGTTACCCAGAGCAGGTGACACAGGAACTCATCCAGGTGGGTTTTGAATCTCCAGAGATGTATGTAAATGTAGTAATATAAATGCATATATGTTGGCCTCATTTAATATTTTTTATTAATTGATAGCAAACTGATATGAATATCTGATCTGTGGCCATGATTACTGAACAATAAAAATCATTATTATAAACTAATAGTAATAGCTCCATGTCACAGTTTTATTTATCTTTAACAAGAAAGCCTTGGCTGCAGAACCTAATTGTAAAATCTCTTCTCAGCATAAGAAAACAGTATAACAACCTCTGATATATTAAAGTCAGCAGTGGTTTTGAACCCCTCCAGAAACTGTAGTTTGTATGGCAAAATCTGAAAGGATCTGGCAAAATATTTTGGCACTTGAGGACTGCTAATTAGGACATAAAGACTAAACAAAGCCAAGCAGGTGACACAGACTATTTCTTCCTCTTACTTCTTCTATTAAGTAGAGAGTAACATCCAACAGGACTACTGAAGTCTACTGTAGTGCCATGTGTAGCCATTAGATCACCAATATTCTCTGTCCTGCCTCTGAAATGATGGCACAAAGCTGCTTCCCAGGGCTGGGCTTTGCTGGCAGAGCCCAGAGCCACTTGGGGAGTGCCTGGTCTGCACTGGTGCCACAGCAGAGCGAGGGCACAGGGCAGGTGCCTCAGCCTGGAGCAACATCTCCTCCAGAAACAGGCAGAGGGGCTGGGTGCAAACTCACAGGAGTTAATGGAGAGGTCTAAAAATGTCCTGACTCTGAATACATTGCGCAGGGAGAGGAATAACAGGGAAACTATTTTGCTGAGATCCGCTTTATTTTAAGCATATTTTAAGGAGAAGGCAAAGCCACTTAGCAGACCAACTCACACGGAGTGCCCTTGCTGGAAATGTTTCTGCTTTTCAGAAGGGGATGCTGTGCATGCTAATATGCTGGTGCAGAGCTCAGCTGGGGGAGATGGGTAAAGCAGAAGAGTAAAGACCTTGTAGGGAGGTTATCCTCCGTCGGGAACAAGTCCTCTGAAAATACCTGCCATTTGGGGCAGCCTGATACATTGCAAAAGAGAGATTTTCTCTCCAGAAGCCTCTCACTAAGCTCCAGGGGAAAGTAATTTCTAGCAGGGATGATGAAGCAATATCCAGTAAGGGATGTGCTGTGTTGGAGAGGGGAAATCAATCCTGCCTTGGGTTTGGTGGTGGGATTCTAAAGGCTGGTAGAGCCCCCAGGAGGCTCTGGCAGAGCTGGTGCTTGTGTGCAGTGTCTGAGCTGGGCTGGAGGATCCAGGTGGAGCTGATGCCTGCTCACAGCACACAGGGAATTTCTGTTTCTCTGTTAGGAAGGTATTTAAATTCACTTGGCAGTCTAAGCACACAAGTTCTTTCTGAAAAAGGTTTACTGCTGAAGGTTATGCTGTGCTTTTCATTAAGTCACAGAGTTTTAGGTGTTAGAGTTCTGGATAGTAAAACTACAAGTAATTTCTACTGACCATGGTCCACTAGAAACTGTTAACTGGATTCTTTTTAGGTAGGAATAGTTTAACACAGTTCTGCTAATCTGCTCTGCAGACAGGAGAAAGTGTTGCAACATCTTGTATATTCTACCTCACCTATTTTTAAAATTTTATGGTTTTTTTTATTAGAATGGGAGCACAGCCTTGTATCACCCATCTCAGTTCTCAAACATCTCTGTATGGAGTGAGAGAAAATAGAGAAAGCTGGGAATGTCATTGTGTCAAATATTATGCTATAGGCATTATTTTAAGATGGAGGCCATTTTGACAAGTAAGAATATATATTTTTTGCAGTGTTTATAATTAAATAATGTCATTCATTTCTTAATATGTTCTTCCTGTACAGTACAGATCAGCCTCCTCTCATTTGAAATACATAAAGCGAGGGAAATGACAAACAATTTCCACATTAACCTCAGGAAAGCAAGTGTTGGTACTAAAATGTATTTCCATTTTCATTTTATTTGAGACTTATGATTTTTTGTGAATAACATTTCTCCTTACTCCAAAATTATATTAAAGCAATAAGGAAAATGGAATCTTGAATTGGAAAATTAGTCACCTCTAAGAATAAAACTTCCCTTTGAAAATGGCAACTTTAATTATTAATCACCTCCAGACACTATGCCCCATAGGGTCTATGAGGTTTTTTTATTTGATTATATACATTTTTGACTGATTAACCAATTTTTTTTATTCTTCTGAGTCATAAATTAAGGCACCTGCTGATTAAAGTGGAATTTATCAAGTGTAGGACAGCCTCCTGTGACAAAGCAGTTTAAAGAGCAGAGAAATAACAGGAACTGTTGCATTTAAAAATGTTGAACACATAGTTCAGAGGAATTTTCTTCTATCTCAGACACGCTTTTACTGAAGACTGAAAATTTCCAGGCAGACTCAGATTTCCTTTTTTCAGTCCCTCTGTTTTTGTTTAAAGAAACTGAAGATAAAGAGATTTTTTTCACTCCATCCCAAGCTGTTTGAGGGTCTCTTAGTTTTCTGTTTGATATTGTCCTGCCCTGCAAGCAACACCCTTTTTTCCAGCTGAAAAGGTCAGCACTGATGTTTTTCACAGCTGCATTAAGCACCACAATGGGTACACAGGACCACGAGAGCTGTTTCCAGGTAACTAAAGGTTGTGCTGCAGGAATGCTGATGGAAGTGGATGTGCTCAGCTCCCTCTTTGCTTTGCGTGTCAAACTTCCTGGTTTATGCCCCAAGTCTGGCTCATAATTTAAGCAGTAGGTTGTCAAACACTGAAAACATTAAATTAACTGCTCTGTGGGCTGGTGCTTGTCTCTGAGAATTTTTCAGTAGGAATCCAATAAAGTAAATATAAAAGTTGTTTTACATGGTTTTGTTTCTTTTTATTTCTAGATTTTCACATAAATTATGATTTTATCCTGAAATGAAAGGTTTCTTCAGGTCTGTACTTAATTCAGTAGCTGATGGCTGCCAAAAATTTGCTTGTAAAAAGGAAAAAGATGTAAGATTGACCGCCTCTATTACCTGTGCCTTGAGTTTGTGAAATTCAGAGTGGTAGCATTATTGGGCTCTTCAGGGTCAGCTGGCTGGCCCTGTCATTGGCAGAAAGGATCTCTGTTGAGAAATTTGGGGAAGGATTTAGTTGTTACTCAACTTATAGCAGCTGTCAGGACCATATCAGTCAAGTTGGCTCAACAGACTGTGGAAGCTGGAGCAGGTCTGACATAATACTGTCCCAAACCTACCTTGAGGAGTTGAACATCATAAGGAAAGGATTCTCACCAGAGCCAGTTTCACAGAAAAGAATAGCTTTTAACTGGAGAATGTATTTACTTCCTTAGCTTAGGATTTTGGCATTTTATTGAGCTAGGAGATTAAGGTCAGATAAATTGATGTGACTTCTACAGAAAGAGGTGGGAAGTAAGAGATGCAAAATACCACAACTCTGCCAGTTAAATCAGCATAACAAGCAGTAGTGGTCAGTGATAAACATCTTAAAAAGTGGCTGTGGTTTGAATCACTCTTCCTCTGATTCTGCCTTCTCGGGATTTATTGCATGCAGTGGCACAGAGAGGCACAGAAAGAAGTTGTCTTTTTTATTGCAGCAGGCCTTCATTTGCTTGGAATGTTAAATCATTTCAGAATAAACAGCAGCTGAAATGACTGAAGTGAATGTAGCCCACTAAAGAGTTTTGCACTAATGATTTCTACAAAGGGAATTCAGCCTTGTTAAAAAGTATGTGAACAGTAAGAAGCAATTCTAAAGCCCTCTGATGTCAATTGAAGCCTTTCTATCTCAGAAACTCATATATGTTTGCTTTAGAAAAGCAGCTTCTCTACAGTGGAATGCTCACAGCAATTTCAAAAACAGCAAAGCAATTAGTTTTCTTAGGCTGGGGTTGCTGAGGCTATGTAAAAAGACAAAATAGGAGGTGTCTAAGCAAAGGGTTGAGAGGAGGATGGAACAAGGGTCTTTAATGGTGGAAAATCAACTTTAGCTTTCAAATCTCTCAATGAATCTTAGTAACCTACAGTCTAGCAGCAAAGTCATTAAAATAACACTAAATTTGCCATGTGATAATGATCGATGTACTATTTTATCTAACTTGTTCACTTCTAATAAGTTATAAGATAATAGTTCACTTTAATTCCTACAAGAAATGAAAAGTGAATAAATGTTTAAATAAATATAGCCTATTGTGCTGAAACCTTTATGTGAAGTTAAGCTTATCTTTCCTCAATCTTTCCAGGGACCATATTACAACTTTAAACATAGTTGGTTTTTTTATTATTTTTATATTGTGCTTCTAGAAATAATACTGAAGATAAAATTGGTTTTCCATAGCATACAATACATATTGTGCATAAGGCCAGTACTTTAAATTCCGTGGCCAAACTCATCTACTTCTTTTTACCTGTCTTAAATCTTAAATGGGCATGATTTTGCCCAGACAAGAAACAGGGAGTAATTTTCTTTACTCTTCACTCAGAGAACATGATTAATCCCTATTGTGTAAGGGGACACAATGTAACTGGATATTCCTCTTTTTTTTNTTTTTTTTTTTTTTTTTTTGCTTGGTGACCCATCCAATGAACCCACAAAAGGCTTCAAAGAACTGTGCTTATTCCTGGGAGAAACAAATTATCAGAAATATGTTAATGGCTAAATTATCAGAATATGTTAATGACTAATAAACAATTCTTGAGACAGAGGGAAGCCGTCTACCCTGATATTAGGAATTAGCAGAATAAAGGAACCTGCCTGGTGATACTCAGTGTTCAAAAGCAGTTATTACAATACTCATTTTTGATCTGTCTGATAACTTCTTCCATATGTTATGGTTTCAGGTATGCACTAGCCTGAGACTGAAGATGGAATGGTAGAGAATTTCTCCTCACCTAATTTTAACTCCCTACCAAATAGGTGCCTGCTCTGAGCTGCTCAGCTAGACTTCCTCACAGACTCATTTCTAGGGTATAATTTTTTTCTGCTGGTTCAGACAATTGCCCCACTGTGGGAGAAGTTGTACCCAGAATAAACCTGGTTCTCCCTGTGTCCCTAAAGGAGTCCAAACTCCTGATGGAATGGAGCAGCTCACAGCATGTCTGACACAAGGTTTGATGAACCCTGCCCAGGAAAGGGTGTTCACCCCAAGTGTGGCACTGCAGCCCTTCTGCTATAGGAGCAAACCTGGTGAACAGTCAGATGAAGATTTTGTAATGCTCAGAGATGATGGCAATAGAACTTCTTTTAAAAAAAAGTTGTTGCCCAAGGCAAGCTTTTATTAACATTTTGTCTCTTAGTTCAGTTCAGTGAGTAAATTCATTGCTCATGGCTTACAAAGAAGTTACTACAATAGATGTTTCCCCCCTCCCTCTCCCCAAGCTCCCTATACAAAAGGCTTCTGTGCTGCTCAGTGCCATGTCTCCCAAAGGCCCACCTTCCTCAGCTCACACAGAAGGTTAAGTGAGTGCCACATCTGCTGAGCCATAATGGCTTATGGCAGTGAGGACAGGAGCAACTACACTGTGAATTTGCTTCTCCTGCACGCTACTTCACACAATAATTGAAATCTACATTTTTCTCTTCACAATAACAAATGTTCTTTTTTTTTTTTTGCTGTTACACCATTTTTAGCTGGAGAGTTTAGAAGATCCCAAGTGTTATGCTTTCCACTTCTTTATTTTAAGATATTACATAATGTATTTGCCTGTCATGTCCTTGGAAGAGGACTCCTTGTTCATTGATTGTTTACACAAAACAGAAATGCACAAGTCTCTGACAATAAGAATCTGGCTAATCAGTGTGACATTTGCAGAAGTAATCATGGATTACAGAAGGGCATATAGAGATTGAGCTCAAACTTCCCAGTTATACAATATCAATGCACCCAGCAGAGGTACAGAAATAGAACTTAGGGGGAAATTTTCCAAGTAGCCTAACTTCTGTTCAGTTTTTGAAGATCTCTGTAAATTTGTTACTCTTCACTTCCTAGTTAGCTTTACAGGGTTAGCTTTTTCCTAGCATCTCCTCACCTTAGTCATTTTAGTCATTCCTCTGGAAGCAGCTTGGACTTGCCACTGAGTCCAGCTGAATGCTAGAGGTTTCCTCTAAGCTGATCAGTTTTGTAGCAATATGCAAAATATAACCACAGACCTGCAGTTCTGACATCTTCTCATGTTCATGGTTCAGTAAGTACCAATATGTCACTGGTGATGATCTGCCCTACCCCTCTATTTAAGTAGAATGAGCAAAGGGATAATGTTGATCATATAAAGTTTCTCAGGGAGCTGAAAAGTCTGTCTTTAAGTCATCCTTTTCCTAGGTTAAGACAAGTTTGTTGAGATATGTAGCTCTAGAAACATGCTCATGTGTATAAGCTCAACATATTAGTGGTTAATTTTCTTGTTCTAGACTGAACACAAAATCGCTGAGTAATTAATGCTCTTGTATTAACTTAATGAAGTTTTTGAAAGACAAGTTTTAAATGAGTATTGAACTATAGCTCTAACTCACCCAGAACTTCAAACAATGAATCCTTGCTTTTAAACTGGACTGAAATATGATTAGAACTCAGCCCATATCTAATATCTACTTATAAATGGCAGTGGTAGGTCAGTTCCCCCACTGGCACTCTTGGCAGAACAAGAGGGCTTTTACACAATGCTTTTGCATAAAGGCATAGTAGCAGATAATAGAAATTCAACACCTTCAAGAGATGACCCGAGAAAGATGATCAGTATTTCTTTATTACAGACTTCCATTGAGTGTTGGAAATTGGGGATTATTTTATCCCTACTTCCATTGTGCTGTTTTAACAGTTGATTCAGCCTAGTCATGGCTTGAATTATGTCTCTGTACAGTGAATGCAAAATTGAACCAAACTTCACAAAGATGTTAATAGACATAATGCTAGATGGGAGTTCTGTTTTTTCCCCATTTTTCCCTCAGGAGTCTGGCACTGTCACTAGGCAGGAATAGTGTTTTCCTCTTTACAAAGGACTGAACCCTCTGTGGTAACCAAAGGGTAGAAAAAAAGACAATTTCATCTCTGACTGCTCTCTTGTGTAATACTGTAGAGATTAGAAACTAATTTTTCTATGTATTATCAAGAAAATATTAAGATTTCATGGCTGAAGAGCAGTGAGGAAGGGCAAGTGATTCTGGTGATATAGCTGTCAAATTTAAGCAAATTGAAAGGTTAAGAACTTGGTGTCTTGCAGCAAAGATTTTTAAGAATCTGATATTCCAAACCTCTATCCAGCATCAATTGCAGCAGAAACTCTCTGAATAATTTGCATAGCAACTGTTGCTAAGAAAAAAACCTGCAGCCTAAACCAAATTTCTGATAAATTCAAATCCTATCAGCATTTCCAGCAGCTGGAGAAGACTAAATATACATAGTTCAAATGGCTGGCTTCCTCCAGCAATAGTATTTTTAGATGTTTCAAAGAAAAATAATGATTCAGAACACACAAATATTCTTGCTATATATAAGCTTGGGGGGAGGGGGAATGGCCATCTCAAGGCAGCAGAGCCTCTAGGTTTCAGATGTGTTATCTAAGCATGGGCATAATCCATGTCTGAGATTGGGTGCACCTGCTCCAGCCGAGCGACTGATGCTCAGAGGAATCTGCTGCTTCCCAAACAGGCCAAACACCCTCAAAGTGAGGTGAAATGGGTGTTTCACAAAGGCCTCTGAATCAAAACCTAAACTGTCCCAAATCTGTAGAGCTGCCCGTGTTTGGATGTGGTCCTAAGTCACAACAGGAGAAGTGCAGAACCTCAGTTTGGTCCCCACACACCACTTCTAGCTGAGTTTTGTTCACAAGTCCTCAATGCAGTAGTGTTCATCTCCCTAAAGGTTTCCTCTGGTGGAGTGTTATTGGGAAAATGCACCTCTGTGTCACCCTGGGGCAACACAAGAAGGACACGGAGCAGTTCTGGTCAAAGCAAACTAAAAACCTCTTTATTAAAACATCTGACTCCATATATATATCTTTCTGAAATGCCAGTGTCATTGGAGGGTTACAGTGCCACCTTCTCAATGCCACTGGGCAACCCAACTGTCTGTCAGGTTGCTCATCTCCCATAAAGGAATGAAAACAATAAGTTATTTATATAAAGTACATGAGAAAGTTCTGTACAAGAATGTAAACATCAGAAGGCTTTAGAACGCTTGAGAAAATCAGGGCGACACCTCTGTACCATCTGAAATGCAGGAATGAAAGGTCAAAGAAAAGTAAGTGGACTATTTCCCTTAGGAAAAGGGGAAAAAAACCCACCCTGTAAATGGACATGGCATGCCATGTATTGATAAAATCATATATGTTGACTCAAAGAAAAGGCTAGAGTGATGTGACCTATCAACAACACCACCTAATAGGGTACTACAGACCAAATAAATCTGAAATTATCATTATTCCAGCCAAAATCCTTAAGTCTTTGGCCTCTTGCTGTAAAAAACGTATCCCAGACAAGATCCCAGACAGGACTGGGTAAGTGGATGACTGGATTGCCCAGCAGAGGAACTAATATATTAGTTCCTCTGCATGGTAAAAATAAGGATGTTCATATTTTGTTCTCTAAAACAAACTCCTGTCAAGCAGGCTCCTTCATCTGCTGCTGAAGGAAAGACACATTCTTTCATTGCTAACAGTCTCAACTATGCTGTTTTCAGAAAACCATCAAAACAGAAAGAAATTACTGTATTTTTTTTTCTGAGAGAAAATAATAACCTCTCCTTCTAAATGCATGAAATTATATTTCTTCATGAAGTTAAATCGACATATATGTCTATATGTGTGACTGATTTTGCTAGTAACAGATTCATGTAGCCAAAAATTTTCAAATTATGTGTGTATTTCTGCAGAATTTATGGTTTTGGTATTTCATTATTTTCTTCTACTGAAAAAAAAGAAGAAAAAAGAAAAAAAAAAAAAAGCTGTTTTATTTATAAAGTTCCTGGCCTCTGTCTAGAACAATACTAAGCCAAGCATGCTGGCCATACCTGCTAACCAAACACAAACTGCTTCAGGTCTTATCTGCCCTTATGGCCCATCTAGTTTGTCCCATTTTCATGTGAAGTGGGCATAATGCTTTCAGTAGCACTGCAGGAAGCAGCAGCCAAGACTCCATTTTCAGGTCACTGATAAAAGAATATAACATTGCACTCTGCTCAAGGTATCTTTTCAACATGCATTCAGTCAGAATGTGTTTTTCTCTGAAAGTAGCTGGGTCAGTAGTCTACAAGACCTCAGAGGCTTTATGAAGTATCCAAATCTTAAAAATTTACTAAGTGACCTTTCTGTAGTTTACCTTTAAATTCTGTAGTCCCTATTCAAATTGTCTTTGGGCTAAATTTGCTCTAGTCCTCCTTTTCAAGTTGAACTGCCTTCTTCCATTAAAAATCCAAAAAAAGGTCTCAAAATTTTCTTTCAGATATTGCTACAGAAGCCAGAAGCAGCATGTGTTACTAGTCCCCTTTTTAGTACCACTTTGAATACAGCAGCAGCTGAATGGCATTTGCTTGGCTGGATCCAGTGCCCATGCTTGAACTGCAGAACACAGCAGCCATGAAGCAGCCATGGCATGCCATGTCCATTTGAGGGGTGTGGTTTTTTCCCCTTTTCCTAAGGGAAATATTTTTCTTTCCCTTTTCCTAAGGGAAATACTTTTCTTTGACTTTCCTAAAGGGAAATTACTTTTCTTTGACCTTTAATTCCTTCATTTCAGATGGTAAGAGGTGCATTTTCCCAGTAACACTGCACCAGAGGAGACCTTTAGGGAGATGAGCACTGCTTAGCTGGTGTCCCCAGAGCATGGCAGGAACTGACACCTGGGTCCCTCCCAGCCACCCCAAGTCCCTTGTGCTGCACGCAGCTGGCACAGGGGAGATGGAGTCTCAAGTTCTCCTGAGATGATGGGGAAAGAGCAGGGCTTTCAGATCTGCTGTCAATCACTCCTCCTGTTCTGCTCAGGTCCAGCCAGGGCTCTCCAGCACTGGCTCACTCGTGCTGTGCACTCAGCAGTCCTCAAAGGCAGTGTTTGTGTGCTGGGAAGAGCTGGGCTTTGGATTTATCCCATTTGCTACATAAACTCAGACCTGCTGGCACATGCTGCAGACAATAATTTTCTTTTAAAATTTCAGAACTTATCTCTATGCCCATAAAGAATAAAAAGGGGTTTTGCCTTTGAATGACAGCGCCATGTCCTACATAGACCTGATGATTCTGTGGCATTGTCAGTCTTAGAAAAATGAAGTTGCTTAATACTTTTTTTTTTTTTTACTTTTCCCAGACAATTAGCACAGGATGGTCTCTCTAACATCAAGGTCAGACCACTAGCTTGTATTAG
Organism: Peucedramus taeniatus; assembly: GCA_013400575.1. Lineage (NCBI taxonomy): Eukaryota > Metazoa > Chordata > Aves > Passeriformes > Fringillidae > Peucedramus > Peucedramus taeniatus. Next base: position 21,292 of record WBNO01005424.1, on the reverse strand, counting down.
CCTAGGCTCTGTCCTTCCCCAGGTAAGGGGAGATCTCACAGTCAAATATGTTTGACACTTGGCTGTTGGACAATGTCCAAGCAGTCTAGAAAGCAGCAAAGGCAACAAGCACAGGGAAAGAACAACACAGCAGAAAAAGAAAAGGGAAAATAAGTACAAGGGAAACAGAGGGACTGGTGCATGGCCCTGCAGCTCTGTCAGCAGCCTGGCAATGGCCAGGCCCCCTGTCCTCCCATTGTCAGAACCTCTGCTTTCTGAGAAGAGCTTTAGATTTCCCTTCCAATTTCTGCCCTTTGCATTTCTGACTGAAATGCTCATCCCCTTCCCTGAAGACAGCTAATATTTGTTTTGCAGATGAAATGACTGTATATCTGGAAAGTCTCATGGGAGATAAGTTGGACATAGAAGGGTGATGTCAGAGATTCTATACTCCCTTGGTGTCCTGCATGTCTGAGCCAAGAGGGAATCCTTCTTAAAAGGGGTTGGGCTAAGCCTGCCCTTGGGCCTGGGCTGTGTGGGCCTGCCAGGGACTCTGCATTCCCCTCCCAAGGACTGGGAAGGACCCACCTGGTTTTTGACTCCACTTGTCTCTGATCTTGCAGTTGTACTTCTGGTAATGACAGAATCATGCAGTGGTTTGTAGCACTTTCATTAACAGCAGCATGCTAACATATTGGAGAGAATAGAAGCAAAAGAATAAATAGAAGAACAAGATCACTTTGGCCAGCTGGAATATTCTACACCTCTAAAATCTTGAAAAGAACAGACTGGTTTTTAAGTACCATTTTTCAGGAAACAAGAGCTGTTCTTGGGTTCTTTTTGAAGGCACAGATAGCTCTGTATGAAAATAGGAGCCTAGCTGTGGACTGCCATCAGATAATCTTTTGCCTGCCTTTGAGATATTTATGTCCCTTTTTGAGGCAGTATGGAATGCTTAACCTAAGCATAAAACTTTTTATTTCCCTTCTCAGTATGTTTTGAATGAATGCTTTCCAAGGACATAGTTTGGAAGCTGGGCATTTAGGAAAAATATCTTGCATCCTGAATCTTCAGGATCCCAAGTACAAGTCATATATGAATGTGCAGTGACATTATGCATAGAACTGACGGATTTATGATACTTTCTGAAAATATTTCTGCAGCTTCAATTCCATTAATAACAAAGACTTTATTACATAAAAATACCATTTACCTTAAGCACTAAATGTGATTGTACATCTGCTGTCTTTTTCTTGGCTTTCCTGTTGGATGTCAAGCCTGTCACCATGAGATGTGGGATGGGACAGAGGCTGAAGGGATCCATTTGGGAATGTTGGCAGCTGCTGCCATCGTTAGGAGCTGGGAGCAGCTCAGCTTTTTCTTGGCCACAGGCTCCTCTTTCACTGCTCTCCCTGGAGCAGCCCTGGGCCTGGTGGCCTCAAGTCAGCAGTCAGGGAGGGCAGCCCAAAGTGGCAACTAAGGGCTAGGGCTGTGAGCCAAGGTTATTTTTTCCTTTCAGTTACCTTTGAGGGTAACAAGGCATTATTGCTTACTTGAGTGCTGAAGATTTTGTGCTGATGGATGAAATGCATTCCTGACTTGCTTCCTTCTGTTCATTCACTAATGAATATAATAATGAAAAAATTTAAGCTTTTTATAAAGGAAATAATTTTATCCTGAACAATAGACATTCTTACAGAAATGTATTACTATAAAATACAGTGCAATATTAACAAGGAGGACTGACAGTAGCTTAATACTGGTCTCTTAATATATGTTAACATTATTCTGGATGTTTTAAGGAAAAAATCCTACCCTTTCTCTCATAATAAGGATTTTTTTTCTTTTATTACACCCATCTGGAAAAAATTTGGGGAAGCTGAAATATAACTAATAACCTATTAAGATCTCAGCATGGCATTTCCTGGGTATTCAAAATGCCAGTGTTTGCTAAAAGGAATATTTTAATATTCTGCTATGCAAACAAGGTCATAATGTCATGCAAATTAACTTCCAGATTGGAGAGGTCTCCCATTCACACATTTGTTATGCTCCATTTTCATGGATGCTGATGACATCAAAGCTTTTAGTTAAACCCAATGTTTTATTGCAATAGCTTTGTTTTGAAATGATCAGTGGGTAATATACCCCCCTAATCACATTGCTTACTGGCACATCAGCAAAATATATCTCTTAATATGAATTTGAAGGCTTATGCCTATTGAAATTAATGGTGAAACTTTAAAGAGTTTGATAGTCATCAAGACATTTTCAGTAGTAAATATTACATTGAAATGTCTTCTGAAATGAAAAAATACAATGTGGTTGTAATATTGAGCAATAAAGCAGAAAATGCCTTCAATAATGAACTTTGTTAATCAAAGCTGCAGGGAAAAGAATTGAATATGAAATAAATTATGGATTTTTTTCCCTTTTTTTAAATTTTCCTAATGCACATATGATAGTGACTTTAGGAATAGGAGAATAGTAGCTGTTGTTGAGGGTTCTGTAGAGGCTTTGATGAAGATCTGTGTGATTTCTCCACATTACCTTTTTGCCAGAAGTCATGAAAACCATGCTGCTGCAATGAAGAGCAAATGAAACTTCATAATTTTGTGAGATGCCAGTTAGTTGTGTGAATCTGTGTAGGTCTCCTGTAAGTGAAGTGGAAAGTTGCTTAAAGAACAAATTCAAAAATGGTGATAATTCTTAATTCTATACAGAAATTTCTGCTGCAGAAAGTAATTTTAGACCATTCTTATCAATTGGTACCTGAACATGGTGGGCTTGGTGAGCGGGGGGGTACTTTAAAACATGAGTATATTTGAATATTGTAACTGTGTGCTTCTCTGTTCCCTGATTTCTACCCTAGCCCTATCTGCTTAAATACATTTTAATTCAGAAGAGGTACTGTTAATTCCTAAAAGAAATGTCAATAGAGCCCTTCTCACCAAAGAGCTTATAACAGGTTAACTCTGCTTTAAGTGTTTGAAGGATGTCTGCACAAATGGACAAATCTTACAGTTCAAGTTCTTTATCCAAATTATTTCTGCTCTGTTTTCCCAAACCCTGTACTGACCAGATACATTTCAATTGCTTTGGGAAATTATTCTTATGGGAAAGCATCCCACAGTATTCCAACATCAAATTAAAAAGTAAAACAAAATCAGATTTATGTACTACACAGAAGCTGCTGTGTAATTAGATTAAGAAGATTCTTTCAAGAAATACTGCTTTCAAAATATCAGGGTACAATTCCTAAATTTTAGTTATCAAATGCAAATATTGAAAAATTATATGCATGTAGTTTTCTCCTTACTCTATTAAAAACTTGGAAATTTAGATCATACTCATTTAGAGGTGTTGGAAGTATTTGTGTAGAAATGGGCATCAAAGATGCTAATTTCATTAGCAAAAAGGTTTCAAAATGTTTTGATTTGTTTCTTTGTTCCAAGTCTTAGCACTTGTTCTGAAATTCTGACTGGGACTGGACAATACTGGCTCTGGTAAGAAAAAGCATTATGAAGTGTGTATTGTACAGACCCAAATTGTTGCCTGATTTCACCACAAAGAACAAGAACCATATTGTAATAATGTTCAAAGAAAGGGATCTTTGGAACAAATTCTTTGTCTGGTAACTTTATCAAACAGCACCTTTAAACAAACCCAAACAGTTTTTATTTCTGATGGTTTGCACAAACTCTCAGCTTTTGATTAAGAAATAAAATGTTCCTAGAAATTGTAATGGTCTATTGTTCAATAAATGCTGTATTCCCTCTGTACTAGATGCATGATGGCAATAAAAGTTTAAAGCAACTTACTTTACAAAGTTAAAATGAATGTTCTTCACATCAAGGGAATCATTGTAATTATTGTACTGAGGACCCAGTGGCAGAATATGAATTTCTTTCAAGCTCCAATTATGAAAATCTTACAAAATTTAGGGGCTAGCAAAACAGCCTCCTATTTTGTCTAGAATAGAGGTATAAAAGCAGAAGACTTTGTAACACCAAAAGAGGAAAAATACCAAGAATGCATAGGGTTTAGCAAAAGTTATATGTTTGTGAATAAGATTTAATAAGTAAAAGAGTGAAAATAAGTACTGCATTGATCCTCTCTGTTTTTCACACCAAATTACTGTGAGACTTCTCTTTCTTTGCCAAGCTCTTGCCCACTGTTTTCTTGTCACACACTTTTATAGGGACAGTTAGGGCATAAACACATCTATTCTGATGGAAACAGAAATCACTCATGAGACTCCTATCTCTGTGTGGTGAAAAGTCTGGGGGAAAAAAAAAAGCTTATAAATTGTTTATTTATGAAGTTTTGGCATAGAAAAAATAAATTTTGAATACAGATGAAATTGGTTTAGAATATGGATGAGATAGGTTTAAAATAGATTACAATATTAATGAAGTTTTGGCTGGGAGCTGCTGTTTGTGCCATGGCAGAAGGGCCCATCCCCTTGTGGGTGCTGCAGCTGGGGGAGGTGGAGCTGGATCCTCTGTGCCACACAGGGACACCCACAGCATCCCCAAGGCACAAACCCTTGCCAGGGCCTCAGGGGAGGGCAGGATCCTTGGGGAGGCACAGTTACACCCCTCCTGTTGGCTGACTCCAAAGCAGCACTCTGGGGATCTCTTCACTGGTGCCAAACCCTTGGTTATTTGGCAGGAGGGTGCTCCAGAATCTTCCTTTAGGTGCCTCATCTGCTCTGTGAATGAAATGCTTGATGCCAGACTGCCAACATGAAAACCTGTTTGTATTGGTAGATGGTGAAGCTGAGGAGCTGCTGAGCTCCCTTCCTTCATTTCCAGCTCCAGCAGGTCGCCAAAATCCTTCCAGGTTTCTGCAAATTCTCAAACCCTAGATGCTCATTCCAAGGAGATTGTGATGGCTTAGGCTATGAGAGGAGAAGGAATTTCTAAAACTTCAGTGTGACAAACAGAGCTCACTGTACTCTTCACAGCAAGTAATGAGTCCTTGGCTCCCAAAGTTTCTCTACCAGTCTCTTCACTCCTTTAGTCTCTAAATCCTGCCTCCTTCTGATATCCTTGTCCCCTCCAAAACTTAATCTAAGCAAGGCAGGTGATTCATTTTATAGTTACAAGGCAAGAAATTTTTGACATTGAACCTATAATGTGTGTGCAGTGAATAGATCCCCAGCATGTGTGCAGTTGCATGGGAATTGTATTTAGTCAGCAATCCTCAGGGAAGGTTCCTACAGTAGTGAGCACCAGGAAAACAATCAGCAGCCCCTGGAACCTGCTGACAGGACATTACTTCAGACTGAGCTGGGCTGGGAGAGAGATGGAAAGGTTAAATGAAGGTGGAAAGGTCAGGGGAGTTGCACTGCAACTTGGTGCTCAGACCAGCATATTATTGCAAGCCAGCATGGGAGGATGTATTTAACAGGAGGTTCAGAATATTATGACTAGTGTGCTGTCTTCTGGATAATGCAACTCAATTCCCCTTTCCCCAAGACTTCTTTTATTATCTGAATGGAATCCTTAGTGTTACATCCAGAGAAACACTCTTTGCTTTTACTTAGAATTCCTGAGAGGGAAGCATCTCTTGCCAGGCAATTTTCAACTCCTGCTGGAGCAGACTGAGTTGTTTATCTGCTTTTTACTTTTCAAATGGTTAATGATAATGAACTGTAATTGAGAATTGCTTTGGGCTCATTAATATGCATGTTGTCATCCATTTATCTCCCTGTTTCCTTTGAAATCACCTTCTCAAGGGTTTGAAATGATGTTTAGTATTCATTTTTTCTTCCTGCCTTCCTGTTAATATTCACAGGTTTTTATTTTTGCCCTTTTATAGAACTGCATTCTTCTAATTCTTTTTCTGTATAAGTTTCTGATTCTATCTTATTTTTTTACTGTTTCTGTAGCCTTCTTGATTTCTAACCACTCTATTCTAGGTTTTTGAATGTATTTCCAGAAAACAAATAAGACTAGAAAAAGCTTCCCAACCTAAAACGTTCAGGTATAGCTTGCTTGTTATTAATAATTCTACTCTTGCTGTCTTAGAATACTACTGAAAACAAGATGTCATTATTCTAACTTTTATTTTGTCTTGAGCAAAAACCAATTATAGAGTAAAAATTGTATCTGCGTGAGTGTTCTGGGTTTTGGTTTTATTTTGTGTTTGAGCAAGAGTGTTTTGCTGTTGCTGCATACAAATGAACTTCTGGAGACTCTTTTTTACCCATTCCTGGTGTCTATCTGCTTCCCAGCCTGTTCCAAGCAGGGGCTTTACACTGAATTATTCTGGTGAAGCCTGGACCTGCATGGCTCATCACCACCCTGATTCTGTAGGAATTAATGAGTCAGCACTCAGGCTGCACACCTTTGAAAAACAGAACATTAGGTACTGCTGGAATGTTGTAGGGTGCAGGTTGCTCACACTGCCTCCTTTGTCACCTCACCCCCACATCCTTGCTTGGTGCATCCTGAGCATCATCCCTTGGACCCACCCTGGGCTCATTTTTAAAGCTTCTTCATCTTCTCTATTCCACGAATAGCAAATCTGCTTTCTGAAGCAATGCTCAAAGAAAATGGGAAATGTAAGCTCAGCTCTGAAAGCCTCATTAGTGTGTTTCAATCTGAGTGATCCCACATGAAAGAGTAAGAGGACTGTATCATTAGTAAGAGAAATAAATTTTGTTCATGATCATTCACAGTTAAATGGAGAGCTGAAAATAATAACAGATGAAAACTAATATGAAACTGTGTTTATTCTAGTTCTATTCATCCTAATTTTAGCCAGCCTTATGAGGGTACTTTTCAAACATCAGATTTGGAAGAGATATTCCCATCTTTAAGAAAGCCAACAAAATACATAAAGTAACAAAACAATCCTGAATATCTGTAGCTATTTTTATGTTACATTGGTGCTTGTTTCCTGAAAGAAGAGTTTAGCACTATGGTTTTAATGACAGCACTTCACTGTCAGCTCTCCTCCCTTGGCAACACAGCTCCAAACATCAACAGTGAGAGCTTGAAAACCTGCTTGTGAGAGCTTTTGACAAGCACAGGTCCAAAGATGGATTTGACTGTACATTCCTCTGATTTGAAGAGGGGGTCATTCACAAATGTTAAGTCTTTATTTAATGATTCCCACCTCACTTTTCTTAACAGGAATCCTTCCACTTTCTGTACATGTTCACATTGTTCAGGCTTCTGGCCTGCTACCTATCACCAGGATGCTGGCAGAAAGAATTATTTGCTTTCCTTTTGTGTTTTATTTGCCCAAGCTTCCATCCTAAAGGTTTTCCTTTACTTGAGAACCTGCTTTAAAAAAAGTATTTATTTAAGAGGGGTAAATTTAGGTAACTTATTACTGTGTGATACAGCATTTTATTCCATATGAGGGCTTTTAGAAGTGACCAACTGAGAATTTTAAGACAGCACTCAGTGAGTCTGAAAGCAGTATGAAAACTCAGAAGGTTTGCTGAAGCTGCCTAAGTCTTTGTTGTCTCACCTTTCTACTTTATATTTGTATGAAGTATTTTAGAGTCCAAAACTGCAATAAGGGGTTCTTAATGCCCTGTATTTTGGTGGAGAATATTTGTGCTGTGAGTACCAAAACCAGCTGTTACAGGTTCTACTCTGAGTACCTGTTTTGTACCTTGCAGTGTTGTCAGGCACAAGTCAAGCTGCTGAGCTGTGCAGAACACTGAAATCTCCATCCAGGTGAGCTTGTGGCCAGTGATGGCCAGAGGGCTGTTCTGGCACACCTCCAATGAACAAATAAAGTTCCCTAGGTTCCCAGATTAATGAACTAGCTCTTCTGTGAAGTGTCTCAAAGACAAATCATGCCCCTTCTGATTGCTGTGACTTATAAAGGAAACATTGATATGTATCATGGAATCTAGCCTTTGGCTTCAAATACTTCCTCATGTCATTTCTTTGTTATTACACCACTGTTGAGTTTCTTTGCATGAAATTACTTGATGTCATAACTCTTGTCATTACTTAGAGGTTGAGAATTGTTTGGCTATTGTTTCTGGTATGTGATGCTGATTCCATGTGTGCCTTAGTAAGCCAAACTTCTCGTTGTGCCAATTTTTTTTTGCTTTCCCAAGTGGAAAATAAGCAGGAGAGTGCAATTGCATAATTAGAAAATATACATTTGTCTCTTCCCCCACTGGTCAGAAGGCAGCTTTGCCACCATGGCTCTTGCAGGTGGAAGAGCAGATGTTTCATAGCTGCCATCCCTGCTGCCCCTCAGCCAGCTGGCAGGAGAGGGCCATCATTGCCTCCCACTTGAGCTCACAGATGTCCTGAGACATCTTTACTCAGAGGGGGATCAAACTGTGCCAAACTTGGCACTGCTGCTCAGTCCAACGGGGGAGTTGTGTGTCTGTGAGCTCGTGTTGTTGTGCTGATAAAAAAGCTGAGAACTGTGTCTGGGAAGTCACATGGAATGTGTCAGGGATTCAAGCAGGCAGAGATGTGGACTGTGATTCGTGGAACTCCCATGGAGACTGTTTTTCACTCACAAAACACCGAGAAGACAGTGTCAATGTCAGCAATCATGTTCCTGCTGCCTAAGTGCTCCTTCTCAGATTCCAGCAGCCTTGTGCAGGGCAATATTCCACAGGGATCATCTCCCTGCTGGTAAACTGCCTCAGTCAGACACCCTGTCCAGCTTCTGGGGTGGAGACAAAAGGAGGAACAAAAAAAATCATAAGAAATTTCAGAAGAAGAGGAAAGGAGCAAGCTTGGAAACATTTCATCCAGTACAGGGCAAAAAGCAGCAAAATATGTCCCCTTTATACAAATTCAAATTAGAGCAGCCAGGTCATATGCATGAAATCTTGTTTTTGATAAGTAATTCCCATTTCTAGCAGTGCTGCTGTGAGGAGCTCTGCTGTGGTCCCTTGGGGCAGGAGTGTGAGAGAGCCTTTGCTTTGGCCAAGGAGCTGGGATATCTCCCACAGCAGGTACCAAATGCTGCACTGCTCCAAGATGGCACTTCTGGAGTTCCTTATGCCTCCTGAAGGAAATCTGCATTTATGTGGCTGGGAACAGAAAGGATTCTAAAAAAATATCCTTTCAACTATTACAGGGTGAAGGAATCCCAGAGCAAGTCATTCTCCTTTCTTTTTATCCACTCCCAAGCTACTGAGCACTGCAATGATGTTTATCTAATAACTCCATTCTCCTTGAGGCATATTTTCTATTAATAGTAATTATCTATGACTTATAATTTGTCTTGAATTCTCCTTACTAGTGAAGCACTTGAACTGATTATGTACTCCCACTATTAGAATAAAAAATGATGTGACTGCATTCTTAATAACAGCTGAATATAAGTGTGTGCATAAAAATATCATATCTTCTGAAAGTGAGAGGTGTTTCTACCCACAGTGAGGTGGATGAATGTTCACCAATTGCAGAATAAGTGGGATGAAGAGGCTCCTGACATTCTCTTTAACAAGATAAAATGTCTCCTGACATTGACTTGCATGATTTAAATACTCAAATAATTCTTAGTGTATTTATATATTGTGGAAACTCAGAGAGCAATGATGGGTTGGTGCTAATTGGGAATTTTTAGTGAAATAAGCAGAAGAAGGCACAGACCCTGATTTGAAGAGTTTACAGTGTATGTAGGAGAGACAGAAATCATTACTGTGAGGATTTCCCAGATGTAAATTCCAGAGAAATCATGAACTTCTCAAGGTCATATGTGAGGCTTTTGACTGCATCAGCAAAGAAATTGAAATGTCCTCAAAACTGTTTAGTACATTTACTGGAAACTTCACTATCTAACTGGTGTCCTTGGGGATGAAAATTGGGTCCACACTGCTATACCTGAGTCTGGACTGGGGCTGACAAAATTGTGTGTTAGTTCTTCACTTTGAATGTTGGAGCAAATCCACCTATTAGATAGGTGAGTGTTACCCTTTGCCTCCTTAAAATCAGAATTCAGCTTTTGCTGAATACACAAAAGAGGGTTGGAAAATTCCAGCTAAAAGAGGAGCAGGTGGACTTGACTTTTCTGCAGAATGTTTTATTTTGCAGTGGTACAAAATTGGGAGTTCCTTGTATGGTTATTCTGAGTCTGTTGGTAACTATAAAATGTGCCACAGAGGAGGGGAGTTATGAATTCTCATTTCTTTTCTGTCTTGACTCACCAGACCTTGGAGAATTGCATTGAGATCTGTAATTTCAAATGTCTTATGTCATCTGAGATGTACACACAAACTTAATCTAAATTATTAAGAATTAGAATTTTACAGTGCATAGGGTGCTGACTGTCATATTGAGCTGGTGACTGTGCCATCTTTCTTTTCTCATCAGTTAAAAAAAACCTTAAGAACCCCAAAAAACCTACAAACAAAACCAACAAACAATACCTCCACCACATTTTCATTCACCTCACAAGAATGATGTAAAATAAAGTAGTTTATCTTGAAAAGTCTTCTGAAAAAATCTATTACTAAATATAATTATGTTGTAAAACTGGACAAGACCAAACTAATGTGGACTTTTTGAAATTATGGCTCTAATTTTAAGCATTCTTTAAAGATATTAGGGAAAGTTGTCAGGCACTTTGGACTCGAATATTTCAAGTTTTATGTCCAGAAAGCCCCTTGTTTCTAAAGTGGATACTAATTTGCATTTCTTCATCCTATTTATAGACATAATCAATGCCTTTTTTCCAAAGGACGTTGCTTATTCTTATTCATTGCAGCTACAGGTGTGGCAGTGGCAGTGGTAGAAGAAAATTGTCAATATTTGGATGTGCTGACTGGGTGAGGGGTGAACAATGCAGGCCTATTTGAATATCAATAGGTGTAGAATTCCCATGGGGAGAGAATTCAGTGATGTTGAGCCCACCCAGCAAATTAAACAATAAACATGAATCTGCATTTAACTGTCTTGAACAGATGTTCATCAACACAATGTGGTTTTTTTCTTATTTTAATCAAGAAGCATAGAACAAACATTAGTTTATTGGCTTGGGGAGAAGCAGGGGGGTATGTAAATCCATGCTAAGACTGCAACCATTAAAAAGGTAGAGACCAAAAATCAGAGAACACTTCAATTTTCTTTTGAAACAGGCAGCCAGTGGAATCTGAACTGCAGAACAAACAACTATATTTTATTTTGTTATAATAAATAATTCACAACTGAAGGTGAGCAACTCCTATGACCAGCAGCTTTTGCATTTGGTGCTACCTTTCTTTACAATATATTCAAATTACTGTCATATTTAATACATACATTGAATACACAATTGTGCATGGAACATTAAATTCACATTAATATTCTCATCTTTAAAATGTTTAATATAAATGCAGGTTTTTAGAATTACATAATGAAAGCTGCATCAGGTGGAAGTAAATAAGATGAGGAGAGATTATAATTAATTAAAAGGAATTCAACAGCATGCAGAATTTAGTTTTGAAAACTCCCACAATTCTGTCTTGTGCTTTTGGAATCAAGACAGTGAGCTACACAGCCAGTGTCTTCCAACACTTCCATATGGAGTTCTCATGCATCATGAAAATAAATGAAGGGGACTTGACATTGCTGAAGCCAATGGAAAATCCCCTGTTTTAAGGACACCATGAAAGTGGACTATGTTACATTAAATGCAAAAATTTATTTATCAACATATGAAATAAATTTGCTTCTTCTAACCTTTGAAAAATTCAGTAGTTAAGTCTCAGAATTGCTGGATGGAACCAGCAGAGAGGTGCTCCCTACTCACCCCTCAGGCTTTGCATGTCTTTCCTAGCAAGAGTAGTACTGAACACTTTTAATAAGGCCACAAAGTGAAAATTTGTGTGAAAGGTATGTTTATATATGAGTTTCCATAATTATCTTCTCATATTAACAAGCACCTCTGTCAATTTCTCTATTTAGCAAAATGAGTGAAGCCCCTGAGCTCTGTGTACAGTTTTCTGTTAATTAAAGCAGGGCTTTGATACCAGCTTTTAGCTGCTAGTAGGCAACTGCAAATTTTGCACAATTTGCAGGGAAGTAATGAGATGGAAATGTAAGACCAACAAGCCTAAAGCAGGAACACTCTTCTCTTCATAAAACCCTGTAAAGTTTAGTAACCTGAATTGCTTGAGAATTGCTATTTTCACAAATAGCATTTCTTTGGCTTGGAAATTTTGAATACGGGCTGATTGTATAGACATTCTGTATTTTGTACCCTCTTTTCTTTTTTGTCTCATTCCAAATAGCAAAACAATGTTGTCAAGGGGGTCTTCATGCTCAGTTTAGGATTATCATAGTGTTCATTGCCTGCTCCATTCCTGCAGTGATAGGGAATGTCACCCTACATAAACTCTATATGAGATGGCAAAATAAGAGGTTATTCTCTAATGCCAGTGATCAGACTTCCATGAATTTGACCTCTTTGGGTTTGGTAGTTTTGATTTTTGTTGGATTTGTTTCTTTGTTTTCATTTTGTGGATGTGATGATGCCCTCATCCTCCCCCCATTTTTTGCCTCTTCTTGGCTTTATACTCAAGCAAAACTTGAGTACTGTGAAAATACTCTATTTTTACTGTCCTTATGCCTCCAAACTGGGGGCAAAATGTGCCACTTGTCAGTTATGCTTAAAGGTGAAGAAATATAAGGTGATATAAATATTATTATAAAATAATAGTAATGGCTGCAGGAAATTTTTTTTTTTGCCAGTTTTTTGGCACTGGAGGTTTATTTTAGGAGTACCTAAACAGAAGCATGAAAAAACATGTGTCCAACAAGCTTCACAATTTAAATGACTTGGCTATGCATATATCTACATTTAGAAAGTATCCCATCACCACAAAGACTATATAGCATTTTAACAGGTTTAGAAGGAAAAGAAACTTCCTTTTTGTTATTAAATTAGACAGGTTTGCTTGCTAGAACTGTTTTTGCTTAGTAATGAGCTGCAGGTTTAAGCTATCATGGTACTAATATTATAACTGGTATAACAAACCCAGCCTGAAGAGCTGATAGCAGGTAGGTCAGCAGGTAGCTGATAGATGAGACACAAAACTGCTTTCTCTACAATGACAAATACATCTAAAGGATCAAGCAGTTGGGTCAACAAATGTGCAAAATGGATGCCAAATAGATAGAAACAAGATGTAAAAGACACTATAAAGAAATGTTTCCTCAGACCTTCCTCAAAGTGACATTTGCAGCCAGAGAGTTACCCAAGGCAATTTCTGAAGTGAACCACTTTGCTCTTAGCAGTAGAAAAATGACAAATCCATTTTAAAATTTCTCTAAATATTTCCAGAGAGAAAATTCTGGTCATAAAGAGACCAAGCAAAGTTAATGGGTGTTATTTAGTCCCAGTTTATCTCAATCTGATTTGATAGCAGACTGGGAGCTGAACTAGACTGAAAATCAGATGCTGACTTAGTGCTGAACTTTTGACTCATCCATGCTTCATGATGTACTTGAATACATTTTTATATCCTGCATTACATAACACACAACCACAGCAAGAAAACAAGATAGCCCTGATATATTTAAAATTTACAAATACGTTTCTGACAATCTTGTAAGCAATCAGGTAGGGGTATTTTTTCAGTAAAAGATTTTAGGCATTCAAATTTTTTCTCCATTTTGAAAGGCACCTCCCAGCTCTCTTCTCCTCTACCTGTTCTCCACAGATTAGTCTATACTTTTTACAGAGATATTATTTAGAGAAATAGTACTGGAGAGTTTAATTACAATTGTTAATCCATCAGTCGCATGATGAGATGTTTTAGAGGCCTCTCAGCATATTTGCCTGTTTTATTGTTCTGACTGGAGACATTTAAATTCTACATTTTCGGCATAATTACTTTGTCATGAGATTAATTAATCTGTGCATTCACTGGCACATATATACAACTCTAGCATTATTCTATTACTTAAGTGTACCAGCTCAATAAGATATTGACCTGAAATGCTGTCTGGGTTCCAGCAAACTCTGGCATTCCTGCCCATAAACCAGCATTAAGGGCACTTTATTGCATACACTGAAACACCAGATGACCATATGTGTGTCTACAAGTGAAATAAAAATTCAGTAAATTACAGGGACATCATAAGCCTTTTAATCAAAGCATTTAATAGTGAAAGGTAGAAATGAACTCCTGAAGAAACTATTATGGAAAAGTAGCTTTGGGTCATTTGTAAAATATTTTTAAGACAAAGTGACAGCATCAATTTGATGGGAGTCTAGTACAAGGTTTTGTAACAGTGAATTAATATTGATTTACTATAAATATCTGTATTTGGATGCCATCGTGAAGGGACTTTCACAGAGGGTTTCTTTTTCTGTAAAGAGATATGCATTGGATGGGCACTTGTTTGGAATTTTGGGATTTGTAAGTGGCCTTGGCCTATTTCATGAAAACTTGAAATATCTCCACTCTTTTAAGGCGCCTCTCTCCTATTTAGAACTTGCTTAAAGGCCTGCAAGAACACGAAAACTGAGGGGGTGTGGTACTAATGAAGAAGAGCTCACTGGCAGTATCAGAGGTGCCATTTTCTACAGATTGTAGCAGCAGATAATTCATGTTTTAGCAGTTAAATTGTGATAGAGATTAAATATATGACGCTAATTTTTTTTATATTTTATGTGTCGTAAAAAATTAAGGGCTCATGTCAATTTGCTCATGGAGAATAGTGCTGTATTTAAGTAAAAACAGAGATAATCTGTGTTTTCCTAAGCCTTTCACTCTAAGGTGGGCATAAACCACTGTTTATGTGACAAATATGTACTATTAAAAACATGTTAATGGCCTTAGATGTGAATTGGCATTAAATTAGTGGTAAGGTAATGAAAGGTCTGTTTAAGATCTCAAATTGCTCTAAACTTGGCCTGTCCCAGTATATGTACCTTCATGTTTTTGCAAAAACATATGTCTGTAGCATTTAGAATAACATCATGATTTGACTGAATTGTGCACCCAAAAAGGACCATGGGGTTTAGGGTGATCACTTGTCTGCCCTTAGCTACATAACTGGCATCATATTTTGGAATACTTTCTTTCTATCTTTTAAATAGCTATCAGGAGATGTGCCAGTCAAGCTTCCTTGTGGGAAGTCATTTATGAAAATCTAACCAGGGTACACTGTCCTTAAAATTAACACAGCACATTGGATTAAAAAATAATACACTCCCAAATTATTTGGTTTATAAAAGTAAAAGGCACACTAAAACTACTTAGTGGATATTATTTCACTATTTCTAGAGCTGGTTCAGCAGTAATAAATAAACATTCATGAATAATGTATTCAGCAGTTGACAAAAATGTCAGAAAGCAGTGATTTGTATTACTCAGCCACACGTACAAAGACTAAAATGCAAAAAAAAGAGATGAAGTAGTTGTATAAAACAAGTCTGGGCTTTTGGCATTATGAAAGTCTTCATATATTGGAAGAAAATTCTTGAGTGCTGTTTTAGATAATGAGAATGAGATTGTGGGAACCACACTTGACAGAAGTGAGGAAGGAATGCTGAGACTGACTGCCATGGCCTTGAGTGGATGATAGCAGGTGATGGGACAGCCTTGTCACAAAAGCCCCAGCAATGCCTATCCCTTACACCTCAATGAGTTACTATGGAGTTTGCTGTTCTTTTCATCATTTTTATTGGAAGGAAGTGGAAAGCAAACAAAACCAAAAACTGCTGTGAACTTCAGCAAGCAAGGAATCTGTGACCCAGTTGGTTTCACAGAACTGGAACATTCCTGGACACCTTCTAAGACAAAAAAAAACTTTTTTGCCAGACTCAGCCAGCTAGTTTGATGACTGAAATAGCTGAGGCTGCTTGATTTCACAGTTATGAGCAAATCACAGTCCCAGCTTATCCCAGCTAGCAGCAGCTCATCACCAATAATGAGGCATTTGGTCCCTCTCAGGGAGTGTCTGGAACAGAAGACCTTTGGCTGTCTAAATCAGGCTATAACCATTCTCTGGAATTAGGTCATAACTCCTCACTGTTGTGCATGACTGTCCTCACCTCCTCCTCTTACCCATAGACTGAGCAGATTACGTTGCTGGCACATTCGTGGTGCTTTGTTCATTCAGTTTGGCTCCTCTGAAAGTCTCTTGACACCCTTGACTGAATTTTGTCTCTGTATCTTGGCAAAGTCTGGGATGGCTGCCATGTTCCCCTCGGTCCATGTGGGCTCTTCCTCTGGAGGCCACTGCATTTTCACACTGGCTCTGCTGTGTGGGGATGGCATTGGGTGTTGAGAGTCCAATCAATTTTCTTTGTTTCTTTTTTAAATTTGTAGCAGGAACTGCTGTCTCAAATTAAAGGGATCTGAATTTCTTCATAATGAAAGGCATACCATCCCAGGAATAGTATTCTGGATGTGTGTCCTGCATTTTATCACTAATCCTACTATGAAGTGATCCTTGTACATCATTAGGAAAGAAGAACTTCCTTGAATGTCACTTTTTTACTTTCCCAGTGCTCTTGCCTCTGGGATAAATTATAGGTAACTAAATTCTGATGAATTTCTGGTGGTATTGTTTTTCAATGGAAAATTGGTCTCTTCAACAAACAAAATTTTTGTTCACTAGAGAATGTTTTTAGGATTTTTTTAGTGAAAAATCATCCAGCATCTTTAGGGAAGGTGTGGTGGGGATGGCGATACACTTCAGACCCAAACCTCAAAAAATTTTAGCCAGAAGCATTAAAATGAACAAAAGAAACAATATTAATAACTAATGTTTTGATTTTAATAAAATCACAACTTACGTGAATGCTCTGATTTAATCTGTGCTGATCAAAATCTCACAGGAGGGAAGGCAGGGAAGGCTCATTTCTCTGCCCAGTTTTACATTTAAGCTTTCTGGTTCAAGAACCACTTCTCCTGTGTGTTTGATCCTCAGCCCCTTTTGTTTTCTTTCCCCAACTGGAGAATCCATCTAGCAGCCTTTGTGCAGTCCTGTTGTGCAGATCCAAACAGGTTTCACATGTGACTTCACAGAAATAAAAACATTACTCAGAATTCCTCCTAGACAGAAGGACCTTCATTTGTATTAAAAATGGCTTAAGAGGGAGTGACACATCTGTGGTGTCATTCCTGGCCACCACAGACTGACCTAACCCATCCAGTTTTCATTAAACTGCCTAGAAAAGGATGCAGAATAAAATGAGAACTGACAGAGGAAAGCTGTGCCCTGCTAATTTCCGAGGAAATTTTTTACTGTCTCTAGAATTAAATGTTTTTCTTTGAAAGCAATGTCAAGCAGAGTTGTGCTGACTTGAGTGCTTTCTGCTTACCTTTGTTGATGCTAATTTTCATGTGACACTTTGGCTTCCATGGACAATGACATGTCAGTGCAAGAACACTCAGCAGCACGTGCTTGCACTGCCCTCAAGTACAAGTGTTCTTACATTTCTGCTGCTCCAGTGATGGGAAGGAACTAGAAGGCTCCCTGTCCTTCAACACCATAAACAAATGGCTCTTTGCTCCTTGTTTTCTCTGTAATCATGAGAATCTTTTCCATCTTCTCAGCCTTTGAGGAAAGGTTAGTATGGCCAATAAGGAATATGGCTTGGATGGTAAATGTAAATTTTAATTTGTCTGTAATTGTCAGTGTTCCTTTTTGGAGACCATCACAAAGGACATTTATTTGAATAATCTTAATGAGCAAACTTTCCTTTGCAGAAATATAGAATAACAAAATCCAGGTTTGCCTTCTCGTTTTAGTACTAAAATCAGAACAGTTTCCAATGACTCTTTTCCCATTAGCAACTCTAGAAATTATTTTTTCCTTGCAAGAGTATCATGGGAGATGTTTTGAGATTGCTGCACCTTCAAATGGAACTTGCAGGGAGAGAAAGTCTTAGCTTGCACATCACTGACCTGGATATTTTCCTGGTGATTTCAGAACATTAAGGTGTTCACTTATAGAATTTGTGACTCCACAATCAGCCCACAAAGGAATGATACCTTGTGAGTGAATAAATTACTTTGCAATCTTAAAATAAAGGCAGGCTTTCAGAGTCATGTGGATCTTAACTTGTAGTGCAGCTGGAATTATAAGATGACTTAGCTTTGTTTGTTCTTTATTGGTCCTGAGTAGAGCACATTTACCTAGCGGTTTTAATTTATTTCAAGCACACAATGATACTCCTGTGACTACTCCATAATGAGCTGTTAATGAACAGATCTCAAAAATAAAAAGTGAATTTCTGCTATAAAATTTTTGTATGCTGAGGAGAAGTACAAATATGTCCACTCTATACAGAGCTTCTTATAAAGATTGTTTCTGTGGTGTTTCTGGCTTTTAAGTTCCTGCACCTATGAGGGTTTTGTCCTTTGTTCACTGGTATAATCTCCTCATGCTGGCTTCATAGGGCACATAAACAATGGCTTGGGTTTTTTTTGTTTTCACTCTTTATAAAAAGTACAGTGACAGGCATTCTTATTACAGCATTTAAGGATACATTTGCATTAATTTAAGTAATTACTGAAAGTTGTAGGTCAACCTAATTTTTTTAGCAGATCTTTTTTAAGATTTCTCAGTCTAAATTGATTTGTGTAATTCTTTTTTGGTAATAGTTGGTCTATATGACTTTAAAAATGCAGTACTATTACAATTGAATTATCAAATAGGCTTAAAAGCAGGTACTTAAACCAGCTTATTATATATGTCACTAGTTATTTCCCTTCCCTTTGGCCTTCCTCAGTCTGCTTCACCAGAATTACTCCACTTTTATTGTGTTGGAAGTGACATCAGAATAAAGCCCTTAAAGTAGTAAGGGTAAAGCTCACAGCTTCATTGGTTTAAAAATCCACCTGACAAAAACAGTAATTACTATTAAAACGATGAAGTCTGAGTTTTTTAAGTCAGACTTTTGAATACATTTGAGTTGCAAGCAGACACCTCACAGCAAACAATTAATGTTTGATTTTATGTGAAGACTGTACCAGAAAAGAATAGTTTTTATTCATTTAAAATGAAAGGTGTGGGGCATGTGAAGCATAACAAGTTTTAGCCCACAAGGAATTTATAAATTACTAAAACTTGAGAATGCACATTCAGTACATTTATGGAAAATTTTTAAACTTTTCATTCACACAAAGATCTTCCTATCTTATTTTTTTAAATTTCAGTTCACTGAATTTTGAATTTTGGCTGAAGTAATAGCTTATTTCTGATCATTTCTAGTCAGTCTCATCATCACTATCCAGTCTTTCCAACAGAGTCATCTATGAAACAAAAAATTCATTAATTTAACATCCTCATGTGATTGCAAATGCTATGCACCGTGTTAAAAAATAGTTGAGTCGGATCATTTAGTAGACATGAAGAGGAGGAAAGGAAATAGTTTAAACTTTAGTATTTTTCTTTTACTATTATTTGTTTCACATGCAGATAAACCCCGTGACTTTATTGCTTAGATCCCACTTTTAAATCTCACATCCACTCCCCACATGTCAATGGGGAGCACCATGACTCCACCTAGTTTACATCAGGGCACAGAGTTCATAGCTGTCAGAAAAGTTGACTTCTAACAGGTGACACTTTCTAGCTTTTTTGTAATGTACAGGAATAGCAGAAATAAGTATTCCTTTATTAGTTTTATTTAGTTTTAAATTATAAAATATTTTTATCTGCTCCATGAAAATGTCATTATAAACAAAGCAGGTATGAGGTGGGGAGAAAAACCTTTGCTGTAGTACTTCAATATGTAACTATATATGGCCTGGAGGAGGTTTACTGGCTCCTGAAGACATGTAAAGAATTAAGTACCTTTAAACTGTTAGAGATTACTCTTATTTATGGAGGTTAAAATAGTCTAATCATAACTGAGGCCAGATCATGTTTTCATGAACTAATGACTCCTTTGAGAACAAGCCAAGTGTGTTGCAAAGCGATTCAGTACAAATGCATGTTACATGGTTTGTGAGACTCCTTGATGCCTTGTATTGTCTTACTGTTATAGAACTACATTAAATGCATGGGTATGGGGGTTTTTCCCTAAATGTGATTAGAAGATCACATATAATTTCGTTTTGGGCAGAAGTAAGAATTGTTTGTTTGCTTGCTTGCTTGTTTTATAAGGACTCTCAATAAGTATGGAATTCTCTTTCCTACTTTACAATTGTGGTTTCTTTGGATTCCTTCATTTCTCTTGGTAAAACTTTCTGGTTTATGACTTGCATCTCAAAGCATGGATGAGTCTCATTTGTGCTTTGTCACCAACTTCTACTTCCAATATACTTTTCTGAGTTGCTGTGGGTTGTATCAAAGTGCTGCCTGGAAATGAGCTGCAGAGCTTCATTCTTTGTTCACAAGCACCGCTCCAGCACTGGCTGAGGGGTGATTTTACTGAAGCAGTGATGCAGAACACAACTGTTTACTTCTCAAGTCCCTACCCATTCTCATTGTGGATAAGGACTTTTTCCTTCAAAGATTTCTCCATAAAGCCAGGTGACAGACATCATTTATGCAGAGAGTTGAAAGGCCTTGATTGATTACCAATTAGAGGAAAATCCTGCAAGAATGAATTCATTAGAGAAGGCAGATGAGGAATGCTGCTCTTGTCATGAACTGGAAGAGAACCAAGAATGTAACAAACTAAGCAATGACAAAGTCACCTCTGAATTTTATTTGCATATGAGAGAAAGGCCTTCAGTTTGTTACCTGACAGGTAGCATCAAAATATCAAAACACTGGACATTACCCTTTACCAAGACATTTTCTTCCCATTTATGGGGTTTATGCAGCTCCTCTTTTGGCTGCTGGGGAGGAATACCCTTTGAACACAGAGGTGGATGATCTCAAGGCTGTGTGCCACTGCATAGTTTCTATATCTTAAAATTGCTGGGTTCTCATTTGGCTTAGAAATTATGAAAAAATAATGGGGGGTAGAGCCCAGATCAAAACCAATAAAGATTTATATGTAATTGAAGGTTCTAATTTACTATGAAGTAGTTTTGGAATTCTGTTCATAGTTATCCTTTTTCTTGCACTTCTAATCAAGCAGAACACACTAAAACTGAATGTAAAATACATTTGGTCACTTTGTGGGGTCTGAAACCAGAGCATCCTTTCTACCAAGATCCATAGATAGGTAAATTGGTGTTGAATAATGTACATCAGAGTGCAGTAGCTCAATGTAATTGCACATCTCCTCCCCACAGTGCCCTGTTTCACACATAGGAATTCCCATCCCAGAGCAACTTTAGTTCCTGCTCTTCCTATTGCAGTGCAGTCAAAAATACTGGAAGAAACCCATATCCCTCAATTTCCTTTCAATTTGTGCTCAGGAAAGAAATATATATTATTTATTATGGTATTATTTATTTATTATTTATATT
>WBNO01005423.1:3626-53413 GCA_013400575.1 Peucedramus taeniatus | reverse complement strand
GAGTATACAAGATATTTGTAAAGGATATTTTGTAAAGTTTGGAGTATTGACTTCTATTGCTTTCCCATTATCATTCATAGAAGTTTATGCTTGAAGCAAAATCTATTAGTCCATAGTGTAGTGATTCATGACAGGAGACAACTTAATAGCAAACTTCTTGACAATAAAATATAAATTGAACAGGACTGGCCCTAAAATTGAACCCTGAGGAGCATTGCTGCTGACCAGTTGCCAGCCAGATTTAGCCCCTTTCACTACAACTCTTTGAGCCCTGTTGTGATGCAGATAAATATTCTGATAAATTTGAAGCTTAAAATAGTGCTGAAGTAGAGAGATAATTAGATTTCAAAAGGTGATCTGATGTAGATTTTTCTCTGTTTCAGTACTGTTCGGATATGGGATTATACACAAGATGCTTGTATAAATGTTCTTAGTGGACATGCAGCTCCAGTACGGGGACTGATGTGGAATCCTGAAATTCCTTACCTTCTAATATCTGGCAGTTGGGACTATACAATTCGAGTCTGGGACACAAGAGATGGAACATGTTTGGACACAGTTTATGATCATGGTGCAGATGTATATGGTAATATCTTTGAAATTTCATTTTATTTCTGTATTGAAATGCATTCTGTTTGGAAATTTAGAAATTAATTTAATCAAACAGGTTATAAACTTATTTGACTACATTTTTAAATATCCCCTCTACTAGGATTAACATGTCATCCTAGTCGTCCATTTACTATGGCATCTTGCTCTCGTGATTCCACTGTGAGACTCTGGTCATTGACACCTCTTATAAACCCTCTACAAATAAATATCATAACTGACAGATGTTGGGATGATATTATTGGCAATACAGGTAAGCAAATTGTATAAGCCATTGTTTAAATTTTCTTTATGTTAATATGCCTATTCCTTTGGTTGTTTCTTATTTTAATTTTATATATAAATCTTTGTGTGTGTTAGATCGCACTGTGGAGTCTGGAGCTCCTCCTTTGCTGTGTGGTAAAGTTTCCAGGGATATTAAACAAGAATTGGAAAAATTGTCAGGAAGTCCTCAAGGAAAAAAACTAAGGTGGTTTTCAGAATTTTTTTCAGTAAGTATGCTGCAAACTTAGGGATGTTGTCAATGTGCATAACTTTCTTTTCTGAAGTCAATCTCCAAAATTAAGATTTCTTTTTTCTCTACCTTTTGTTTTCTCCCTTTCTTGAAGGGAGCTTAGAAAATAGGCAGAAATAAGTTCATTTTTTAACAGGTCAGCATATAAAAATGTCCATGATTGAATTGTTTGTCAGTTGTGGAGAACAAATTTCAGTAATTTAGCTTTACAAAAAACAAACCATTTTTTTGCAAAGTTAAATCAGTGAAATAATACAATTTTTTGTAGGAAAGGTTAATTTGAAAGCAATTTGCTCTTGAAGAAAATGAAATTATGTGTTTAATCAAACTGTGTTAGAGTTTTTAAAAGAACACCCTCAATACTGATAAGGTTTGACTGCCCAAGTGTCTGTGTCCAAACTGCTCTTTATGTTTTAGGAACTGTAGATCCAGATGACCTGTGCCTCAGTATCCATCTATTGCCTTTTTTCCATTGCACAGTAATATTTTCTATAAATTGCTGCAGCCTCTCAGTGCAAATGAGTTAAAAAATATGGGTTCCTGTGAGTTCTTACCTGAATAGGAGCTGCACTTGAGGTAGAGCAAGGATAAAATTACTTGGGACTACAGGTTGTACTACTGCTGGAGCTTGTGTCAAACACTGTTGTAATTTAAATCATAACACTGATCTAAAAATACATAATCAAAATATTTGGTTTGAGTTCTAGCTAAATTGAAGTGTATAATTTAGAAATGATGAATCAATCTTCTCAATTTCAAACTTAGACATTTTCTATTTTGTTAAAAATATACTTATGGAATTCCTTGTTTTATAGAAGTTATAAATTTTGATTTCCCATGTTGATTTGAGAGTAAAACTGTTTTAAGAATACTAGAATTTTCCAAGAACAAAAGCTTTTTTGATCAGGTATGCTCAGTGCTTTTTGAGTTCAGAAGGTGAGGTATTGTGCTAAACTGTAAGGAGTCTAATAAGAGTTTTAATGACAGAAAAAAGAGAGTAGTCTTTNTTTTTTTTTTTTTTTAAGGGGAGGGGGGTGGTGGGTAGTGGGAGAGGTTTCCCTAGTAGAATTTTATGCTTTTTACCAGCTCAGAAATAATTGGACTTGCAAACTTGATTCTGTTATTCTTAGAAAAGCTTCTTTAGGTCCAAGGTTCAATGATTTTTTTAAAGTTTTTGAATACTCCCTCTCTTCTAGACTTCATTCAATGTTAAACTGTTGTCCTGTTTCTACAGAAGGATTGATTCAAAGGCTAGACCAATAGAAATGCTTAAAAATTATTTTCCAAAAAATATGTTGTTCGTGTACTGTTATACTATATGTGTCTATTTTAAAATTTAATATTAAGATAGTAAACCAGGTTGTGGCAATCAAGCCTTGAAGCTCTTTTCTACCTGGCCCATGCCTTTGCTTTACAGAAAGCAGTAAACAAGTCCTGGGTCAGCTCCTGCATGCCAGCAGCTGACTGTTGGTTTGTGCCAGCAGTAGATAGCACAAGATAGCTTGTATTTCTTTGGGAGCAAAAGGGAAAACTAATGGTGAACCCTCAGCTATGTCCACACATAACCAAACAGGTTCATGGATCTCACTGTATCTTTGCAGCCTTCAAGAAGACTGAAGGACTTGTAGGCTCTTGAACTAATTCATGTTTTCATAATAAAAGTTCTAATATTGAAATTATCTGAAATTGTATTTCTTGGAGTTGACTGATAAATGTTTTCCAATGTCTTTATAAGTTCAAGTTTCTCTCTTGAACATAACTGTAATAAAACTCTTCTTCCCTAATAATTTTAGCCTCCAGGAGGCAGCAAAAATTTATGGGATTTGGTTGCTGTAATAAAGGGACAGGATGACAGTTTGCTTCCACAAAACTACTGCAAAGGAATTATGCATATGAAACACCTCATTAGATTTAGACTGGTAAGTGAAGCACAAACAGTATGTGAAAATGGTTGTTAGTCCATGTAGTATTTCACTATTTAAAAATAACATCCAATGCTCTACAAAAGGTCACAACTTCATATCCAAAGATATTTGTGCAATACCAGTTCACTGCAGGACTAGTCTGTTACAACAGTATCTAGCTGAGTCTGTGTGACTTCATGCATACTCAGTGTTAAAATGCTAGGTTACAGTTATTAACTATAAAAGCATTTTTCAAAACAATTAGAAGCAATTGCAAGCAATCATCACTACAGTTTTGGCTACAAAGCGATTTATCTTGCCTATTATACACACTGTACTTTTATGTTCAATAAAGTCAAATTATTTGTTTGTATAAACATGAAGTGTGTAGCTATATTCAGATGTATAGATGGGAATTCATGTCTGAAAATGGGGGAGAGTCAGCAGAAATATATTCTGTAGATCCCTGGAAGAAGGAATGGCAACAACCTGCCATTAATACAGATATGCAGCTTAAGGGTGACTTGGGTGAGAATAGGAAATTCAAATACTAGGCCATAAATTTATTAGTAGCTGCATTTATGAATATGCAGCCAGTTACACAGTTTGTGTAGAATATGAAGATTCATTATTCTGTCAGGAAATCCTTAGGAGTGCTAAAGAATCCCATATTCTAATGACTGGAATGTAAATAGAGGAAAGATGATCTACTGGTATCAGGGAATGCACTTGCCAGCCCCAGGGCTAATACTTACCAGGTATCACATGTTGTTTGCTGTTACGTGCTGTCTCTTTTGTAAAATCACAGGCTCTTTAACAGTGTCTTATGTTCCTTATGACTCTCAAGTGATTGAAGTTTATTAGTGTTGTTAACTGTAATAATAGCAGCTGCTCTGCTAAGCCTATGAAGCTCTGTTTGTGTGTCCATGTGTCAAAAAAAACCAGTTTTCTCAGCCAGTTAGCCTGAGAAGACATTCAATCTTGACTTATGCAGTGCCAGCAGTCTGTTTATCCCTGCAACATGATTTCATGCATTTATAACTGGTGACCTAGAGTAACTACAGTAATTGCTGGTCATTCTGTGGACCTGGATTAAGTGTTCACATTAATTAAAAGCATTTTCCCCCCTTCTTGCTGACTCAGAATCTCATTTGAGAGCTTTGAGAGAAAGTATGGGGTAGAGTAATGCTGACTGCTTGTTAAGGACTGCTAATACTCTCTTTTCCTTAGGAAACTAAATAATGGCACTGCAGCACCTACACATTTCAGGGGCAAGTAAGGATGTAGAGCAACTCTTTTTTTATGTTTTTAGGAAACAGAGAGGGTGCACTGGAGACTTTAGCATGAAAATAATAACAAATGCAGAGGTGCTGAGGAAAAAATTAATCTAGTATGTTTTTTAAAAAAAACAGACCCTTTGGAGCTGCCATTGCTTTACATGGCAGTTTACTTCGGCGGAGAATGTTCAAAATTCGCTCTCCATCTTCCATTTATGGTACTGCAAAGTCATGAACAGCCAAATGCCATCATTGTACATTGATGATAGAATTCAACTGAGAATTCTTGAAATGGGTATCTCCCTTTGCTTTTTTTTTCTGTACATATAATTCTGTTGCAGCTTGTTTCTCAGACTCTGCCAGATGAAGAAATTTAGTCTTATCTTCCCAGCTAATATAAAAATTGCAGTAGTTGGGAATATAAATAATTTCTTGGCCATAAGGTTAATGGGGCAGGACAGATGAGACCACAGAGCCTGTTGTCTGCCAGTTAAGCCTATTGTCTTTGTTATTTCTTTATGTGGACATCATTATAATGGTAATAGGTACAGTTTTCAGCTCTGTATGGTTTATGTTCATAAATTTTTTTTTAAAGTTTCAAAATATCAAGATTTTTATGAGGGACATCTGGGTGAATTATTACTATATATGAGAACAAAAAAAAAAGTTATACGAAGATAAGAAAAAATGTATACGTACAACAAAATGCTAACACATTTAGCTAACACTTTAACAACATAAACATTGTTCACTGTAATTTCATTTTTTTCTTAAATTTTAAGAAATTTATATATTTCTTATATAAATTCTTATATATTTATCTATTTCTTATATAAATTTATATTCTGCTGTAATATTTGGCAATAGTCCATTCTTAAGAAAACTTGTTTTCATCACAGAAAACTTCTTAATCTCTTTTTTTTTTTTCCCTCAGTCCAAGGCTCAAGAACTGACAACAGTAAAGATGTCTAAGTTTGGAGGTGGTATTGGTGCACCAAGCAAAGAGGAAAGACTCAAAGAAGCTGCAGAAATACACTTAAGATTAGGACAAATTCAGCGATATTGTGAGCTAATGGTAGAACTTGGAGAGGTAACATATCAGAACACTACTGAAGAATAAAAAAAATATTAAGGTTTCTGGAAACCAGCTATTTTAGCAAAGATGGGGAGGCAATGAATGGATCACAAGTCCCCAGAAGAGTAATCTGGTTACACTTATTTTTAACATATGCAGTCAAAAGCATAGCTCATTCCTTATTTAATTCTTGACAAATGCATTTTTAATGGAAAAGTTACACTAGTTTAAAATATGGCTGTTTTTTAAACAGAAATGATCAACTTAAATGTATTACTGCTTTCTTCTAGTGGGACAAAGCTCTCTCAGTTGCACCTGGTGTATCAATGAAATATTGGAGGAAGTTAATGCAAAGGTAAGTTAAAATATGATGGCAAATTGTAGCTTCAGTCCATAAAAGGACACAGACAAGTAGGAAGGATGGATACTATTACCAGATGTACTTGTCTTTTGTTACAGCATTTTAGTGATGTTACTTTTTATTCAGTAAGCTTTGGGATGGAGCTGTGGAGGATTTCAACAATAACTTTGTGTACAAGAATCAAAGGGTTGAACATAAATTACAACTTTATAAACTCCTTAGGCACAGTATTCACAGTTTGTAAGTCTGGAAAGACTGATGGGTTTCAGTGAACTTTATTTGGCTTCATGTAACACCTACACCATATATATATATATATATTTATATCCTGTTTATTTATTCATTTGTTCATTTAGGAGAGCTGATCAGCTAATTCGGGAAGAAAATGATGATGTCATCCCATACTGTATAGCTATTGGAGATGTGAAGAAGCTGGTTTCTTTCTTTACTTCAAGAGGCCAGCTTAAAGAGGCTCTACTTGTTGCACAGGTATTACTACATATATGCCAGTGTGGGAGATGTATTTAGGTATTACTACATATATGCCAGTGTGGGAGATGTATTTAGGTATTACTACATATATGCCAGTGTGGGAGATGTATTTAGGTATTACTACATATATGCCAGTGTGGGAGATGTATTTAGCTCTTACCTTGTAAGTCAGAATATGACATGTATGTTTAAAAGGCAAAATAGCTGAATAATGATGCCCTGGTCTTTACTTCCATGTGGTATCAACCAGTTTTTATACAGAAATCAGAAGAAGGAGGTACCTCATGTTTACAGATTTAAAGCCTGATTCTTCTAAACTGCAACCAAATGACCATAATGAAAACTGATGTGTTCAATTTCAATTGAAATGGACCCTGATTTTCAACAGCTGGTATTTCCCTGAACATCAGATTCATGTAGGATTTGATTTCTCTTGAATTTCTACTGAGAAATCATCTGTATGTTTTAGCTAAATAGCTGAATAATGTATAGAACATAACTTTGACACATGCTTAGATTGTTTTGAACTATAGTTCAAACTACAGTGTTTGAACTTTAAAGCAAGTTAAAGCTCCAGAAAGGTCTTAATTTTTCATGTAAGAGAGGTATTGCAGAGCTACTACAGTTCATAGAACAGTCTTTGTCTCAAAGGTTTAATAAGATAATAATGAGCAACAAAATGCCAGGATTTACCTTCCCTTGTAACTGAGCCCTGAGGTTTAATAGCGTTATCCCAGCTATATCTTAAAGTATGTGAAAGAATTTCAAAAAAATCACAGAATCAATTAGGTTGGAAAAGATCTCTGAGATCACTGAGTCCAACCCTTGACCAACCACCACTTTTTCAACTGATTTCATTTTAACCCACACTGATCTCTTTGTATTTAATGTCAGAAATGAAACATTGCCAGATGCAAGGAAAAGTTCACCTTAAGCCACTATATGCCAAATCTTTCCAGATTAGCTGGTATACCTGCTGAGAAATATCTATGGACTTCATCCTTTCAGACCTGCTTGCTCCTTGGGATGTAAAAATCAAGATTGCAGCCTTCACCATCCATTATATCCAAATAGGAAGGAAAAAGTTTCTTGCTTCGGTAGAATTCTTGTATGGCTAGATAAAACTAGGCTAAGATTTAGCTATGAATAAGTTCATTAGTTTAAACATTCAAACATTTTCTTTGTTATAACTAGGCTTTAGAAAGTTTTTTATATATTTTAGATTATTTTTACTGTTATTGAAAAATTTTATTTCATCTTCAGTTTGAATTTGGCATTAATTAATCAATATTTTATTCACTTGCAGGCAGCTTGTGAAGGAAATATACAGATGTTACCACTCTCCACAACAAGTGGAACTTCAAATTCTGGTGGAAACAATACAGATGATTATAATGAGTAAGTTGTTCTAGTTTATAACTGTAAACCTCATTTTACTGCAGAGTGTAAAGTCATTACGGGAAAAAAAGCATAGTGGTTTAATTTGGCATCAGCAGTGTAGAGTTCAACAAAATATTGCATCTTCTAGTACTTAGTAGAGTTACTAACTACCTGATACTACACTAATTTCCCTGTTGTGCCTCCTGGCACAAAATGGATTTTTCATATGTGTATATTATAATTATAAATGTCCTTTTTATTTGCTTGCTATGTAAGATGCATTACTATGCACTAAAATATATAGTATATTAACTGAGAACTTTTGGTGAGTAAGATTTAGCATTAACATGTATCTGTGATCCCCTGTTATTAAACATAATCTTCTCCTGAAGTTTTGCTGCTAGTCATCAGTGAAGGTTCTGATAATGTAAAATAAAAATCAAACTGAGAGTAGGTTTAGATTAGATATTAGGAAAAAATTATTTGCTGTGAGGCACTGGAAGAGGTTGCCCTGAGAAGCTGTGGCTGCCCCATCTCTGGAAGTGTTCAAGGTCAGATTGGATGGGGCTCTGAGTAACCCAGTCTATGGGAAGGCATCCCAGCCCATGGCAGGGGGCTTGCAACAGAATGATCTTTAAGGTCCCTTCCAACACAAGCCATTTTATGATTCTGTGATTCTCATTGTCCATGCTCATTAAAAAAAACCCAAATATGCACCTCTCCTTATCTAGAACAGCTCTCAAAAACCTGAATTACATGATCAAGTTATAGTTGTAGTAATAAAAACAGTTTGGAGGCTGTGTAGATACTTCATTTACATGGCAGTCTTTGAGCAATTAGAGAAGTACTAGTGCAGAGTTTACAGGTACAGATTGGATATTCAAATATTTGATTTTCCTTCTGTCAATCTGAAGAGACATTTCCTACTGATGTAAACTTGGGAAACTGACCCACCTCAGTATGCACCAACATAAAGAGTGGATGAAGCTCAAACAGATTGCGTTTTCCAAGCTAGTGGTGTCATTATCTGTGAGCCAAATATAGCAACTTTTAGGGTACAGAAGCAAATATGGTGAATTTTATATAAATTAAGACCCAAGGCACTCCAGCCCTAATGTGACCTTGCAGAATTCATTTTTTGTTCTTGCAGTCTCCTGCAGAAGGTCAGTAAAGAACTGGCAGATTGGTATTTCCAGGATGGCCATGCAGTGCTTGCAGCATGTTGTCATCTAGCTGTTGAAAATATAGAGGTAATTTCTTTTTCTTTAACGATGATAAAGCCAACATTTACTTCCTTTTTACATCTCTACATATGTTTTAAAATTTATGTATCACATTCTAAAATGGTATTTGTCATTTGATTTTTTATATTTATGCAGAGTTAGGTGGTTATAATAATAAAATTAATAGCAGAACTCCCTTGATTCTATTAAAATTCAAGGTTTCTCTCATGCACAGAAGGTAGCATGTTGCTGCTGAATTTCATTTACAATATCTTGTTATATTAGACAGTAAAAGATACTTAAGTATCTTAGATATATATAAGTGTTACTGTTTATGGTGACCCAAAATACCCATCCAGAATTGGAAGTTATTGTGCTAAAGAAGATGCAATCATCCACCTTGAAGAATTTGCAGTCTAAATGAAGAAGCAAATAGGGAAAAAAAAACCCCACCCCTTAGTCCAAAAATAGAACTGACATGTAGGATACATTTTATTATGTTTTTTATTTGCTTGTAGTTTTACAAATGTTTCTTTTCCTCATTTTATCTGGATTTTGTTGTTGCTGACTTAGCATGTTTTTCCTTCTCTATCTCCCCAAATAAATATAATTCCATCCCAATGAACTATTCTGAGAGAAATTGAGAATCAGTTAATTCCTATATTTCTAAATAGGCATATTTGAAGTTGTGTAGTCTCGTAGGGTCTGACATTCTGCTATGCCTATCGGTAACTATGCTCAGAGAGAGTAAGAACAGGACAATCCTTCCCATTTTCTTGGATTTTTGAGTCTCTTTTCATTGAAAGAGAGGGGGAAATATACACTCTGAATGGTAGTGTCCTTAAGATTAGATGTAATTCCTAGTATGCATCTTAGGTATTGTATTTATGTGATCTCTTCAGTTCAATAAAGGAAGATTCTGCTAAAGGAAATCTATTTGGTTGTTTAAAAACACATTAAGACATGGTGCACAATTATTTACTCATTCAAGAGACCCAAAATATATAAAATTGAGTCTAACTACTGCATATTTTTCCTTCTGTAAAAAGTGTCATAAGTGAATGTCATATGCTCAACATGATGAATGCACAAAACTGCTTATGTCCCTTAATGATACCATTTTTTCATTGAGCAAGCTTGCGATGGCAAACCTGATTCGTGGAAATGAACTGGAGCTGGCAATCAGTGTTGGTACTGTCTTGGGAGAAAGTGCAGCACAAGCAACACATTATGCCCTAGAATTACTAGCAAGAAAATGTATGTCAGTAATAACATGGTAAGAATTTCTTAATCCAAAGAAGATTTTCTTAATTTTCTCCCTGACAAAGCAATCAAGGTATGTCATTGGGAAACTTTTGTAGCGATCAAACCACCATGGGAAGGGAGAATAAAAATTACTGCTTGAATAAGAATTGCTATATTAGACCTTTGAAGTCTATATAGTCAGGGCATGCAAATGTTCTGCTTTATCTCAAAATATATTCTGTATGCATTGTAAATGAGAGAGGAGTCATTGTCAGAGTATGAAACTCACTGAAACGCCCTAGCTAACTTGGGCAATAGGTAGTTTATTAAGTCCTAGTTTGTACTGAGTAAAAATAACTGCTTTGAAATAAGTAAGGCTGGAATTGAACTAAAAAGTCAAAAGGAACAGCTCAAATAGGATATGTGAAATGATTTTAAGTACTTGATTAAAAAATATAAAACTATGAATCTGAGGAATTATCTTCTATTGGTATTAGAAACACAAGATTCCTGCAAAGATTTAAGGGTGAAACAGGATTACTATTCAATTCTGCAGAAGTAACTTCTCTCTTGCATATAGGGGAAGCCTTCTGTGGTAAATTTTATTTTCCTCATTGTAGTGGTTTTACTTTGAAAAAATACAGCTTCTTGTTTTTCTAACAATGAAAAAACACAAAACCTTTCTAAGGTGTATTTGGCAGCTGTATAACTGGCTTGTAATTAACATTTCACAAAAAATGTGTACCGAAACAGTTAAGGATCAGTTTTTCTTCTACAGTTAGTATTTGCTAATGGATTTATAGGTAGTCTGAGAGAAACATAGTGGAACTCCTCTCAACAGAAGATTTATCTTTCATTAGACAATGAAGCATTGTAGAAAAAGATAAAATAAGAAACTGGTGACTTGCTGCTTTCATTTTGCAATGGTTTTGCGTGTCTGCATTGCACCAGTATTAATAGGGTTGTTTTGGCAACTCCATCTGCAGCTTTTAAGGTGTCTGAAGCTCTTTCATTGTTAAGGGTGATTTTTATGTAGTCTCCAATAGGAAGCACTGGATGTGGAGTTAAAAAAACAGTGTATTTTTTTTCCAGTTCCATACCAAAAACTTGTTCTGATCTCAGGGCTGTAGTTAGTGCTTATAACGGTATGGCATTTATGTTTATGTCCATAAAGGTTCTGTAAACTTACAGCATGTGTACACTGAAGTCTACATGGTGATAAAGTCTATACGTGATAAAATTTTAAAGTGGTATACTGCATATTGCCCAAGTGTACATCTGGATTTTTCAATGGGTTTCACACACTGTGCTGAACACCTTGCAATCCTGGATTCTGATTTTCAGCCATTGCAGCATATTTTTTATATTCTGTAGGAAAAGATCAGAGATTCATGAATCTCTTTGTTTTGTAATAAAGAGATTTTCACACAGCATAATCCCCTTGGTTAACTGCACTCATAAGATCATGTATAGGGAAGGTGGAGTTCATGGGTCTCTGATATTTGAAGGGCTCCTTTTTTATTTTTACTGGTTGTTATGCTTAGAGATATCCATCAGTTGGAAACATTTCACTGTAGCAAAGCACTTAATTGTAGACAGCAAAAGGAATACCAGAAGGATCCTGCTGGGATAATAAAGAAATCAGTTAATGGTGGAATGTTTCTTGGGTTTTGGTTGGTTGTTTTTAGAAATGCTCTAAAATATAAAATCAAGCCAAAAAATAATTTAAAACTAAACATTCATGCACTTTCCCAAATCTAGAGCCTTGAGAAAATGTATGTGTGTTTAAGGACACATTTTTATTTGTATTTAACACCTAAATACTGTCAAAAACAACTTTGTACTATTCAAAAAGCTAGTCATATTTTTCCTGAGATACTGAATTCTGCATACGCAAACTCAGCCACCTCGTTTTGATCTTTATGCCCAACAGTGCTTTCAGTTTGATTCTTAAAAATCATTCCAGTTTCTTAAAACCTCCAGGTTCTTAAAAATCATTCCAGGTAGCACAATTTGTAGGCCATTATCTTCTTTGAATTACTTTTTTCAAATGAATATTGAACTTCATTTTTTGACAAGACAATTTCTAATCACTTAAAAAATGTTTTAATTGTTTATGAAGATAAGTGCATATGAGTAAGTGATCTTGAAAATAGCTTAAGAAATTGTGAAATATCCTAGATTCTGAAAGAATGTTTCTGTAATTTGGAAAAATGGCTGTTGCACAGTAATATCATAGATTTTCTAAAGACCTTTTGGCATGAGTTTCTTTATGTTGTCAAAAGGCATAAAATAGAAAGCTATTTTTTTGTTGCTGTTGAAGTCAGTTGCCCTGACCCTTAGATTTGCTGCTGTAGTTTAATTATTTTCTATCAGATATTTCTCTGTAAAATTTTACAAAATTTTGTTCAATACTGTTTCAATGTCTTCCTTTTAGCTTCCCATCACTTGGATACAGGTATTTTGCTTTTTTTGGAGAAAGTTTAAGCTTATTTTTTCCCTTAATAGCCACAGGCTTTTCAAATATCTCTAAATGTCCTAATTTTTAATTGTGATAAATACTTGAAAGTGAGATAGTAAGTAGCTGCCAATATTGGATAATAGCTTACTTGAACATTTTTAAGCTAAAAACCACATTCTGAAAATCCAGAAGAAATCAGCAGGTTTTTTTGCCTTACACAGGGACAAGTCTGTCTGGAGGTTCATAGGAGAAATTATGTCTGCATGAATAGAAGAGTCACAGAATAACCAGTTATTAAAACTTAAATAGAACCATTTCCAAATAATGTTCCATTCAGCTGTTTGTTGTGTGAAGGATAGGGTAACAAATGGTAAAAAGTTTAGGAAAATATAAGAAATGTCAGTTTGCTAAAGCAGTTTTTCTTTGAGAAGGATGAAAATAAGTATCACATTTTTTCCCATATAATATCTCTGTTTCAATGTCACATGAGCACCAAGCCATTCTGGATGACCGAGAGATGTCCTGCATTGATGTCATGAACCTTTAGAAGCCTGGAATTTTGAGGATGGTTTCATGACACAGAACCACATTATCATCTTTTCTTCTCTCAAATTTGAGGGTTCCTACTCTCCTTTCCCATCCCTGCTCACATATTCTTCCATCTCGTTTTGAGATGGTTCTGATGCTTAAGAATTGCACAGCTGTTTAATTCAACTAACTAAAGCAACAGAAAATTAATGAGTGACTTTCCCAATAAGATGAATAAATGAGCCTCATTTATTGAACAAAAATAGTCTTAGAAACTGAGGTTACTTCTGCACTTCTCTGGAAGTAGTATTTTTTCAGTAAACTCTTCTTTATAAAAGGAATGTAAAAGAGAAAATAGTTTCCTTCTATTACAAACCATCAAAAGTAACTACATGTCATTTTTTGTTTGTGCAGGGATTTAGCAGTTGATCTTCTTATGATGATTCCTGATAATAAACTGCAGTTAGTCAAACTGTGTGCTTTCTATCCTGGATGCATAGCAGAAATAAATGACCTGCATGAAAAGGTACAACGTAAAAGAATTTACCTCAATCTAATAAGGTTTTGTATTAATTTATTTACTATTTTTAAAAAACATAAAGCCATATAAAACCATAGGATTAATTTGTCTCTACCATCTTATATGTAACATATTCTTTTTACCTCTGTTAGTCTTTGTTGACTTTATTTTCAGTATTGCAAATAAATTTAGTTCTTTATTTCTATCCTTTGTGCACTCTTTCCCTGACACATGTTACTTTCTGAAGTAGCTTATGATCTTCAGAATTACCTATCAGTATGATTTATATCCTACTAGATGTGCAATCATGTTTTGGCAGATCAACTTTCTATAGTCTGAACTATTTTATATCTTATGCCTGTAATGTCCATAAATGCCCTCTTTCCTCTTTAGTGCAGAAGGGTCTGATTTGGTTGCACTCCCTTAGGGTGCAACTCAGACTGCACATTTATTAAACAGTAGTAAAAGCTTCACAAAAACATTAGCAATGAAAACTGATACTGCTTAAATTAAAGTTACAGAGCCTTTTCCAGTGTTGCTCTGGTCTAGATGACTTTCTTAATGTGCATTATATGCAGGTATGTCTTTCAATTACTCTTTTAGAGAGATTTTTTTCTTACTGTTAGGTGCAAACATCAGTATTTCTCTGCATCTTAGAGAAGTGTTTGAACATTTCAGTAATTTTCTGGCAAAATGTTTGTTTTCCAGTGTAATCTCCCTGATGTGGAAGAATGTATGCGAGTTGCACAGACAATTCAGGCAGATGGGGATGTATTTGAAACAATAAAGTACTATCTGTTAAGCACAGAACCTGAAAAGGCTCTCCCTGTTGGCATTCAGTATGTCAAAGGTAGGTGCTTGGATGAAGAACAGTTTTAAAGCAAAAGTCATCTGTACAACTTGTCTCATGAGATATTTTTCTTTTTATTTTTCAACAGAACAACTTTGTGGCTCCGATTGGACTTTAGATTTAGTCTTTCCATATCTTGATCTTTTAAGTTACATACGGACTGAACAGTTAATGTTGCCTAAGTGTAGTGAGTGAGTATATTTTCCTGACTTAGAAAAGCGTGACTTTCCTTAAAGGAATCTTTCAGATTGTATATATATATAGGTGCACACTGTTAGTATTATTTTTGTTGTTTAACAGAAGAGGGACACAAAAAAAATTCCAGCAAGCATGCTAGTTTCCAGTGTGGATAATAGAATGTGGACTCTTCCAAATTTTGAAGGTTTAGCAACAACAAAAAAAAATTCTATTGTTTCTCTGTGTAGTATTTACAATATGTGAATCAATGTTGGTCTTATGTGAAGAGTTTCACTATGATCAGCTCTGGTTTTAGTTTCCTGAAGTGGTATCACAAATCGTGTGGGCTTTTATGTCAAACCATTAAGGAATGTTGGGCTGCCACTCTCAGAATTAACTCTTAAAATTCTGAGATAGCTCTGGTTCACCTTTATGATGTATGGTTGCAGCTAGGCCTAGGTGCCTACACAAGCATACGTGTGAAGAACAAAAAGGAAAAAAAAATTGGGGAAACTTGCTGGAACTGAAGTCTACACTAATATTTGGGGCAGTTTTATTTACACTTAGAGTTCTATCACATTAAAAGGTCTGAGTGATGTTGTTTTTGTAACTCTACATGATTGTGCTTAAAAATTGTGTTGAATATGCCATTTAAAATTTAATAATGGAGATCCATATGAAGCAGATGGAGTCTGTTTTAACAAGTCCATGACACAGAAAGTAAACATAATCAGGGAACATATATTCTGCACAAAAGGTGGATGGATAAATTAGGTTTTAAAAATATGACATGAATATGAGTTTTTTTAAAATGTTTTTCCAAATGCTTGTTGTTTTTTAATGATTGATACTTACCATTTATAGATTTCGGAATGAGTTGCTGATTTTGTGTGGTTACGTTGGTGCTTTACTTGCTATCAGAAGACAGTACAATAGCATTGTACCTGCACTGTATGAGTATACAAGGTAATATTGTGTTTTCATTAATTCGAGTAATCTCAGTCCTTATGATGACATATGTCATACATTTAGCCCACTTCTTCACATTCCATCCTAGCTTGTTGTTTAAAATGTGTCTTTCAGAGGAAAGCTATCTTAGCTATCCTCATCTCTGAAACTTGGTGAGAAGATTAGGAAAAAGGAAAAGGAACATTTGTTTGTTGTTGGTTTGTTTTTTTCTTTTCTGAACCTAAAGAAACAACAAGATTAAATACAAGCTTTTACAGAAAGGCTATTCTGATACGGATATTATTAGACTAGTAAAAAGCAGTCTTTGAGACTCTGTCATACTTTTGGCTGTAAAACTTTCAATTGCCTATTATGTAAAGAACCACAGAGCAATACTGCTCTAAGTTTTGTTCTTGGATTGCCAATATCTTCAAGACTCACAGATTTTTAGTTTCTGGCCTGTCTTAAACTGGACGCTTACCTGCTTAAGGTGGACAGCTTACATGTTTAAGCAGGACATTTTTAAGATATACCAACACAAATGAAAGATGATAGAATTAGGTCAGGTAGTAACTGCCCCCTATGATAAATAAAAAATGCATCCACTGCAAGGGCTTTGAAACTGTTTTCTGCAAGTGAAACAAGGCTGTCCCAATGTATGTGTTGAACCATCTTTCTCTAATTGCATTTTTATCATGTGGTATATGCAGGCAAAATGGATCCTTAATTTTAGTAAAGTTGACAATATTAAGAAATAAAAACACATATAGCCTGGAAATACAGAGTGGCCTCAAGTTAAAAAAATACAGAAAATTAAATAAAATGTAAATAGGGATAATGAAAATAAAATTTAAATCTAAAGCTATACTTCTCTAACTTGTATGAGTATTACTGAAGTTTAATATAGTGTATATTGTGAAGGATCAATTTATTTCCATAGTTATTCCATATCCAATCAGAAAAAGTTTTACTTTACTACTGTCTATCATGTTTTGCTTCTGAGAAAATAGTCATTATTAGGATTAATTAGGACTTTAATTCCTTGCATTCCTTTTCAGTCAGCTTTTAAAAAGACGGGAAGTATCTGTACCTTTGAAAATTGAACAGCTTTCTGAGGAATTAGATGCATGGAGAGCTTGCACACAATCAAACAAGTAGGTGGAAAAATATAAAATTACCATGACTGAGACTAGTAGTATTTAACTGTTTAGTTGTAAATTTATTCCCTTTGTAAAGTCTGAATGTCATTGCTTTGCGGGTCTTAACTTTTAACACAACTTAGGAAGTAAAGTGGAAAACCAAACTTCTTTTATGCTCCTAGGGCTACGGATGAGTTGCCATGCACCCCACCCTCTGAATCGCAGAGAGCGCTGTATTCCGTACTTGTCTCGCGAATTCAGGAGGAGCCTCTGAAAGGAATGGTTGGGCCAGACTGTGTCACTGGATCAAATCTTCCCAGCCATTCAGATGTTCATACCTCTTGTTTGACAGGGCTAAAGATCCAGGTATGGTTTCAGAGAGCTGAAGTGTTCTTTCTTGCTGATAGCATTGACTGCTTGTGAGGTTGCTGCCATAAATCAAAGGTCCCTCCCACCATTCGGCTGGAAAAAGGTTTACCCTATTATCACTGGAGCAGAGTTAAAGGTGACAGGCAGTGACATAGGCTATATGAGAAAGGCTGTATAAAGAATTGTCCAATCAAATACTGTCATTTCCCAAATCCAAAAGTGCATGCATTTTATTGGCTACTCCTCCACCACAGATTGAATAAAAGCCAGAAAATTATTTGTCTTCAACCACATACTAACATTTTTCTGGTTTTGGTTTTTATAACTATAGAAATGCATACTATAAAACTTGGAATTCATGACTAATTAAATCCAGGTATTAGAAGCTAAAGATTAAAATACATTTATTCATCACTCATATTGAGTTTTATGATTAATATTCATTAGTCCTTATAACACCTCTTTAGCATAAATTGTTATTTTAATAAAGAGAAAATTGAAAGATCCTGAAAACACTACTCCTGACTCCAGACAATGCCTCAGTGTGAATTTACTTTCCTAGGTGATGCCGAGTCTGTTTCCTCTGTCCAGTGTAAGATGTCAGCCCAAAGAGTAACAGGGTGGTTTAGGGACTAAGAGGGATGGATAGATTTCTGAAAAAAATTGGAGTTTACAAAATGCTAGTGGGATTTTTGAGGTAAACAAAATTGTCAACTGCTCACCATCAGTCTAAAAAAACTGCTCTCAACACTTCCAGGTTAGATCAATGGTCTTTGCCTATGGCTGTACTCTCAACATTTGCTAACAGCCATGTAAAGCTGCCAATGTTATAGTGCATTCAACAAGAATAGCAAACATGATGTCACCAGCTTGTCATCTACAGGATCCGTATTTCTGGATTAGCATACATTAGGAGTCATGGCTTTAGGCATGCAGATCAGCTCAACAATCAAAATCAGTTAATACTGAAGCAGAGCAGCCGACTTGCATGGGTTTACAAGTTTTACGTAGCAAGCTGGGAGAGCGTAACTCTTTATGAAGCACTGAAATTGAACTGCAGCTTTGAGAGCACATTTTTTCAAATTAATAAATTAGCAAATAGCTCTTTTTCCATCACGTCAGCGAGTGCTTTGTCGTTTTCATAGAGAATATTTCAAATTACTGTGTGAACTGCATGTAGACCCTGTTTTCAAACACTTCATAGAGACATTATATTGGGTTTTTTTTTGTGGATAGGAAAAAGCACAGATCAGCAGAAATAATGACAGACACGATGAAATATGGACAGTATTCTGAAGAAAAATGCTTGTTACCTCAGTTTCTCATTCAAGCTAAATTTAACTCTGGAATAATTGACAAGCATATATAAATAACAATAAAACGCATCAAACGAAAAATTTAAATATTATGGAAGGTTGGGTTGACAGATTTGGGAAAATAAGTGCCCTCAATTCATAATATGTAGCTGTTATCAGAGTTTTAAGTGAGTGGTAAAAAATTTCTGTATGAACATAGTGGATAGGTCTAAACAAGGTTTTTATGTTCTTCTGAGATAAAATGTGCTTTTGTTGTGGCCTTTACACAATCCATGTATAATTTCCTTTTCTCTCCCTTCCAAAACATTTTTGCTTTACAGGGCCCTGTGTTCTTCCTTGAAGATGGAAAATCTACTATTTCACTGAATGATGCTTTGATGTGGGCCAAAGTGAATCCTTTTTCACCATTAGGAACAGGAATACGACTTAACCCATTTTGATGAGGTGTTTCCTCTGTACTTTATAGTGCTTAAAATAACACTCTGGGAGTTAATGCTGATTTAACCTTGATTGTCAAAGAACAGAGAGGTGGTAGTTGATTCCTCCTGAAGGTCAATTACTTGAACTTTGAAAATTTTCAAATGAGAACAAAACAATTTCTATTCAAATGTTTGTTGAGAATCCAAAGAAAAAAGTTATTTGATAATCCAAAGAAAAAGTCATAATTTCATATATAGCCATGTCGTTTTTTTTTAGTAAGAGACAATTCTTTTTTTGTCAACTCTGTGTGAATAGATGCTTTGTAAAGTAAGCAACTATCTACATATTACCAAAATATTGATAACAAACTGTGAAACTCATAAACACTCTTCCGAATATATAATCATAGAATGATTTATTGACAGAAACTCCAACCTTTTTTCAGAATGACTGGAATATTTTGGCTGTTTCACACTGTCCCCCTATTTAATTTGAACTAATTTTTACACACGGGGTTCTATAGCAAAAGTAAAATTTGAAGAGTAGGTGTTTTTTTAATCCACTTGTTACTCTGCTTTAATAGCAGTTCAAATAGAAGGTCACTTATGTTTTGCTTAGATGATCTATGTTTTGTTTATATTATCTATTATTTATTTATTTATTTAGATTATCTAGATTACAAAACTGTATTTTCTAATAGGATCATATTTGGCAACATTCCCCGTTATACTTTCACCGGAGGCTAAAACTCTTTATAAACTTTTTTGGTTTTTTTTTTAACAAAGGCTTTGTATAGAAAAAACAGCATATTTATTGAAGTTATTTAACTGTGCTATGTACATTTAAAAAGCTTGTTTTCTCTTACATTTTGTATTAGTTATAAACATGCATATAATATGACAGACCAGAAGTACTTGTGCATATATATTTTTATTTACTAAATCTGCGCTCAAATGGAAAAACAGTTATGGCAATAGAATACTAAAATTATTTAAACTTTAAAGCTGTGTATAGTATAGAATTTAATTATAAGGCAAATATTATACTCATTATTATTATTAATAATTCTTATAATTAGAATTCCTCACCTGTAGAAAAGTTGCCTTGGTTACAGTACTCTTTATTAGCTTAATTGATGGCACATAAGCAGAAATCTACTTTATCTGTTTTTTACAGTTTTTGCTGCTGCTTTAAAATAAATTTTAATGTTTATTTAAATTCCTGATAGTTACATGAAATATAAAGATGTTGCAATTAAAAATTGGCAGAATTATTTCTATAGCAACTGTTATAAAACTGGAAATAGTATCATGTCTTTATTTAGCAGATCCTATCAAAAAAGCCTCAATGTAGAGGTAAGCCTTGCCCTTATTTAACTATATAAATAACAATGCCACCATGCTGGAAAGGTGGGATGAAAATTAGAAATAAAAGAAAGTCCTGGGTTGGTTTTTTCCCTCCTTCTTTAAAATGGTAACATTTCCCTCTGGCAATGTTGTAGAGTATTACTACAGGTTTTCTGGTGTACAAATATACTAGGTGGAGGGAACACAGCTGCTTTGTACCCTAAAACCTCCATTTTTGTATGTACTTGGGTGCTGGAACCAAATCTTTTACTTCCTGCAAGTATTCTTTGAAAATGTTTTCCCTTTGTTTACTCCATGGAGCTTGCAGAAGAAGAATTTGGTTTCAGAAGTTATAATTCATCGTTTTTGAAAGAATTTTCCATCAGTCAGTATCTGATCTTGGTTCTGTCAAATGAAAGACTATCTGCCTTCTAGCACATAAATCGTACAACCTGGTATGTAAAAGTTGTTGTTACAGAGATTGAGAGCAAATGTAGAACTGAACATGCAGCCCCGTGACTGAGAATTGGGATCTGAAGCATTGACTCAACTGCCATTCTACTATATTTAAAATCTTTCTTTGTATCATAAGGATTTTTACTAATATATCAGAGTTAAAATATCTTAAATATGTAGTATGACTGCATCAATTTGTTGCACATAAATTGTGCCTTAATATGGAATCTTGGGCAAATCTACTCCCTCTAAATTACAGAGTGAGGGTTAAAAATTCTTTCCTTACTAAAATACAAAAATTAAGTCAAAGGGCATTTTTTATATTTGGGATCCATCAGGTAACAGTCATTGTGAATAACATGAGGTTGCATTTTCCTTGAAGTTGTTTGTACAGTGGTGAGTGAGGGGAATATGCAGAAAAGGTTGTAATTGTGTCTGCTGTTAACAGCTGTGGTTGCAACTGTCAACTGGTTCATCATTTTCAAAAATAATTTCAGATTGTTTGCTAATATGTAGCTTCACTGTCTAGTAAAGCAAGTCAAATACAGATATCTGCCCCTTAATATTAAAGAATACTTTGTCTTCAAAAGACTGTTTGACTCCTCTGTAAAAGTTATATTTCCATTTAAATGAAAAAAAACATATGAAGCTACACAGCTAGTGCTTTCCAATTACTATTAAATCTCAAGTTATGTTCAACATCTCTGAAAAACCAAATCCGTTGTTCTGTGGAAATAATCTGTCCAACAGTATTGACATGTTTATCAGCTTCAGAGACAGCTTCACTGGCAGCTGCAGCCTGAGATAGGAATTTTGTGACTTTAAACCCATGTTGTGGGCTGGAATACTGTCCTGTTTGTTCCACCCTGCACAGGGCTCCCGCCAGGCTGGGGCAGTAATGCTGCACTGGCCATGGCCAGAGCTGAGCAGCCCCGCAGCCCCAGGAGAAACACAAGGAGAACCTTGGACTCCACGTGCTTTCTCACCCACCAGTGCAGTACCTCCTGTGGGTCTCTGGAATATTTTCAGCAAGCCTACAGGATTTCCCTGTTAGATTTCTTTCCAGAACTGACATATCACACTACTTTCTTTTTTCCCGAAAATGCCTTAGAACACTTTTTAATTGGTATAACAATTCATTTAATAAGAGCTTTATTGTAATAGTCTTTAACAGTGCTCTGACCTGGGTCACTGCTTCATATCCTGGTTCCTAATATTTTCATACCTTACTTAACATTTATTTCGTACTAAGAATTCAACCCATCAGAATTCCCACATTGGAATAGGGCCCTGACAGCATGAGAACAGTAACAAACCTGTTTCCTTTCATTTCTGGCTAAGCAAGGGATCATTTTTGGAAAGGATTTTACCAAGCGCTAACATCAGGTATTTCACTGCTCTGTGTTTTTGGTATGTGGCAGAAGCATGTTCTGATCTGCCAGAGACCTGTCCCACTGCATAGTCCTGCCAGGCCAACCACATCCATTCCCTCTTTTGTTTGTCCTGGTCACATAGTAACAGAAGCAATGCCCCATCCAACTCGGTTCAGCTTGCAAAATGAACTCAATTTTCACACAATTACCTATTAGGAAAAGATGAAAGTTTATGTTGAAAAGTGTCTCTTGCCTGAGATCGAAGTAATGGTATTACCAAAAGCCAGTTTCTTCTGACTAGTCTACTATTCTGTATAATTACAGAAAAAATAGTACCAAATATCTGTAAACTACAAAGATGGTCTTGATTGCTCTTTGGATGGTGGCAGGGATCAGGGGGAATGGTGGGAATAGATATGGCAAATGCCACAAAAGCATGAACACACCTATTTGCAATGAAATGGCCTGGACTCTGATGTGACATTCAGCAAAACTTTTATCTAGTTGTGTTTCAAACAGGTGTTTTGCAGAATAGCCATGTTTGCTCCAAACTGATATATGTGTATAGAACATGGGCTTCTTTTGCCACTTTGTCTGAACAAACTTGAAAAGCGATGTGTACACCTAAAGGTAAGGTTCTAAATGAGCTCATTCTACGTGAAGAAGTTCAACAGTGCTGTGGTTGGCTTGACAGTTCCAAGTTTGCTTGTTTGTCAGAGTAATACACAGTAATGGTGTTGTACCTAAAACCACAAATTGCTGCTTTCTGGATGAAAATAAAAACTACTACACTCACCCCAGTACAGACTCAGGATATGATGGACTCCTAAGCAGCTCCTCATATTTGCATTTGACTTTCCTTTACAA
This sequence comes from Peucedramus taeniatus, assembly GCA_013400575.1. Classification (NCBI taxonomy): domain Eukaryota; kingdom Metazoa; phylum Chordata; class Aves; order Passeriformes; family Fringillidae; genus Peucedramus; species Peucedramus taeniatus. The sequence goes on along the minus strand of WBNO01005423.1, from coordinate 30,563 downwards.
GGACTCCAGAAAAGACCCATAACTAGAGTATTTGCAGGGAACAGAAGCAAATTAAGTTTATTTAACAATGTAAAGACAGCTACACTTTTTATTAGGAGCATATTTTTTAGTAACTGAGTAAGCATTCCTCTTTGTGAAAGCTTCCTCTATAGTTAGTTCCTCACTTACCATCTTTCCAGTAGAAACATAAATACTGAAAGGAGTCACTGAGAAGGAATGGAAGAGGGTGAATCACCAAGGCCAAATGGCAAGTTTTCAGGTGTCTCATGCTTTGGTTTGCAGGAACCGAGTATCAGTCACTGAGAAAGTCATCTGTTCTCAAAGGAACAGCACATGAGAAGAGTGAAAGGAGGAGTGCTGCATTTTCATCTATTCAGATCACAAACATCAAAATTTCAAGGGCATAAGCAAAGCCTTAGGGTTTTCTGATGTCTCTTGGGGGTGTCACTGTTCCGTCTCTGACTCGAGTTGAACAACACAGAATTGTCTGCTGGGGTATTCTGGGAATTTGCAATAGGGTTTTTGGAGCTGGGTAAATGTTTGCAAAACAGATAGTAAGAGAAGTAATGTCCTTTCATCAGCTGTACCCATCTTGATACAGAAAACAGACATCTCTGAAACCTTGTATTCACCTGAATTTGAGCTTGAAATTAAGTATCCACATCTCCCCTATATGCCTTCAGAAACCTCACAGACACTACACATTAAAATATGCCTTTCTCAGAGGCAAGTAATTATTTAATATGCCCATTAAATGCTTGTGATATAGCACTGTTATGAAAAGATAAGGGAAGTGCCCATATAATTCCGTTTTATAAGAGGATATCAAAAGTATCTCCACATTAAGGCTTTTGAGAAATAAGTTACTACTTGTACCGATAAACAGAATTCTATAAAAAATTGAGGATATGTTCATATCAGTTTAATTAAAATTCACAGCACAGGCACTGAGCAAGAGTAAAGGAAGTTTCTCACTGTGATTAATGGATTGTCTATATAAAGAAAACAAAAAAGAAAAATAATTGACGTCTAATTGTTTTATTTTTATCAATGCATATAGTGCACCCATCACCAAGTATTTTTAGGTACACGAACAACAGAAATTTGAAAATACATAAAATATTGACTGCAAATGGACAAACTTAACAAATAATAATGAAGAAACTCTTTGTGGTTCAGGTGCATCAAACAGATTTTAAAAAGATAAAACACAATTCAAGTTAACGGCACTAAAGCTATAAAGGGTTAAGATAAAGTTACACAATCATGTCCCAGAGTATCAGCACACTTAGTCAATTCAGCTGGATTAGCACCTTGGCACTAGTTGCTGAACGGCTCCCATTTACTATTACATTACCAACACCAGGTGTCAAAGATACAATTTTTTTAAGCAATATGCAAAAAGCTTTTTTTTTCCGCCCAGCAGTTCTTTAGGTAACACAATGTTACCTAGTACAATAAACAGAAAAAAATGTACTTGCTATATTTAAGTTTCTAACAATTAATTACTATGTTATCTGTACTGTAAGAAATTCTTAAGTATTGTTGGCAACTGGAGTTGTGGAACAAGATGCAGTCTAGCTCTTCCTATGTAACTTCGGATACATAGTCGGCAGAGCTGACAAAGAGAAGATGGTGTGGCTGCAAACAATAAAGAAAGGGGTTTAATTGTACAGCTATAAAAGCCAGCACTTTGACAATAGTCTTGCACAATAATGGGATTTCTATTAAAAAAAAAAAAAAAAAAGAGTTCACATTTTGCAAATTTGACCTCTTTCTTGATTCTCTTTCCTTCATTGCCTTTCTGCCCCCAAAGATAAAGACTGGGGCTGCTTAAACCTTAATAATAGTTAGAGAAATACTAAAGAAATCAAGACAAGGTCAGTTTTTTAAATTAAAATCTAGCTCCCAGAAAATATCTGATGTCAATAACTTTAAAAACTGCATACTTGTTTTGGGTTTTTTTATTCACAGCACAGGTTACATACCTGCTACAGCATTACAAACTGCACTAGCAATGCATCACTGCAACAAGAATGAGCAGGCAAAATGCCTCAAGATCCTGGACCATATTTAGTGGCCTTGCCAGTTAATCATACTGTGTTAATCACTGTGCCTCCCACTCCTTCAAAATGTGATTGTTTCTGGACAGTAAATATATATCTGTTTCATGCCGTGTAATTTCTTTTCTTTGCTCTAACTTTTAAAAACATTACTAGTCTTGGTAAATTTGTGAAAACATACAGTTTTTAGAGGGGTTTTGTTAGTAGCATTCAGACTACAGAGTGGTTTTTTTGGAGGAAAACATGAATCAGTGTTACTTGTCAGTTAACCTCTAAAGAGATGCCCATGGTTATTGAAATAGTTTCATTCTCTTGTGGCTTATTTTTATATTATACATAGTTCATAATTCAATCTGAACAAGTCCAGTTCCCTTTGGAATATTCTCTCTCTCCAAAGCAGATAGACCTTTAAGAGGTTTGAGAAACTAAAGACTCTTTAGTCTCCTGTTTCTCAGGTTTTTAAAATTTTGTAAAGAAAATTTAGAAAATTAAACTTCTTATGCTTTTTTTTTTGCCCACAATCAAAATAATTTGCTTTATATGCACATAAAATACATACTTAAAAATATTATGACAGATGACCAAAATGAAATACATTTTTAACCTGAAATTTAAATACTCTGTTTCTTTTTAACAAGGTCTGTAAAAATCAATAAAAATGTAGCTTTAATGTCTATTTGAGTAAACACCCAATAAACATGTGATGATACTTTCTCAGCTTGTATAAATTCTGATGCTGCTTAGTCAGTGGGCTCTGGCCTGAGACTAAATATTGCTGAGTATGTTTATAGTTAAAAAATAAATTACCTGAATGCTCTTATATTCATTTCATACAGCACAGTGTTACCTTCTATAACATGGGTTGTTTGGACTGTTAACTTGGGGGTTTTTTCTAGGTGGGTTTGGTTTTTTTTAATAATACAAGTTGCAGTTTCAAATATAAATAAACATCTAAAACTTACCTTCATGGAAGAGCAGCAGTCTCTCCACTAAACTGCTTGGGGCAGCTAAATCAACAGGCCTCTCAAAATCTGAATTTTTGGCGTTTATGTCTGCCCCAAATTCAAGGAGTAAGTTTACAATTTCTGTACTAGAATGCTGGGCAGCAGCATGGAGTGGAGTTTGCAAGTGCTTTCCTTTCTGCACGTTGGCACCTGGTGGGTAGATGCACACAAAGAGACGTAAGAAGAGATTATTAAATTTGCCATTGAGTAAGAAAGAAGAGGCTACAAAACAAACAAAAAGCACCACTGGCCTGGAATGCCACAGTGCATTTAGCCACTTTATTATTTTATTGCATAGAACTAGAACTAATCACATCAGTGTTTTGTTTGAGGTTTGTTTTTTTATCCTAGGTTTTATTATCTAAGTACAACCAGATAAAAAGGTATCAGGTACCAATCAGGTAACATAAGCATCACTGATGCCTAATCATAAAAATACACTTTTTGTACACATTTAAGAAATTTTGCACTACATAAAAAACATACTTTCCTTATTTAAGTCTTAAAGAAAATCACTAAACTGAAGTTTTGTATGTATATTTTTATGAGTACACCAACTCATGAAGGGATCTTGAATGCCTTATAATTTTTCACATGCTGAAGCTGGTGAAGGGTTTGAAATAGACTCCCATCCCATCCAACCTTTATTAATTAATCTATAAATTAGTTTTAATTTTAATTATGGTGAGATACACAGTCAAGAAAGCTAATAGGGAAAAAAAAAAACAAACCATTAATTCTCCCAACCCATGGGTTCTAATTATTACACTTTTATATTAATAGGTAATTGTTATTATGTTTTAAATTAAAATAGACTACATTAATTTGCAATAATTCATTCATATTCAAGAAAAAAGAATCCATACCAGAGTTAAACTAAACTAGCTAGTATGGAAGAATCTCCCTTACAGGGAAGCTGTTGATTCATCTAAAACCCAGCCTTCTTCAGAATTCTTACTGACCTTGTGAGACCAGAAATTGCCTTCTATACGAACTTTACTCCCTGAATCAACACTTTTTGCATTTTAAATGTCCATTTGAGTAAAATAGTATTATCACAGGTCTAGCAATTGGATCTGAAATCTGAATAATTCACTGTTCTTAGTATTAACAATTTGATCATGCTTCTGCATTCTCTTGCTTATTTCATTGTCTATCTGCTTTTCAACTTCTAATACATTCTCACAAAATGATAAAACATGAAAAAATTTAATTTATGTAAGTAGTTACTTATATTCCAAATTCATACACTCTTTTCTACTTCATGGCACCAACAAATGTAGAATATGCCATTCTGTTACTGTTTTTTCTGTATGGTAGTATTTGAATCCCAGAATATGCTAATTATACTTTTGCTGTTCTTAAACATAAAAATCATGACATAGGATAATTAAAGATCCATGGAGATGGACTCAATGAGAAACACTTTATCTGCTTGTTTAAGTTCTAAATATAGCATGCAATCAACTAGAAAAATTATTCTGCTGCAATGATAGCAAGGCTGAATTATTCATATATACATTTTAATTCCTTGTTCTGCAGGATGCAAAAGCCCTGTATGTAAATACCTGAAACACAGAAAATTGTCTTTCAGCCATTCCAATTGTGTCCCTGGACTTGTGCTGAAAAAGAGCCAGCCTTCAACATCTCTTACCCATTGATTAAATAAATAATCTGAAATTTAGGATCAGATGCCTTTTACCTCACCCCTTCTGTCTGCAACTCAGCCTCTATGCCTCGTGCAAAGATCCATCAAAACTTGCTGAAGAATGAAAGCGAGTGGGACTTCCTTGCTAAAATAGTTTGACTGAAATCTCAATGATTACTATATTAAACTTCTCAAAGCTCATTTTTTACCCTTGTTTTTGCTACAGAAAGTTAATATCTACAAAGCTGCACTATATGCTGAAAATTTTGAACATTCATTCTCACTGGTCGTGTTTCCTTTTTTCCTCTTATGCTTACTATGGCACCAAGAAATAAAAGATACAGTAATTGTAAGAAAACATGACTCAGCATAAACTTTGAAGTAGAACCCTGCAAGCAAGGGTTCCAGTTAAACTGGCTGAGCACAGCTGACTTCAAAGGTAAGTACAATATGCTTATTTTACAGACCAGTAATATTTTCATTTAAATCGTGACATACCTGCATAAAGAAGCTTTCGAATACAATGGATCTGCTGTGAAACACAAGCTACATACAGAGGTGTTCCTAAATGAGGAAGATCTTGGTCAACATCTATACCCCAGGATATCAGCACCTCCAGACATTCACTGTGACCTGTCAGTACAAAGCATGACAGTTTGCTCGACTTCAGTACGCTCTCTCATGGACAAAACCACACACATTTCTTAACCCTCGTACTGAGACCTTGCTCAACTGCTCCATGTTTATTGAGGAGCTAATTTCTTACCTCTGCTTGCTGCTTCATGTGTTGGTGATGGCAGACAGGACTCCCACTGAGCTTTGGCACCATACTGCAAAAGCAGCTCAGCACATGCTGCACTGCCTCTTGAACAGGCATTGAATAAAGGTGTCACTCCATCAATTGTTGTAGCATTTACCTAAAATATATAAAATCTATTTACAAAAAGAATTGAAAGAAAGGTAGATTTTTAAACAGGAAATGGTTAGAAATTGTATAAAATAAAAATTTTTTAAAAAGTACTAGTTAAAATAAGTTAACTGACTAGTCTCTGTGAAACTGTCTTCCTCTTATCATGCTTCTTACTTGGAATTAGTTTACTATTATTCTTGTTAAACTATGTTGGATAAAAACACCTGGAATACCAAAGAGCAAATATTGACATCTGGGCAGTAAATAATTTTCAAGTCATTGCACTGAGCTTGTTTCACTGATACAGAAAATTTACACTTTGTGTACTAATGGGATAAAGAGATCTTCTCTCCAGAGCTCTGGCAGGAACTGAGGATTATTTGCCATTTTCTTCTGTTGTTTTGGTCTCCAGGTTCAAGAGATATTTTAGAGGATGTAGACAATGCTAATAGCAGAGGCTCACTGTTTTGATACCAACCTCACCACCTCACTCTTCAACTGAATATTTTCAGTGTGAGAGAGTAAGGAGACAAAGTGGGCAACTTTGTGAGGGCTAATAATATCAAAGGAAGGAACACAGGTATGAGGAGAAGGCTCCTTCCAGGACCCTGGCCCATCTTGTTCCATGCATGCCCCAAACCCACCAAAACAATTAAAAATACTAAAAGTAAAGCAGGTGGGAAAATTCAGTTTTTTTCTTACAGTTTTGTATCTTTAGAATCATTGTGCTAGATAAAGTAGGGAGAAATTTGCTTTGGAAATATCTATGTATCTTTTTTCTTTTACTATAATAACACAGACATATTCCACATGGTTCTGAAAACTGAATTTTAAGAACAATAAATATTTCCATTACAAAGATCAGAGATCCAGGAATCTATGCACTTGAACTATGATGTCAGCAGACATTGCAATGAAAGTGAGCTGTAAAGTCCCATTCTCATTTTGGAATAAAAGATAAGACAGCCTATGTCAGGAGTACAGAAAAGAGACTGTGCTTTTTTCTACTCAGACCAAAGAATTTTAAGAGCACACAGGTGCAGTATGACAGCAGACATTCTGAGGATTAAAAGAACAGTCTCCTGAAAGCCACTCAAATCAAGAGGAACTCAGTAAAGTAGAGGAATGCATTCCGTATTTTTGAAGAGAAATATCATTGTGAGTACTGCTAACAGATTCACTCCAACTCATTACTCAGTGGCTGCCCATCACTCTCATTGGCTAGCATTCAGATGGCAGCTGTAATTACATGAGATGAATGCAACCAATAGGGTAAGTAGAGACCAGTTCCATTAAAATCAAGGAATATATCCTTCTCAGTTAAGCCAAGGTTAGAACTGGACTTCATACAAAAGAAAAAAAACAAAACCAAAGCCTTACATTCGCTCCTGCTTCAAGGAGGATTCTTGCACATCCTACATGGTCTCCCAGGCAGGCTTCATGGAGTGGAGTTACTTGGTCAATTGTTAGTGTGTCTACATTGTACCCCTAAAATAGATGTGAATGGTATTTAAAGATCATACAAAACCCGTGAAGAGTCATTTCCTCACATTACTGTTCAAATGAATAGTTTACAATACTCTAAATAGGCTTAAAACTCAACTTGCAATTAATTAATCCTCAGTGAGCATTTATTTTTAATCAGAAATAGACATAAAATATGCAGACTGTTTAATTGCACAGTGACAGGGCAAAAGGCAACAGACCCAAGTCAGAACATGGCGAATTTCAAATAGTTATGTGGAAGAAAATTTAACTGAGAGACAGTGAAACCCTGAAACATATGAGAGAAAGGGTGGTGCATTTCCACTCTTGGTGATCTTTAAACCCCACAAAGACCTGAGTATAAACTCTTTATGATTCTCCTGTGGCTTAAGCTCTGAAATATTCAAAGCTATAAATTTTAGCAAAGAAAACACTTACTAGAATGATAAAATCACCAAGCCCTCTAAATTTTTTGCAGTAGATGTTGTTTGATTCTTAAGAACTAAGATTTTTATCTACCTGCTTTCATCAAATATACTCTAGAGCATAAGTTTTCAACATTGAAATAGCTAAGAAGACAATATTAAAATTTAGCATTTACAGTCTCTCCCTTTGATATTAGCAATTTTTTTAAATTACAACAATGCAAACCCCAGAATCTTTCAGTGATTCTTCCTGTTAGCTAGTATCTTCCTGACTAGCTCTATTTACCCAAGGGCTTAAACCAGTGAAACTATATTGATTTATACCATGGCAAGAGGGGAAGACTGACATAAGTGTAGATGATTTTCCTTTTTTTTTTTTCGGCGGGGGGGGGGGGCGGGAGTTAAAACATATAGAGGAAATATTTAAAATACTAGCTTATATCTTATAATAAAAATTCCTAAATATGTATTGCTCTGAAAAATTCAAGAGAAAAAAGCAAAACAAAGCATACTAAATCTGCATTAATAATCTATGCTGATAAATTAAATAACATTAAAATGAAAGCAATTGTAAAAATAGAGCCTTCACCTGTGACAATAAAGTCTTCAGAGAAAGAAGACGTCCTTGACTGGCTGCCTCATGCAGAGGTGAGCGGTCTGCCCAAGAACCTGTTTAATACCAACATTTATTGAATAAGCCATATGAATTAGAAAGGGTTTGGAATGCACAGAGCAAAGCAGAAAATATGATGCACAGAATGAAGTCAAATGTCCTATGAAATTAATTTTTTGCTCTTTAGAGACTCAAGTGATTGGTTTCTAAAGAGTAAAAAAGTGTTCTATTATTAATTGTAAACATCTCTAATAAATCATTATGTGATCCACAGAACAAAATATTGAGATATTGATATCAGTAATCTGATCTAATAAATTCATTAATTACCATATTCCACTTCTATTTTTACATTCTTCATTTTAATACACATAATAAAATTTTGTAGCTGGAATATAGGCAGGCATTATTTGAACTTAAACCAGACATAAAGCTGCCTGAAGAAGTCAAAAAGAAGCTGGTGTATATGAAAAGCAATGTGGGAATCTTTCTGTATGGTGAAATTATTTTGAAGCTACTACACAAGTGCAAGGAGAGAAATACAGTGAGAATCATAGTAAAAAAATTACTATAGTATAAATAAGATATAAAGTCTAAGTTCTCATTCCATAAACTATTAGGCTTAAAAATAATTAGATATGATTATCGTAAAGGTTTGGCCTTTATTTTCATTTATTTATCACCCCCGAAAGAGAAAGGTGAAAAAAAAAAATAGTAACCCAACAACTACCCTGCATTCACATACATCACCCTCCATAACACCCAGCCCAGCTTCCAGAGACATCCTGAAGCTCTTGATGAAGGACTTGCCCTTTCCTCTAGAAGACTGCACACTGACAGGTCCCTCCTACCCAGCCAAGGCTGCAGGCAGAACTGATACCAATTTATGGCAGAAATGTTGAAAATTCAGTTTTGAGAGGCTGTGCAAGGAAGAAACATCTTAAAAATGTATTACGAATTATCAATATTTATTCCTCTAAGAACAAAATCACTAGAACTGTAAAATACTAATACAATCACTTGTGTGAGATATATCAAGCTGCCCAATATTCCTGAGGAAACGTAGAAAGAATTAGCCTGGAATGATGAATTGGTAACACTGGCAGATGGCTCTGCCAGGCGTGCAGGTTTGACTCTGCCATGACAGGGACTGCCTTCAGAGCCAGCCACTGCATTCACTGGCAATGAGTCTGGAATGAGAAGGCTGTTGCTCAATCACTGGCTGTTGCTCAATCAGCCTAAACTCTAAGATAACTACATCCCAGAAATAGACCCTGTTTCTGTTCCCTATTGGACTCCTTCTGTCCACTAGCCTGTTTCAGAAAGTACACTTTTGTTTACTATAAACAACTCCCTCAAATCACATCAAGAATGACGAAAAGATTAAGGCTATTCAACGTGAAAAGAAATCAGGGCCTAGTTAAAAACATAGTAAATAGTGCATAATAGGAAATTGTAGATAAAACCTCCATTTTCCTACTTGTGTCAGTGAATGAGACTAAAACTTACACAGACGTCTGACTGCGACTTGGAGAACATAGTGCACTTTGTGACTCAGCACTACTGAATACTACTGACATCAAAATCTTGGCAAAACAAAAGCAAAGATGATTATTTAAATTATCATAAGATTACATTAAGCTGATCACAGAAGTTTAAAAACATGACAGTAAGTTTTTATAAACCTGATTTTAAAAATGCAGTGAGATTTCTGTCATGTCAGAGTATCCTGTATGTGTGACACTCCTTGAACTCTTTCATCTATGGCAGTAGAGGGGCTATTGGCAAGATCCAGTTTTCAATCCTCTGTCAGAATTATTTGCACTAAGCTCTGGTCATCTGTGTGTGTATGTACATACACACGCACACACATTATTCCCTGTATTTTTTACTTCAGGTTTATTTAATGTAATGTTTTGAAATTTTTATTGATAGTCCAAATTAAAAAAAAAAAAACAAAAATCAAACCCAAATAAAAAAAAAAGAATAAAAAAAACAAACCAAACCCACAAAACAAAACAAAACAAACAAATTAAACAATAGCAGAACCAAAAAAAAAAAAAAAATTAAAAAATCCCATACACAAAGTGATAGGGATTTTAAATCATTTTATACATTAAAAAACCTTGTGCTCAGAAGTCTTCAAGTGACCCAATTCTGACAAATCACCAGTATTTTCTTTGTCAATAAGCTCAGATAGACATTGTACTGTGGTTTGGATGTGTGTAATCACTATGAGTATTTTGATCAATGTTTTTCTTCTTCTGCAGTGGTATCTGAATGAGCACTCGAGTTGTTCTAATTCAAATAAACTAGATCCATTAAGTTCTCCTGCTGGCTGCTGCAAAAAATTCCTCAAATTTAAATTTGTGTTTAGAGGTTGCTTTTGGTTATTTTGTCCCTCTGTATCTATAGATGAGAACATCTCTTTCTCTACAGTTTTTCCTACTCAATGGAAAGAAAAAAAAAAAAAGAAACCTAACAAATTATATGGAAAAACATAAAATCGTAAGAATTATGAAGCTTTTCTGCTCATTCAGTACACTCACATTTCAGACATTTCAGACATTTTGTAGTCACGTATAAACACCACAAAAATGCAGGTAGGATCTCAAAGCAACAATTTTCCACCTTTTTTTCCTTCACCTCTTTCCATCTTGGATTGACCAGAAGAATGTCTATTAATTATTCTAGTGACATTTGATAATCAAATGATACCAGATCCTGTTATAAGCTCTGGTTTTCACCTATACCCACCTTATATCTCTATCTTCAGGCAGAGACATTCAGCAGCCAGCTGTTTCTGGATAAATTCATTAAATGCAAAATACTTGTATCATCTCTACTACAAACAAAATCTAAAAGTAAAATGTTGCAGAAGTATTTTCTGCCAAGTTTGGAAAAAGAAAATTCACATTCCAACTGATTTGTTGATATACATAGTAATTCATCATTAAATACCACAGGGACAAGAATATGTTCAACATAAATATTTACCATAAATAAACATCAAAGGTGTTCTTAAATTCTTTGCCTAGATTACTGCCTTCTGCTAATCTACAAATTACAATGTCTCTCACTCAGAAGTCATCAGCAAAAGTATAAACACTTTCATTCATTGTGTTTGTAATAGGAGTATTAGCAAAAATAGTCTATTCCAAAATTGATAATGCATTCATTCCCTACTGTCTCTGATGATGCTGAATACAAAGTATCTCCAACTATATACAGAAGCCACACTAGTTCCAAGTTCTCTGATGTATAGTTTACCAGAAGGGCAAACTATTACAAAGCATCATTGCTTTGTAAGCATAAACAAGAAAGAAGAAATATATTCACTGCATTAACAGGTAAAGTTAAAAAATTTACAAATTATTATACAATACCTAAATCTCCATCTCCCCATGGCACTTCCAGCCAATTGCAATTATAAATCCTACTCATTTCTTTCAATCTGGAAAATAAAAAAAAATTAAAATAATAATAATAAAAAAATCTGCTCTTGCTAGTTGGACCTGTTCCTAAAACACTCTGGCTATGTTTGGAAGATCAGCAGCTTCCTGTAATACGAACTTTCAGCCTTCAGTAAACACAGCTTTGAATACATGAGTGTGTACAAGTTGTCAGTTTCTTATGGTAAAGGACTGCTGCCCTTTTTTGTCAGTTTTTCACATTTCTTTCTTTAACATAACAACTTCTCAAAGGGCCAGTATCTGTGCATTGGCTTTCCAAGACTGATTAACCAGAATTTCAACACAAGAGAAACTCACAGTGAAATCAAGAGAACTTTGACACGAATAAACTGCAGGAAAAACTCCTTTTTTAACCTCATGCAAAGACATACAGTTTTGTATCCTCAAAAATCGGTATCAGTACATAGATTTTAAGGGAAGCACTGCCAAATGTCCCTATGTTATTTTACTACTTATTCATAATACATTTAGAAAAGAAAAGCAAAGATATTCTGAACATGTTTCAAATGCTGTTTGAGCTGTACCTGAACTGTGTTTTTCTCTTAGTAGTTCACTATTCCTTCAATTATGTTCTAAAATATTCTTTGGTTGTTGAATTGGGGCGTTGATAGCTATTCTCAGCAGTGAAAATGCCCAAAAATAGGGATTTGCAATTCTGACTTTGATTAGTTTCTAAGGCATTAATGTTCTTTTCCTCACGTTTCCCTACAGACTTCACTCCTTTACATCTACCTGCAATTACCTATAAGTCATTCCTGCAATTATAATCATAGTAGTAAAATACAAAGTAAAAATATTTTCACAACAGTCTTTACCTCCAGTCATGTCATTCCTTTTGTATTTATTTCTAAAAATTCGTGAAGTCTCAAAAAAAACCCAAAAAACCAACACAACAACAACTCCCAACTCAGTATGAAAAGGACATTAAAGGTTAGATTTTCAAAAGGAGGACTGTAATGAATAAAGTTCTTCTCACTGACTTCACTGGGAGAGTATCTATACCAGAGCTCAGCACTTAAAAAAATTACTGCTCTACAACTAAATAGATCAAGTCCCAGTCATCAGAAGAAGCACTATTATCAAAGAAGAACTGAAAATAGAAGCCTGACACAGCTCATTGCTGGGAGATGAGAAACACAGAGTATCTGGAAAGCACTGTAGCTAATATTTCTTCAAAACCAACAAGTGCTATATATTAAGACAAACACTGTTACCTTTTATTTCTTAAGATGCATCTGAGTGCTTCAGCTTCTGGCAACTGAAGCAACAGACAGGATCAATAACTAAAGATAAAAACCCTGCAACATCAGAGTTCCAAGATCAACAGAATCACTTCACTCCAGTTGTTGAAAGTATCTGATATTTTGTATATATAATTAGGTTCTAACAGATTTTTTATTGTGGGACTATAAAATTACTCATTTGTCTAAATCCCTTGTAGGATAAAGAAGCATGTCAACTACATCATTGATATTTCATGTTGAAAACTATTGAAAAAAATCTTCAATGAACAATTTAAACTTTAAGAAATATATGTATGATGCTTAATTACCATGACTAGATATGACCAGAAAAAAAGAATCCACTTTTTTTTTTAATAAATGAAGTTCAGTCAACACCGAAGAACTTCAGAATTTATGCTAGAGATTATTAAAATATGTCTGAAAGAGAAGACGTCATTCAAGTGGCATTTACATATGTCATTTAAATATTTCAAATAATCAGAAAATTCTCTACCTATATAACTATATAATATATAACTAAATGTGTATATATATATATATATGTATACAAACAATGAAAATTTGATTGGTTCAAACCAGTATACTTTCCAATGTTTATCATAATGTAGACTTTCACAATTTGGGGGTTTAATTCCAAGTGTAAATGCCAACAATTTCCTACTCCTAAAAGCCATACAAAGCAAATCTACTTTCCCACACAGTTCTGTCACTAATGCACCCACACCACATGACCACGCATTAGTTTTGCCATTCCAGTGTTGCATTCAGTGAATGAGCTAGTATTCAAAAATTTTTTTATCTCCATATCTAGCAGGATCTCTTTAAGACATGTAATCCAAACTATAAACTCACTGTAACATTGTTAATTTTCTACTGCCTTTTTCATGGTATTGTCCCAATAATAAAAGAATACTTCAACTCCCCTGCTGAACCTATATCAGAACACCATCCATTCATACTATTTTATAACTAAGGAACTAAAAGACAGTTTTGATGCTTGAATTATAAAATCATTCTAACAGCTTGGTTTATTCTGAGTTCTTAAACATTAGAGTGCACACAAAAGCACAGTTTAATTATGGTTATGAGAGCTCTGAGCTTCTGAAATTTCTGCTTTATATAATAATAACCATGACCAGCCAAAAAGCTTTTATATTAGATGACTGGTCTTAAAACACATAGGCTCCAAAGTAAAGACAAGAATGGAATTCACTTTTAGGTACATTAAAACATGAACCCTTTCTCCCTGCAATTCACCACATGCCTTCTAACCTTTGCATCAAACATAACATAGGGTATGTTTTTTCTGAGTATAAAATTAATGCATTCTCAGAACATCATTCATGCTGCACAGCTGAGGGGGCTGGGGCTTTGTGGAAGAGCACAGCATGTGACTGTGCTGTCAAATACTGGAGTAGAATGCACTGAAGGGTCAAATCAGGGTGGCACAGGTAACATTTTGAGTGTTTGTCATTGCACTTTAGCATACCTTTCCCACAGAAACAGGAGCCATTGAACTCTATTAAAAAGCCTAGAATAACACAAGAGCAATTTCCAAACACAGCTTGCTTGGTTCCCAACAGAAGTGACATTATTCTGTGTGAAGATGAAGGCAATGACAATGGTAGGAGCAGCAGCAGTCGCTGCTGGCTCTGGGCTTGGCTGCACATGTGGGAAGGAGTGTGTCAGGCTCCTTCTCGTGTCACATGAAAGCACAGCCACAGCTCCATGTCCATTGCTCATGCTTTTTCCATCTTCCTGAAGCATCAACAACTGTCTGGATATTTTTCGAACCTAAAGTAGCTTGCAAAGTCTGGGTGTCCTAGCTAGAATGCCAAAATGTAAAATCACATAAATCTCCAAATTCAGCAATCTATTAGACACACATCAGATATGACTTGAGTAGGAGGAGCAGCTGGCAATATTCTTTGGCTGTTATTATTTCCTTGGACAAGTCACTAAAACAAAGTAAGGGTTTTTCAATCCCTTTCCCAACTAGAAGGTGACAGAAAAGGCATATGGACATTCTGAGCTGAGTTCAGACTCTGAAGATTATAGTCTGGAATAATTTTGCTCCTCAAACACTGTCTCAGCCTTAATCCAGAGTACAAACATTTTTTCCCAAACCGTGCTGAGAATTCTCTGTATTTTCCCAGCCTGCCTGAGAGTGAATGCAGCACAGGATATAATCCCAAGCCTTATAAACAAGCAAGCAGTTGTGCAGCAAAGCTGGGCCCAGTGTGTGATTTTTGTCACACCCACAAGATTTTGGAGTTGTGGCCCCTCAGGGCAGTAGGCCGAAGGCCTTTTCCCATTTTGACTCTGTCCTTTTACTCTTCTATCCCATCTTATGATAAATTCCATGTTCTGCATCACTTTCAGTCCATTTTCCAATCTGCCTATTTAATTACAGACTGCATTGCAGTAGGACTTTCTCTCCCTTTGCTCTGCAAGGGTGCCTGTAGAGCCAAGTCAGGTTTGGGTACCTCCATGGATGAGACAGAGAGGAAGGAAAAAAAGCATCCTTCAGACTTGATAAAATATATACTTGTTCTTCAAGTGCACAATCAGAAGCCTTAAGTGCAACAGAAGTCTCTCACTACTTCAGGATGTCTATCAATCAATATATATTCCCAGCATGGCAATCACAACGAGGCTCTAAGTAGCTAGACTCTGCTAGGATGGATTCTTCAGAAAATTTTAGTTTCCATATTTTACTTAGATTCTGAGAATTTCAACACTAGACTAATTGTGGCTATTTCTTTGTAAGAGTAGCAATAGAGCCCTAACCTTCAACCATATAATGGAGTGGCTAACACTGATAAACTCTTGTGAAAATTCTTTTCAGCTGACAGATATTGTCCAACATTTTTTTTGGAAACTGCTGACCTAACAAGCTAAAATGATCATAAATAAAAGTTTCTTTAGGTCAGGAAATCTTAGCCCAAGCAGTGAAAAACATGAGGGTAAAAGATGCTCTGCATATTAAAACTGATGAATAAATGCAATCATACAGTATCATTGCATTCAAATGGTTACTTGGAAGGTATGGAAACTGGTGCTTAAATTCTTGAATAGTGCTTAGTTCTAAAACTGTCAATACTGGAAATCATCAAAGTTATTTTAAGAATAAGAATATATTTTAAGAATATAGCTAACATATAGCTATATTTTACATGGTAAATTCACAGTTCCTTTATGCACAATATATGAACTCACTCTTGTCTACTCCTTTCATTGACTATTTTATATTACTATTTTAACATTTCCAGTTTTTTATTTTATATCATATTATCATGAATTTCAAGCTTTACTTCCTTAATTTCTTTTTTTGTTTCACTCTAAACCTTATGATATCATCAATATTAAATTGAATAATCATCACTCTTTCAAAAAAATTCCTCTTAAAACTCTTGCAATTATTCAAAGTTCCCTTTTACAGACTTGGACTCTGGGAAAAAAAACAAAAAAAAAAACAAAAAAAAACCAAACAAACAAAAAAAACCAAACAGGAAAATATGGCACAGGCAATAGGACTCCTAAACACTTCTAACAGAGTTTATTCCTTATTGCTGAAAATGTCAGAGTTCGGCAACTTAAATACCTCCTAAGTACTTCTCTATGCAAAGCCTTACAACTGTATCTTTGTCCTTAGTATCTTAGTACAGGACAATAATTCTGTCACCTGTGTTCCTCTACTGACTCCTATTTCAGCTATCTATAGATTCCTCACACATAAAGTTATACGTAAAGTTTACTCCTCCCCCTCCTTTCATTCCCTGGTTCCCCGTAGTAAACAATTAACCTTTAGTATCCAGTTACCTCGTGACAGGACAGCAAAAGTCAGGGTAAGTCAAGCCTTAAATACTTGCATAAAACAAATAGGGCAGATAAACAAGAAATGGTATTTTAGATCAGCTGATAAGAGAGCAGAAAGAACGAAAATAGCCTCAGTACCCTTGTGTTAACCCATGCAAGACAATGAAGTCCCACTAACAAAAGCATGCATTTACATTACAGCTAGGAAAAAAAAAACCAAAAAAATCAGTTTTATAGTTAGACCATCATAAATTGGGTCAGCTTAGCATATTTCAGTACCCGGTTCCTGAAATGGCTGCTATACTAACCTTGGCTGGTGAGAATACCCCAGCTAGCTTTCCGTTTTGCAGGACACTCCCCTACACTTTCTAGGCGTCTTTTGGGGAGATCCTGGCTCCTCTGAGCAGCAGTGTTTGTTGTCATGATCTGTTTCTCGAGGAAAGCCTGTCTGTCATTGGTGCAGGTACTCTGCTCTGACGAACATCCACAAATGATTTCTACCACCTTTTTCTCCTCCTTTCGCTTTTTCACAAAGGATCTTGCTGTACTTACTGTAGAATGGCTACAACACTGAAATCCATTCAGTAACATTTACTAGCTTGGACTAGTGACTACAGAGTGGGGGAAGGGAAGGACTGCTCCAGCATTTTCTATTTTTAAAACAGAGAAAGAATCAGCTTAGCTACAGCATGAGTCTTAACTATTTACACGATTTAAATGGGAAGAAGGTGCTAATTTTTTAATCATTTAACACAAAAAAGAAACAGATTCTTAAAGCATAAGTATTCAAATGTTTTGCTGCTTGAATACCAAGTAGTCTAAAACAGAAAACCAGAATTATTTTATCAGAATGGAAATTCTTTTAATAATAGTAACAACAATTATTACTGTATCAGGTTTTACACATATGTAATGTGCAGTAAAGAGTGATTTTAGAATTCAGGAGAATCCATGAAACTATGAAACACTCTTGGTTTTCTATGTTTTTTTTCTTGTTTGTTTGTTGTTGTTTTTTTTTTAAATAGGAGGCAAGTTATCCTACAACTGTCAACAGAAACTGTCCTGAATAAAAGCATGATTTGACTAAAAAAAAAAATTATTTTGAAAGTCTGATCCTGTTATGAAAGTACAGCTATAGTCTTATCAGAGGAATCACAGATCAATATTTTTAAAAATAGTAACAAAATCAACCAAAGAGTGCTAGAATTTTTGTTCATTATTATGTATCAGGCTGATACTATACAACAGAAACCTGCAGAGAGAAGCAATCCGTGATAAAATTGCATCATAGTAAAAGACAGTGATTTCTCTATAAAAATAGCATGTTAAAATGTCACCTTTACCTCTCTGACATTTCCTTTCATTATGCTCTTCTACAGATATATAAAGTAGCCACTTGTAAATTTTTAACAAGCAAATCAACAATACTGAGTTTCACTAATAATACTCTAGTCAGGTACCTGACAAAACTTAATCCCTAAAATTCTGAAATAATGCTCAGATATTTTCTATATTCTCTTTGGTTTTCTTTAGGAGAAAATCAGAGGCAAGATTATAGATAGACAGATAGACAGACAGATAGGGTGTGGGGAAGAAGAAGGAGCAGCTGCAAATTTCACCTTGAAATTGCAGCACATGAGAGATTCTTACTTGGAATAGTGCTACACACTTTACAGAACAGAAGCAGGTGGGCTCTTGCTCTTCTCACTAGACAGAACAAAACAGCATTCTCACAGACATTAGGCTGCTTTCAGACAACTGTTTTCCTCAGGTTTTATCTAGCTGAATGAATCAGAGTATCTCCCAGACTGAAATAAACACTTCAACATATCCAGCAATCTCTGCATGTAAATCTGAAACAGAGCTTTCACAAAAAGGCTCATTATAAATATATCACTTTAATACTAGAATTATGTGTTACTTTGTAGTGCTGTCTTCCAAGTAAATAAATATTGGAAGAGGAATTAACAGGAGAGCATACTAGGGATGTGTACACATGTGCCTGTGCAGGAAGATACCAGCATTATTCTCCTGTAAGAAATAAACTGACAGTTTTTGTACTTGCCATGGCTCTGAGGCTCATCTCAGTTTTAAATTTCCATTTGGAATGGAATTCCAGGACTCTCAGGAGAAGGTGGTGAGGATCAGGTTCAAACAAAGCATCTGGGACTGCAGAGCAGGAATTGACAGCAGTCTGGTGAGAAAAAATCTACATTTTTTTGTAGGAGTTTTGTGGGTGAGGTTGTCAGCTGAGAATGAATCTGCATCTTTCTACAGGAGTGCTATAAACCTGGAAGGACTTCATACAAATGCGTCCCACGTTGATTCCAGCCTCTGTTCTCTCTTACTGGTCTGAGAGGTGTGGGTGGCAGGAGCAAGGAAAGCAGCAGGTACAGACAGCTGCCATGGCTTCAAAGAGGCAGAGCCCCACAGGAGCCAGCATCACCTGCTCTCCTGTGCAGACAGCTGCACAGGAAGCAAGGAGCTACCAGTGCAGTTAGAGCACCCCCAAAACCCTCCACCTCCAAGGCATGGCTTATAGGAAAAGTATCTCTATTACACAGAGATATTCCATAGATGCTTGCCACTCATTGAGTTACTTTGAATACTCCAGAGGACATTTCAAAAAATATGCATTTTTGTGCTTTAAAGAAGGCAAAGCTTATCCAGTTCAGGACTCTATAAGGAACTTTTCACTAAATTCTGCGAGGCCCAACCATTCAACCACCAGGCAAAAAACATCAAGAAGTCTTATTAAAACAGTTCACAAATAGAAGATTAAAAAAAAAAAAGGCATCAAAAATTATCTGAAATTATGTTAAAAATATACTTGAGTCGGGGGAATGAACATGGTTAAAACCATGGAGTAAGGACTAAGACCATGCTATTTCACTTCCACCTCTGGCATGGAAATGCTATGTGATCTTTCTCACATCAGCTGTCTATGCCCTGGACTACATTAGCTGCAAAATAAAAATCAGTATCCTTCAACTTCATTAGGTAATAAAAATATTAACATTCAAAACTACAAAACCACTTAGGCTTAGTCATCCTGAGATTATGCTCTTCAGATTTTTCTCTATAGAAGATATTCAAACACTTCCAAAATCTGCCAGAACACCTTTAACAGAAGTCTGAGTAGGTGTCCAAGCATGTAAAAAATACAGTTGACCACTATTTTTCCTGACTTGGCAAACAAGCATTTAGGGACAGCATTTGGATTACAGTTACTCATGGAAGCAATGCAGTTACCTTCAAAAAAGCAGCCAGGGGAAGGGGCAGATGCTACAGTCTGAGAGTAAGGAAACCAGGGGACTTTACTGATGGGTTTGGAATTCTGGGCTAAATTAGCACATAAGCTTTAAATTAAGCTCTATGTTAAATTTCATTAATAATTAGTTCTGTTCAAATTTATAACCCAGAGGAAGAAGTGTTAAAGGAAACTTTCAAAATATTTTTATTCCAGATTTTTTTAAAAGGAAATATGAGTAAAGTTTCAACATTTCCATGTCAGCACATAGCTCTGAGTTTAAAGAGGCAGCAGCTCTTAACAGGTGGGAATGAAAATAGAAGTAAATTTTTGTTCCTCCCTTTCAGCAGGGACCTCATTCTATTTTCTATTTGACTATTTTTAAGGCAACAGAGATGCAATTGTGGTAGCACAAAAAATGTGTTAATAAAACCAAAAATACCCAAAACCCCCTTGACCTTTCAACACGTGATGCAGTCCAACACAAAACAGTCCAAACTCCTGTAACAATAATTTATCTTAGGAAAAACTGCACAAAATTGCACCATTTTCAAATGTCACAGATCAGTATTTTGTGTGCAACCATCTCAAACCAGCAAACTGATGACCCACCTTGCTTCCCAAACTGTTCTTTACTTTCAGGTTACTCTCTTTTCATGACTAGGATTATTATGGGGTCACAGTGACTGCCTGGAACGTGCCACACTAAATTCTGGAACAGGACTAGAAACTGACTCTTCCTGCCCATGTGATCCACACCCTGCAACCGTGAAGCTGAAATGACAGACAGGCTCCCTGTGGCTCAGTGCCAGTACCCCAGCAGTGGCCTGTTATTTGACATTGCCAAAAATGAACCAGAAGAAATCTTGAACATTCCTCCCTGTAGGAGATGCCAAGATGAAGCAAATTTTTGGAAGGATTGAGGAACTGTGGTTACGACAAAAACAGCATCCTACAAAGCCACAGTGGTGCCACTGTTACATTCTGCAGTGCCAGCTCAATGCCAAGGAACATAAATGCAACAGAAAAGTGCAGAGATAAAGTTCTAAGAGCAGAACAGGGAAAGGCCTGGAACAATTTTTTATTTGTTTGTTAAATAGATTATTGCATCAAGCTATATTTCATGGCAAGTATGATGCTGATACAAGTCATTATCAGGAAACCAGAAGAAGCTTAGGCATTACCCAGGTCACCAACCAGTCCTCTTGACAAATACCAGCAGAGAGGTAGATAATGCTTTAATGGCCACTAGTTACTTAAGCTTAAAATGACATTTCTTTATACCATTATAAGCACTAAAAAAGTCTATTAGATACAGTCTCATCGCTGTCTCTTAGCTGGAAATACAAATCAGCAGTAGTAGTAGTAGTAGTAGTAGAAGAAGAAGAAAAAGAAGGAGATGATGATGATGATGATGATGTTAGCAACAGCATGGCTGGCTGGCTAGTAATTTTCCTACCTCTTTTCCTGAGATTTCTACAGTTGTTACACCTTATGTCCTTGGATGCTGGGAATCATAACTGAAAGTTGAAAAAATATTTAAACTTCTGATATGACAAAGGCTTTGTCTCAAGCCTCTCAGAAGTCAAGTACAGAACAATGACACATTTATGACCTTTCTTGGCTTGTTTGCAATGTGTACCTGTCAGATTCTTCATGCAGTAACATAGAATACTTGCTAATATGCAAACTAAACTAAATCACTGAAGTCATGGGGCGGAACCTAAGCAAATCAGTTACCAAGCAGGCCTGAGCTTCAGATATTGACAGAAAGACAGACACAGGCATGAAACCAGTAGTCAGCATAGGAGTGGTAAAGGGCAACCCAGAGAGAATCTTGAATCTATTACAGTGAAAGAACAGCCATAAAGAGAGAGAGCATATCTATTGCCAGAAAGACTCCAGACATGGCAGAGAATAACAACCACTAGTGCAACAGATGCAGCATGCCACAAAGGATTTATGGCCAACCAGCCAGCATTGCTGCAGTCCTGAGCAGAGCTCAGTACTTAGGCATGCTATGCAATTCCCCCCAAGCCATCATGGTCTAACTGGCAGAAGTTCACTCACTGTTTGCCTGCATTGCGAGTGTTTGAGAACATCCCCTACAAGAGAGGAATGTGAATAGCAAAACCCTGGCCATAAGAATCCAGTGGAAGGAAGGAACAGCACCTTCAGGGAGCTATGCTATTTTGGTCTTCCCCTGTTGCCTTATACCCCATCAATGCAAGAAAGACCAGTGCAGATGGTACAACTGAGATTGCCCCAAGCTAATACTGTAGTTTTCTGCATATTTTCCTCTAAAACCAGTTCTCTTTAAAGCCTAACAGACAGATTGCTCCAGGATTGCCTTTCAGTCTTATTGATATGCACCTTTAAAACCCCAGGTTTTAAGATACATCAGAGTTCATAATGTTCATTTTGTACTTATTTCATTAGCTTACTATTAATTTCACACAGAAAAATACCGAAATCAATTGATGAAGGGCATTTCCATGTGAGTTTAGAGTGTACACCCCAGACCTAGGTTGGTGACAAGTTAAGGTCCATATTCAGAACAGAAATACATTTCAAGGGGCTCACCGGAATGAAACCAACCAAAAAATGCAGCTGGTGGACCTCAAAGAGGTCCTGACATACATAAAAGAGTAAAAAAAAACCACAAACTTCCACATGACAGGTTATATCAGTTTTCTTTTAGGGAGGCAAACAGGCCCCAGCATACATATTCACTAGATGTTTCTGTGGCCTCAGAAATTTTCTTTAAGATGAGGGATGTAAAAAACAAAAAATGTGAATTAAAAGTAACATGCTTGCCAACAGATGTTCTTGCTTTTTGTTGCTGCAAATAAGTCAGGGCTCTGCCATAACGATTTGTTGCATCATATAACTCTGAGCAAAATCTCTTTACAGTAGAGTATGTTCTTTAAAAAGAAGGTTCTGGTATTTGTCTAATATGTGGTGTCATTTTCTTCCTTCAAAGAAGGTGCCTTTTTGGCTTTATTTTACAGTATGACTCTTCTTTGGCAGTCATTTATCATACTAGGCAAAGTTATTTGGCATACAAGAGAAAGTGATGAGCTCCATCAAAAAAGCCCCCCCTTCTAAAATTTCAAAAAAGAATATTCACACTATCTTAAGCATTTTTACACCATTAGCTTACGTGCTGCAAATGAAAAACAAATGCTAAATGTGGTGCCTTACACCAAGTGGTATGGTGAATAGGTATGCCATACAATATTCCTATCATTGCTAAATGAATCTCCATTGTATCCAGGAAGCTAAGATAGGTCTTGTATGGCTTTTATTAATAGAACTGTGATCTCTGTGGAATGCAAGTTGAGAAAATGCCTCATGCCTATCTTCCCTACCTAACAACTGTTGCTGAGTGGCATTATCAATTGCAACTTGTTAGGATAAAATAAATATGAAAACTTTGCTCTAATCATTCCCTACAAGCCTTCCAAGCAGTAGATCTCTGACAGTAAAACACGGCATCATTGCCTATTTACGAGCTGTATTTTAAGGACCAGTTTCTTGGGACTACCCAAGTAGTTCTCAGTGTACAAGAAAAAAAAGAAACAGAAAACTTCACAGTATTTACCAGTCTCTGGAAGGAGATGGAGATTCCAGTAGACTGAACTACCACAATCCTGTCAATGGCTTAATTTAGCCTAACTAGTGCACTCATCTTTCCTACCATGCCTGACCAGGGCAGATACAGCAAAGATGGGTAGCTTAGAATTTGCTATGGTCATTCAAGAGTAGACTTTCTTAACCTTAGAAGAAACCAGGGCACATTCACCTCTCCTGTTCTGCAAAACCAGTATGTATTTTAAGAAGCATACCATGAACACAATTTCTGCTTTCAAGTAACCTAAACTTTTACACTTATGGATAAAGTGAAATTATTGTGAAGAGAGGGGACATCATTAAAAATACTACATTTAAGACAAATCATTTTACATTCTCAGAACTACTTAGCTTGTCTATCAGACCCCAGGTATCTGTACTTTACATGACTGTTGTTTATGCTATGTTAACCTCTGCAAATTTATTTTTTTCATAAGATGGATCCTCTCTATCACTTTCTGCTTGTAGCTAATTTTGACAATTACTGAGTATCAGGTTTACTTTTGATAAAATAGACACCTTCTGCCCTATAAAAAAGTTTATCAGTGGGAACTGTGCCTCCTATAAATTTATCTGTAGTAACAAAATATAGGCTTTTTCATACAAACCAAGATCTTACCAGTATTTGTTGACAGTATATATCTTACAGACCCCAAACATCTAATAATTGATTAATTCTTTAGATTTGATCCACAAACACTGAAATCGCCTCATACCACAGCACTACTACCGCATCCTAAAGCAACTAAACTATAAAACTCATCTGAAGCTCCAACCCAGTGCTCCTACACACAGAGTACTTTCATTATATATATGACTAATTAGTTGGTATAGTAGGATGAGTCTAAAAGTTGCTTTTGACCCTCCAGTCTTCATCCAGCAACAGCTGTACAAAAGGCTGAGTTATTAACTCTTCACAGGTCTGGAAATACCATGAGAGAAGAAATGTTACTGTACAGATCACTGTCATTACACATAGTTTGCTAAGGAGCTAAATATACCCAAAGTTAATTTTCAAGTTAATTTATTCTTGCGTATCAGTTTGTAGGGCACAGAATTTTAAAATGGAGCAAACACATACTTTCTATGTCTTTATCCATTAAGAAAAAAATTAATAAAATGTTGACTTTTGCAAAGTTTAAAATGCAATGAATATGTAAATGTTCACTTTAACACAATAAATAAAGAAACACTAGGCACCACAACCTATTTCCAACACAGCTCTAGTCCCTGATTGCAAAGCACTTGGCTCCAAACAACTAATCAGTCCCTTTCAGATCAATGGGGCAAGTGTATATGAGTAAGTGTTTACAAAATTAGTGCCAAAGTTAAAAATAACCCAGCAAATGGCACCTTTATAATAGAATGGTTCCTTTTTCATTTAATTTTTTTTTATGGTACTAATACTACTGACTTCACTGAAAAAAAAGAATTCAACTCAAATAGCTTATTAGGACACAGGTCTTCAATTCACTTTAAGCAAACGCAAAAGACTGCAGAGTTCTGTCCTGCATTTGGTGCTATTCAGGCTTTTAATATTGTGAATGATAGAATAATGTATTTATTTTTATGCAAGCAGTAGATGACACTAAACTGTAGATGCCACAACTGCTCAGAGGGACACAATTCAAAACAGACAAGTAAAACAGAGAAACTGTCTGATACTAAGACAACATGAAATTAGCTGAAGGCCAGTTCAAAGTACTATACTTAGAGAGGAAAAAGCAAATGCACAATACAGTGACTTTGTTTTAACATGTGGTTTACAGGTTACAGACTCTGTCCATAATACTTTACTGCTGAGGGGGCAGCATCATTCCAGGAGGTATTACACAGGGTGCCATATACATGGCACATGACATAAGTGTTCCACTTGTATACAACTAATAGCTCCCCTGGTTACACTCATAAAGTCTCTGCTGGAGCACTCTGTTTAACATGGGAAATTAGACATCAGTAAAGATGTCCGTAAACTATATATGAACTGGCACAAGTCCAAGGGAGAGCAACTGCAGCAACTCCAGGTGCTAGAAAATAAGACTGAGGAGGACAGACTAAGTTAAATCCTTTTTACTTTATTCTAGAAGAAAAAAAAACCAGCAGGAGTAGGAAAATGCATGATAATAGTCCTTAAGTTGACTGCTTTTCATACACAGAGAGAAACAATCATATTTCATGTATTTAGTTTGCAGAAAAAAAGATTTAGGTCAGACGTGGGGGAAGTGGGAAGCAGTTTAGTGATGAGAACAGAAAACCTGCAATTGGTTGCATAAGAATGCTGCAGAAATCACTATTACTAAGCATTTTAAAAACAGGTTAGCCAAACATTTGCCAGATAACTCATGTATATTTGATCGTAGAGCATTCAATTTACCTCTGAAGGTACCTTTCAGCTATATACAAGAAAAGTTTTACTCAGACATCATTTCCATAAACAAATGAATGTGTCTTATAATTAGTAGAGCTTTTACATGCACTTTTTTGGTCTTAGCTGAAGCTGACCACTGATCTATTTCCTGTATTTCAATGCCACATAAACAGTATAATAATTTCTAATTAATTATTGTGACATTATCCAGCCATTCATATACATTTGAGATCCAAAGGACAGATGGAGTGTAGATTGCTGACTATTGAAACTGAAAATATTCCTGAAATATTAAGGAATAAAGTACGACCCATTTCACCACTAACATTTAGCAACAAGACCACACAAAGCAGATGAGACAGGCAAAGCTGTCTCCTTATATTTAATAAAGAAAAAGTGACAAAATAAAGCAAGTCAACCTTGAAATGCATGAACCCGAGGCTTCAATTCCAGAGCTGCCCTCTATGCCTTCAGTTTCACTAAAGGAGTTCCACCAAAAACTACCTGAAACACCTTCAATTATACAGACTTCATAAAAGAAAGACTTATTTTAACTCAAGGGGTCAATTTAGAAAGTATGAAATAATGCCTTGCCTTGTAGCACATTATTTCCAAAGGTTCTTTTTTTCTTCGAAATTATAGCACTCTGTCCTAGCCAAGCCATTATAATAGCAGTAAGTAATCTTTTGTTATTAAAAGCAAACCCAAAATACCATTCCTAACAGAATTTTGAGAGTGTGTAATCAGGTTAAAACTAGAAAATTAAAAGAAACATTTCCTCTAATTTGAATTACTTATTGAAACACTATAAACTTCAATTAGCTAATGATAGATGCTAGGCTAATTTTCTATCTTGGTGGTTCTTTGTGCTGGTTTTTTTCTGCCAAGGTTTCTCTGGTACTTGAGAAAAAACACAGAATGGATCATTAATTAGGAGGATACTCAGTATTTGATTTTACAATGTAATATTTCAAGAAGTTTTATGTTCATGTTACTTATTGT
>WBNO01005420.1:0-17928 GCA_013400575.1 Peucedramus taeniatus | reverse complement strand
TCCTGATCTAGACTATCCAGGAATCATTATCATCTATTAGTAGTTATGGCAACTTATCCGGAACACTTATTAGTTTTGTATAAAATAAAAAAGTTTTTAAAGTTAAAGGACACTCCACAAAATGATGTTATCTCAGAGCAGATGGGTATATATTTGCACTAAAAATGTTTGAATAATACAAAAATATATTTTGCAGTGAGCATACAATTTCTAGCGGAATAAAGAATGAATTAGTTGTATTCACACATTTTCGCTCTAAATTCTTATTGTTTTGTTAAAAAAAGCATTAAAAAAAAAAAAAAAAACAGGTGCAACATTGCCCTCTAAAATAGGAACTGTTTCTAAACTCTGAGCCAAGGAAACAAACAACAATACTGGTCATTTGTTGTACAAATCCATAGATATAATCCAGGGAAATGTCTGCTTTGCAGGACGACAGAAGATTCTACATGACTGAAACACAGAAAGAATGTTCAAAGTGCATCTTAAAAATGCAAAAAGGTCTTTAAAGACAACGAGAACTTTATTATTGACTGTTATGGCCAGGCTACAACTCCCAGTAAGTCTCAGTACCTCCAGAACTTGCCAACTTTGAAGCATCTTGATCAATGACTGGGTCAGTGATCTGTTACTGCCATTCCCTGATCTGAGCAAACAAGCTCTGTTAGCAGACATATATACATATATTAGCAAGGGGGATTGCAAAAGTACTCATTGAAAGTCCCAGTTTGAAAGGAGTCAAGCAGATTCATTTGTTTTCTCAGTCTTTATTGGAACTGAGCATAAAAAGCAAGCAAACCAAACCAGGTAGAACTCATTTTTTATTACATTCAATAGTACAAAATTCAATAGTATAAAATGCAGAGCTGTGCTTCTGAGAACCAATAATATAAAATTCTGCTATAAACTCAACTGAGAATCCCTCACCTAGAAGAATAAGGAAGAGAAAGACCTTTGTAACATAATTAATCACAGGGGATGACTGTGACTCAACAGGATATTGCAATCATTTAAAAGGCATATGATCCAAGGATGCCTCTGATGAGGAATTTCTAGTAGAGAAAGCGTATTTCCATTCTATACAGTACCAATGAGTATTTATATGAAATATGTTAAGCTACATACAATTCTGGCCACATATGTCCATGAAAGATTAAGAGAAGCTGGAATAAGTGCTGAGAAGCTCTAATGGGCTGATCAGTAGATGGGGAGCCTGTCTTGTAGGAACTGAAAAAAAAAGAATTTTGCTAGTGTAATGTAGTCAAGTTGTAGCTGGGATAGGACACAACAGTTTCCATCAAAGTGCTAGGGACTACTTAAAGAGAAGTAAAAGGGAGTTTTAATGCTACAGGAAAAGATTAATCTAAGGAACATGAATGCAGATAANCTGAATTTAAAAAAAAAATGCCACTCTTTGAGCAGCAAGGCTTTCATAGTGTTAATCCCCATAACAGTTACAGAAGACCTAACCACTTCTACAATGTACCATTATAAGTTTAAAATGTAATTATAAAATTATGTGTCTTTGATAAGCTTGTTTAGAACTTGCTGGATTATCACATATTTGCCAATAATTGACTTAAAAAACATTACTAGATATTCTTCACAATTATTCTTCCTTGCTTCTTTTTTCTAGGTATTTAGACTTCTGTGGCACACTTGATTACCACAGTGGATCCTTATCATATATTTGGAGCGCTCTAAGATTTTCTCAGTTCAAGCAGAGCAATGGCAGGAGGTGGCTCATGCCCTTCCACCTCCTGAATGTAGGAAACACCAGTCATTTGCTTCCAGATTAAAATTTCAGTTGAAAAATGTTGAACAGCTCCACCCACTGAAGGAAGCATTGATAATTCTGTCTTATAGCAAGCAGAATAGCACCAAGGAACAGAAAAGTTCAATTAATTCTAAGACACACACATATAAACATCTGTATTTCTAATGGCCATAATAAATCTTAACTCTCAGGGGGAAAAAAAAAGCACATTTTGTATGTCTTGATAATTAGATCAATTTTTCACTTATGGTTTGTCAATCACTTGACATTTTATTGCATGAACAACAGACCTCAAAAGTATTTTAATTAGCACAGTAGGGCTCTAATCTAACCCTAATCTTCTAACTGCAGTTCTAAACCATGTCTGAACATCTATTTACTAAACAGAAGTTAATTAAAAATATGGATCCATACCATACACATAGCATAAAGCTGAAAGCTGAAAGCTGTATGCCATCTGCAGAAAAACAGAACTAAAGTGACAACTAAGGGTCTTAATGGGCTCATGAACTCCTTTCTCTCCCTGTATTACTTTAACTGCTTTGATTGTAATCAAATCACAGTCAAAAGGAGATACACTGGTTTAAATTTCATTATGTATTGATTTTTAAAATAAATTTGCTTCTGAACAAAACCCAGGATGAAGTAGTGTACAGTTTATTAAAGTTGCATTTTTCCAGTCATTCTTCTCAATCATATATTTACTTCTGAAATTGTAACAATACTACTATTTGTAGAGTTCTGCAAAACCAGGGCAGTTGAGTGATCCATGTTGAATAAAACAAGGAACAAAACTTCGAAGTGATCAATTCAGAGTACAGTCCTCCAGTGGTTTCACTGGCACAGCCAAGGAATGCCCTAGGTTGCAACCCACCTATGAACAGCAATCCACAGTGAGGAGAGGTGCAACTTCTGCAAGAGAGGTTTGTAAGAATAGAATTACAACCTTGAAACGTCAAGAAAATCTGAAACTGGGTTAATCAAGAAATAAAAGCTTGGGTTTTTTGGTTGCTTTTTCTTCTGTTGGTCTATAACACTACTGTCATTGATCTTTTTTGTACATGTTGACCATTCCCAAACAAGAGATAGGCATCTCAGAGGATTTGGCCACATAAAATGTATGACTCCAGGGAGCTACAGGAGTTTGGATAAACACATATGTGTCCAAAATTGGGCTGCTACCTGTAGGTGTCTTTATTTAAACAGAAATATTCAGGCACATATCAGAACAGTTCTCTAAAGGAAAAGTAGGAATCATTAGGTCAGCTTAAATGCTCATAAAATCATTGCCTCAGCACTCATAGTAATAAATCATGTTCTAATGGGAGTATCTCTGCTCCTAATCCTCAATTCCTTGTCAACAGCTGCATTAACACTCTACAGATATCTGGTTCCTGGAGTGTTCATGACTTGTAAAGCGGCAAGAATGGGAATGGTCCAAAGGTAAACACGCTTGAGAGATGCGGATCAAAAGCAGCCTGTAGGGAGCAAAGAGTCAGGGTACTGGAAACTGTTCAATCCATCCTAATGGATTTCCTAGTCACTTCAAACTACTTGAAAATAATTCACACATCATGGCCTATGTGACAGGCAGTTGATTCCTAGGAAGAAAAAGTTTGAACTTCACTGTCAAGAGAGCTGAGGGTCACTTTCATGTCCTTAGAAGTTCAAACACAAGCAGGATTACTAATTAAATACTAAATTTTCCCTCTTGCATAAAATACTGTAAAAGCATCTCTAAGTAAACAAAATCAATATGAAGAGGAAAAAGGTATATGAAGAGAAGAGACACACTGTTCATTTTTATGTTAGTTCAGCTGTTATAAAAACTCAGGAATCCATGTTCATCTACACATAGTGACAAGCCAAACTACACTAATTTTACTGACAGTAAACCACTCTTCAATTCTCATTGGAATGAACTTGAAGGTAGACTACTATCCTACTAGAAATCTGTGTAAGAAGGTAATTTCTATTAATTTAGAATTAGAATAAATGGTTCAAAACATCAGGGAGCATCATCACAAGTGGTCCAGAAATGGGAAAGAGACAGGAGATGGCTAGGATCAAGTTCACTACAGCTTCTAGCATTAGGTTGCTTAAAGTAAAATGGAAGTTTATTTTGATAACCAGATGATATTGGGTGAAGTGATTGGAAAGTTGTTTCTGTGACCACATCACTGGCATTTCACTGCACAGAATTTTGGTTTGCTTCATCTAAAGGCCTGGGCCTTCTGTTACTAAAATAAGCAGTCTACTTTATCACTCAGTTGAAAAAAAACCTGAGCCAAGAGTTGCAGAGGTTAACAACTGCAAATACTAGAGATGTTTTTACAGAAAAATTCTGTTGAAGTAAAAGAAGTCAGGTGTGTTTCATTTTGAATTCATACATTTTGACAGACTATCTCTTTTTAAGGAAAGCCTGAAAAGTGCATGAGTTTTAAGGCAGATCAGTAGGTAATTACACTAGTAAATCATATGACTACATTTGAGGTACTGCTTCTGATCCACTGAAGTGTAATTAAAAAACCTGCTACAGACCATTTAGTATGAAGAACTACCTGTGGTTTTATGATTATACTGGAAAAGCATATTAATATATTGATAAGGTAGCAAAACAGAAGATGAAAGTTTTCTACACTTAATCTTTTTTTTTTTCAGAAAATAGTTGCTATTTCTTTGTGCTGTCTCAAATTTAGTAAAGTGCTCTTTTCTCAGAGAAAAAAAAAAGGCAAGCGGAAAAAAGTTAAAATTGGTGAAGTTACACATATGTTGTCAGGAAGAATTTTCTAGACTTTTCATGCATTGCAATAAGAGTCTGCATTCAGACAACTGTCATGAAGCAATCCCAAATAGTTTCCATAACAGGAGTTTTATTTTCCAACATAGCAGACATGCAATGCAGACCTCAACTTCCAAAGAAGGGAGGTTTTAGTACAATAATTTTGCTGTAGTTCTGTCAATCTATTCTAGAGCATGCCCTATGTGATGCACACTCAAGAATACCCTTCATTATCTACAGCTCAGGAGCAAGTCCCAGCTCTGATATGCCCTAGCTATCTAACCTTAGCTCATACTGTTAAAGGAAACTGCTAAATTATGAGAAATGGCTGTGAAATAGTCTGTGAAGCAGAGACCTGCACACTAAAAAAGGTAAAAATAAAATAATTGTCCCACTCTACTCTGCATTGGTGCAGCCTCACCTTGAATATTGTGTGGAGTTTTGGTTACTGCAATAGAAGGAAGATATCGAACTATCAGTGTCCAAAGAAGGGCAACAGATGGTGAAGGGCCCTGAGGGGAAGCCGCTTGAGAAGCATCTGAGGTCACTTTGTCTATTCAGTCTGGAGAAGAGGAGACTGAGGGGAGACCTCAGTATGGTCTTCAAGATCCTCACAAGAGGAAGAGGAAGAACTGGCAATGATCTCTTCTCTGTGGTGACCAGTGACAGGATCCAAGGGAATGGCCTGAAGTTGTGTCAGGGAGGTTTAGGTAGGATATTAGAGAAAGGTTATTCAGCAGAAGGTGATTGGACACTGGACCAGGCTCCCCAGGAAGTGGTCATATCACCAAGCCTGACTTCAAGGAGTGTTTAAAATTGCTCTTGGGCACATGGTGTGACTCTTGGGAGTGGTGCTCTGCAGGGCTGAGTTGGACTCAATGATATTTGTGAGTCCTTTTCAGCTCTACTTATCCTGTGAAAATTGTGATTCTGTGAAAATTGTGGAGGTTGGGTTGTTCAGATGCTGACTATTATCATCAAAAATTTTCAAGAGCACCAAAAAGGCAAAGTATAAAATTGTAAAGGAAAATACATATACTTGGGAGATGATGGCAACTTAGGAGCATTGAAGACCAGCTAAAGGAGGCAAGGGAGTCTAGACCTTCCTCTCCTGACAGATGACTGCCTTGCAGTAAAACTCTGATTAGCATAATAATATATTCTGTTTCTTGCTAATCCCAGTTCAAAATTGTGCATTTTAGCTGATAATCATTGTTTTTAAGCAGTATCTATCCTGCTTATGTAGCCTCTTTACACATGGATAAAGATGTCTAAACAAAGTAACTCGGAGATACAGCCATTACATTACATAAGATCACCCTATCATTATTAAAAAAAAGACTCTTTAGATTATACTTATCACTATATAAGCATCTTATTGCTTATACAATTAATGAACATGCAATGCCAAGCATTTTTACCCGATTCATGCTGGTTATCAGGTAGGCAGGCTCAAAATCTGTTTCTAAGGAAATAAATAAATGACTGTGATTTAGCCATATATTACTCAGAGGAATTGCCCACATTACCACTTCTTGAACCATAGGAGATTATTTCACACAGTTCAGTGCACAAAAAACAACTGCATTAGCTTACCTCTGCCTGGGGTCAAGAACCTTTAAGTAAACATTTGCCTGTTAAACAGCTGTTGCACCATGTATTTATTATCTAAGGGCTATAATGAGGGAACCTAAACTGGGGACCAGAAAAAGGTATATTTATAAAGGTTATAGACAGATTTCTACAGCTTTCAGTTAATTCCAGCTTATAGCACAGAACAGCATTACAGCGTGCTTCTCTTCTACCTTATTCAATTTTCTCAGCTAACTGTGGATTTGTCTTGTTCACAGTGCAGTAGTGTGAAGTAAACTTCAGCTGTAATCCAAATTTGAAAACAAGAGTTTGCATAAAGTCGTGTTGAAATTATTTCCCAAAACATTAATGTCAGTAGCAATCACTGCTCTACTCTAATGTTTCTGCTAATAACAATAATGATCACTTCTAGGTGAAAGAGAAGAAAAAATTCTATCTGGGTTAATGGATTCCATTTGGGTTTTCTGCCCTTCCTATTACAGCATAGGCCTTGGGTACTGTTCTGGTCTAATTTAGGGGCAGAAGTAGAAGATCATGGATAAGAGAAGAGAAGGTTAATTAAACTGAGTTAAATAGGCTATCAAAATTAAGATAGTCAAGATGGTGACCAAATGCTTGATCACTTCCAACTCTCTTCTAATTAAAAAATAGATATATAAAACCATATGGTATTGATGGGGGAAGGAGTCACATGAATGTCTCACAGCTAAATTGATTTTCCAACATGATGCAATAGAGTATCTCCCTGATTGATTTGAGAAGGTATATATATATGTTGCACCACTGTGCCTTTGCTACAGAAGTGGAGAAAAGGCGTTTAAGATTTGTATTGTTGGCAGTTTCTCACCAAGAGAACTTTTCTCTCTTCCCTATCTTTTTCTCTTGGTTTGGGGGGAATTTTTTTCTCCTTTTCTTTTTTGCATTGCACGACGTATTCATGGCTGTTTCACTTCTCCAGTTCCTTTGAGAACTGGTATGTCAAATAGTAGAAGGGGTGTTCACCAGTGAGTGCAATAAATTCCCAAAATACGAAGTAATATAGTAGGAAACCAGTTGATATTGTCACAATGGAAAGCTGGGGCCCACAAAATAGACAGACTGTACAGTGAAGAGTCTCTCTTCATTCTTTTTGAAGGAGTTTACACAGCTTTAGAATTTAATGAAGATAACATGATTAATTTTGTATGAAAATTTGGTTATGAACTGCTGCTCAGTTCACTGCAGATATTTACACTATAATATTATGGTGCATGTACATGCACATGCTGCATTACTGAGAATACAAGTTCAATAAATTAATAACTATTAAATGGAAGGATTCAAATTATCTGTGCAATTAAATTTCAGTCTCAATAACTAGAACAGAGAACTGTAGAAGAAAGAGAAAGATTCAGAGTTGAATCTCTATATGCCTCTTATTTTTCCTGCTGTGCCTTCTGCCAACTTCTGCCATTTCACTGCCCTGAGAAGGACATGGGAGACTGAAGAGCCTGCTGAGAACCTTTTATGTTTACATTTTTCTGGAAATTTTTCTTCATTTACATGCAATGAAAGGTGCTCAGTTAATGAGCGCTCATTCAACATGGGGTTTTACAGCCAGTTTTCACTAAGCAGTCCCATGCTTTATTTTAATTTACTAAATTTGTGTCATTCTCTGAGGACATAAATATTGATTTCCTCGTGGTTTTTCTCTGTGGCACTTTTAATTATATTATGTGAGTGCTACAGAAAATAATAATTATCATATTTTGTGAAATGACAGGTTAATATTCATTACCCATTTTACAAGTATATTACGATTTTAAAAACATCCCTGAATTCTGGATGTCCACATTTAAATATTTCCCAATGGGTTTCTATCTCAGATATTTTGCTTTGCAGAAAGACTCAAAGCATGGCTGGCACCAAAAAAAACCTGTGTTACTCTCATGATTATGACCCTTTTTTCCCTCTGAAGACATTCAATGGCATTGGGCATAATCCTTCCCATTTTTCTTTCCTGTGTCTCTGAGATGATTCAGTTACCATCTACCACCACTGGCAACATGTAAAGAAGATTCTTACAGACACTTGCCTAGTCCCTTCCATATTTAAATGATCCCCCTCTTGTCTGTGATGTACAGGAGGAATAATATGCTGGGTTTGAGGAAAAACAAGACTAGATGAATTTCCTATAATGTGTGTGTGTCCTGGACAAATTATTATAATAGAACTAATTGTAAAATTATTTCATTCATGGGGAATAGAACTTCCAGCATGTGAGACATCAAAACAGCTTTTACTTCTTTCTATAACTTTGATTTAGAGGTTTTGAGCTACATTTTTGAGACATGGATCTGTAATATTAATTTGTAAAAATGAACACTGAGGCACAAAAAAAGAAGAAATCTGCTCAGCAATTATCTGGAGTTGATATGAACTGAAGGTACTGCCACTAAAACCATCAGACCTTGGAAACCTCATTCTGCTCTCCTTAAATCATTTGGAGAAGCAGAAGCCCTCAGAAGAAAGTCTATATTGCAATTCCAGATCTTAAATATTTCAATTAATCTAAGAAAAGTTGAAGTATGTAAACATGCAACTTCCCCTGTAGGCATAAACTCTTCTGTTCATTGTTTTTCCCTTTGCAATTTGGCATATGGCGCTGAATCAATAAGGCAATTGATCATTATTAGATAATCACACACCTGGGAGGCTTCAAGGCATAGGATATAACCAGAGAGTCAGAACCACAGGGGTATGATAATTTTTCAGTTATATGTAATCATATAATTTCTTTAAATTTTACTACTGCAATAAATAACTTCCAGTGAGAATAGAGCTGCCAGTTAATGTCACAATATTTCACCTACAAGACTTGCACAGACTAATGCACTTCTACGAAAACCCTAAAAGCCATTATAATTAGAAGACTGATTCAGTCTAACATTCATAATCTGCACCTGACAATCTCCCTGCAGTCAGAGCATTTGCAGTGCCTCTTCCCAGTAGCAACAGCAGAATCAGAGCAGTGGGCATCAAGTGGCCAAGACTTACATCTTTGCCTTATTGATAAACATGTGAGGGGAAATTGGGGGGTTACTTTTTACCAAATGGCCAAGTTTTATTCTATTTTCCCAGTAATATTAAGGGAAATTTTGCTGTCACTGAATATAAATATAGAATATGAAATCCTGTCCTAAAAAACCTTGAATAGAAAAGAAGGAAAAATGTTGTCATGCTATTATATTTACAATTTTTAGAAATATGTATACTTAAGGCTCTGTATACTGAAATGTCTTTTGTCTTTATTTAATAAAATCTTCTATTAGTATTAGTGAAACTATGTAGGCATGAGTGCAAAGAACACAAAGAGCAAGGTGCTACACAGAGCTGCATGGAGCACAGCAGAGGCTACAGAAGGATTCTGGGAACTGCTGACCTGTCAACCTCAACTCTGTGTGGGATCAGATGATCTTTAAGCTCCTTTCCAACCCAAACCATTCTATGATTAATATTAGCGAGTTCAGGAAAAAAAAAAAAAGTGAAGACAAAACCCTGTTATCTGTACATAACACAAAAAGAGCAACTGCTTGGCTTCTCCTTGTTCTTTCAACTGGCATAAACCACTCTTCCTTCCTAATACTTGAAAACACAGCTTTCATTTTGAATATACTGTTCCCAGGTTCAAGAATTTTTCTTTTTTGGTGGGGGTCCTATCCAAGCAGCCTAAGGCCTGAGTCCCCATAACCCCCAGCCCCAGGGAGCTGTCAGCACCCTGACTGTGGTTGTAAATCATGGGCTTGAACATGGGATGTACAAAATGAGTTTTCCCCAATATTTAGCTCAAAATGAGAGCAAGCACCCAGGCATTTTTGCCCAGGACAGTCATGTCTATGTAGCAAGCAACTTACAGACATTTAGCTTTTGAAAAAGTCAACTCATTTTTCTTCTGGTCAATGACCATGCAATATTCAAGCACTCCCTTTAGAAATTTCAGAGTGGTTTGCCATTTGTGGGATATGAATTACAGCACAGCAAATATATCCACATAAGCTGTCTGTACAACATAAGGAAACTGGGCTGATTTCACTTTTGATCCCTTTAGGAAGACAAAGCTGGTACATCATATTAGGTCACCATGTGAATCAACACAACCAAGGCAACCACCAAGCCACAACTGAGATGCAAAGAGTAGATTTATTTATTAATTACTTCACTAACAACACTGGGCCACAGAGACACACAGGGACACGGGCTCCCTGAGGCTTAGTTCACCCTCGTGACTGTGGGGGCTGAAAGGGCCACACTGCCTGTCCCAATGTACCAAAGGGCTTCAGGCACACACTGTTTGTGAGTTTGTGGAAAGGCTGTGCTTTTATATCTCTCTCCCCACCAGCAGGAGGCTCAAGCATGTCTGTGAGTGTGTTATCTCTTCACAGGAATTCTGCTTCTCAAAACAGGCTTCTCAAAACAGGCTTTCCCACACCAGCGTTCTTAACATTCCCAGCTGCAAAATCACTTTGAGTGAAAATTCCCTCCTTGACAAATCTGGTGTTAACTGTTCCTCCCAGCAGTCACTGATGCCCTGCTATCACAAACCAGAATGACTTGCAGTTGTTTTGTGCAAGCTAATTGTTCTTCAAACATCTGGGAAATTGCTACTTCAAAATGACTCAAATATGAGTATTATTTTTAACACCTCTGCAATTATCTCCATCCAAATCCAGCCACATTTTCTTATCTTCCTTTACTAAAAACGAGGTTGATCAAAAGAGCTGTTTTACCCATGCTCCCAATCATTATCTGTTGTTTTAGCTGTCACTTTATCACCCGCTGCTTGGTGTGTTTTGGGTGAGTGCAGCAGAGGTTTTCTGGTGCCCTGGCTGTAGGAGAGCAAGGACATTGGAGCAGGGACGACACAAGGTGCACACTCAGGCATGCTCATTAGATGAATCCTTCAGCTGATCCCAACAATCCTCAGTTCTAAGCCACTACTAGCAGTGCCTTTCCTGAAACACAAGAAACGGGAAACAATCAGGTCCCCAAGGCTCTGGAGTGCAAAGACAATCTTAGAGCTTTTAAAATATATTTTCTTCCTTGATGTCTCTGACTTCATTGCAATTCAAAAGGAGAAACAGTGTTTTGCTGATAATAATCCAAAAGCTCTGCTTGTAACCCATGCAAAAATACTGATGTGGGTAAGGCAGACAACTAGTTTAGCAGAAATGCAGGAAATTAGGCTATATTTATGTCAAATCTTTAACAGGACTGAATGTTTTCATTTCATTGATTTTTGTCCTTCATTCTGCCCAGTTGTCATCACAGCATTTCAAAAAGCCCTCAATTCATATGTTTCACTCAAATGATGTATGGGATTTAATTAGAATTCACACCAAAACTGCTGCAAGAATATAGCATCTATTCAATATGCTTGAAACCCAAGTGAGAGAAATAGCAAGAAACTTATTTTCAAAAGAAAGGTTTGACTTCTGCATTTTGGGGATTCTTTGTTGAAATTGAGCATAGAGAGGCTCTGGGAGCATGCATGCACAGAAAAGCAAATTTTTATTATTTATTCTGCTCTGCTAGCAAGAAAAAATAGTTCATCTGCACATCCATGAAGTTAGTTAATGATGGGTTTCAGAATTAAGATATAAAGCTTAGTCTTTGAGCTCTGGTTCAGGAAATCTACTTACTAAAGTCAAAAGCAGTTTTAATGTCACCAAGTCAGATGATAAAGCAAATCATTGGAGTCTATTTGAGTACTAATCCTGAGAGAGTAAGTAAGATAGAAAGTTCTCCATGGGGAGAGATCTCCAAGAGTCAGAAGAAACCCAGATAGATCTTTCAGGGGATGGAAGGTGAAAAAAGCCCATAATGATGCATGAGGTTAGATCAGAGAACAGCGCTCACAATGGATTACCCCAAATAGAAACAGGCAAAGCTCCAATATGTGAAACGGAGCACATTAATTTGTTTAATGAGTGAATAGAGCATGGATTAATTTAATGAACCTGATTCAATGGCTATTTGACTGCAAATTGCATCTTTCTGAAAAAATAACTCAAACTAGTTGTGTCTAGCCTTCACATTTTCAACTCCATGATGGCCGATTTAATACTACTGGCCTTAAAAAAAAAATCAAACAAACTGAAATTGCAAGATTTCATATCTATATTACTTATTTTGTAGAAAAATATATTCTGTGGTATCACAACACCTGGAACTAGGAACTGGGAATTGAGTTGTTAATAGGAAAGTCAGTATTGCTAATTTAATCCCTTCATTTTTTTTTATATTGCTTTTAAAGTCTCTACCAAGGAAAGACTATTTTTTCTCTCTTCTAGTGTATAAAGTTTTCTCTCAGCAGACATTCTTCTCCTGCTTGGTTCTCTCTGTAACTGAAAAGAGAGCCGAGTTGCTTGCCTCTTCTAAGTGTACATAAAGGCCTTCTTGAATTTTATGTAACATGTTTTACTTTGTGTGTGTAAAATTATACGAAATGTGTCTCTCCTAATGCTAACAGAAACAAGAAAGAGGTGACATTACTTTTCAATAATTAATCATCCAGATTTTATATCCATATAGAGAGAAAGAACAGGCACACTTGGGAAAATGTGAATTTCTGTCTCTGAGCTATCTTGTGGCAATAGCAAGGAGATGAGAGGAGGTATTTAGAGCAAATTTTGCTGCAGGGAGGAGCAGATTCCTGCAGAGTGCTTGAAAGCGAGCCAATATCCTGTAAAAAGCAGACTTATGATCAGGAATGAGACCATGAAGGGTTCAAATCAATATGCACAAGATTTTGAAATGCAGAGTTCCTTTCACAGTGTGTTAAAAATATTGTTAAAGCCTGTAACCTTACAGGTGTCTTCTGGCTGTAACAAGCAGCCATTATCAGCAGTTTTTCCTCAGATCACCATATATATATATATATATATACACACACACTTTATATTACTTCATGCTGTTTTTTCCTTTGGTCATTGTCTTTCCGAATCCCCATCAATCTGAACATGATTCAGACCTTTGCTCTGTGCCTGGAGCTGGGATTGTCATATCCCCACAATTAATGTCCATGGCTCTCTGGTCCTCATGACTCAATAGTCTGGGCTGTTTTAAGGACATATATGTAATTGTACCTGAAACTGCAGATGGAGGTTTTTGGGACCCAGGGATTCTCTGCCAATCTTTCTGCAATGAGCAGGACTCCTATATTTAGCAGAAAGATGATTAGAACTTTCTGGGGATAAGAAACCCAAACCAGCTATGATTTAACCCAAATAGTCCTTTTAAAAAAAATGGCTTTAATACCATTCATTTTCTGAATTACATGGAAACGTTTCACAATACTTTGATCTTAAGGTTTAGCTCAGTTTGGTTCAGTAACTACAGAATTTCAATGAGAAAACAGGCTTTTGAGAAATGAAAGTTGCCGCAGAATTATTCTAAGAATAATAATACAAACTAAGAAAACGCTAAAAAGGATTAAAATTTAAACTTGAGGCTGTGTTTTCGTGTCAAGTTTCATCTGGGAACAGGTAAGACTAAAGAATTTGAAACCTTTCCCTGCCAAATCTTTCTGCCGTTCTGGAAACGGTGCCTGTGCTGCCACCTGGAGCCCACTCCTAGGTTTGGAATCAGAAAACAAGGCTTGGAAGCAAATCCAGCAGCCTGGTATCCCTCAGTACAAGTGACAACCAGCAAAAACAGCCATAGGGTTAATACAGGTTCTTGTCTCCTCTGTGTGGTGTTCCATGCAATCCGCAGCAAATTCAGTGCAAACACAGAGCTAAGGACCGTGAAGACGTTTGTCTGGAGTAGCAGATTCAGGAAAAACTATTCTCATTACTTGTCTGAGCTTGTTTTATGTCTCAGAGAGGAAGTGAATGGAATTTGTGGGTTTCAAGCAAACCCAGTCAGGATGGTGATTTCAGGTAACCTCACATGGCTGCCAGTAGCAAAAGAAACACATTTATAGAGATTACAGATCTCTATAAATATTATCCTGCTAAGTGGCTCAGTTTCATTTAGCTTGTGTCACAGAGGCTTCATAAGGCAGCCAGGTACCACTATGCAACTAGGAGGGCAAGAGATGTCTTCTTAAAACAGCAGGCAGGTAAAGCTTTCAAAGACAGGGACTTATCAACAGTCACTGCATGAGAGTCTTATAAGAAAACATTTAGGAACTGCTCTGTAACAGTATGGTAATCCAATAAAACAGCCAATATCTGCCCCTAACAATAAGTAGCAAAGGCAGAAATTATGTATATATGAATGAAAAGTCCAACTTTATAATGAAATAAAGTTCATCTTAGTCAATTTCTACTAGGAGTTATAGTAAAGAAGAGATAAATTGAGGAATGAATTTATCTATCCGGATTTATTATTAAGCTGAAATAAGAATTATCCCACTGTCCCCTGTTTGTACAGCTTCTAACTGTTTCAAACATGGTCCAAATATTTCAGTGGTAAAAATATAAAAGGGTCCTCTTGATATTCAAAATCCCAGGCAGAGACCATTTTTGACCTGACCTGGATTTTCAACACTGTCTGTCATTTTCGCGGTTTGCTAAGCAAGAAATACATGTACTGTCAAAGACAGATGTCTTTACAAATGAATACAAACTCACAAGGAAACCTCAAAAATATAATCATATGTTCTGTTAAAGGGCAATTTAATGATTATTTTTCATTAAATCAAATTATTATGATCTCAATAATTATGAAATTATTATGATTTAAAATGATGATCTTCTTTATGAACAGTGTGTCGATGTGCTGAGTGACTTAGAGCAGAGAATAACATTCATATGCTATTCATATACTAGCTTTGTATGAAAAACAATAACTTTTTTATTATTAATAAAACACAAAATAGTGATTCTCAGATTCTAATTAAATTAATGCACACAATACATGGGATTTTTAATGTAGAAAGCTGTTGAAAAATTGTAATGTTTCTTTAAAACTCACATTGCTTGTTGAAAATGTCAATGTTTTACTGGAACTTGTCATATATACAAATTGACATTTTTTTCAAATATTGTAAAATTAACATCTTTGTTCTGCTCTGCTCTTTTCATGAATTTTTGGAGGAGGTTTCATATAAATGCATATGTCATTCAAGTCAGCTTCTGAATAACTGAAAATTTTACAGAAATGATCCACTGCTTTTCCAAATGCTCTTTCAATCGTTTTCTAAAGGGTGCTTTTTAAATTGCCCAGAGACAATTAATCTAGCTAAGAATATCACATGTAGCAAAGGTCACTTTCATTTAAATGTATATACTAACAATGTATCTTAAAAAGTAATTGACTTGATTTTAGTTTCCCAAAATTTAGCACACAGATACAAAGCCCAGAAGCATGACAAAGAAATGAAGATTTTAGGTGTAATTGAAAGTCAATTAAACCAAGCTTTTTGCAGCAAATGCAGAAAATAAGCTCTGAAGGGAAAGACCATTTGGGTAACTGAGCAGCTTTCCCTCAAACAGCAGAGCAACTGGCAGTGCATATGTGTGTTTAGTCTACTGCTGATGTACCAGATTGTGGAGGGAAGGGGGTGCTGTGATAATAATTATATCTCTAAAAGATGGAGTAATTCTATTATCATGTGGCTGCTGAATGGCTTTCATACTTTGTTGCTTAACTTAATCAAAAATAAGTTGTAGCCATTAGCTGTAGTCTTTTAGCTATTACTTTGCATGAAGGCTCAAGTATTCCTTACGACTTTGTCGTCCTCAAAAAAACATTCAAAAAATCCTCCAGGATCAGGAATTGTTGAAATTGATTTGATTGCAATGAAGAAGAAAGTGGAACCGGGTTTACTCAGAAATTTTTAATACTGCCTTGATACATAGCAGAAAACTGTAAGCAAGTTCTTGGGGCAGGACTGAGAATTTAAAAGGCATGAAAAAAGGAGGAGCAGGAAATAATCAGATTACATAGGCCAGGTCTAAAATGATTTACGTGCAAGGGAAGACTTGCAGTGTCTTGCAATTGCAAAGACTTGCAATGTGAAAAAGAAAATGTCAATATTTACTAATGTATGTTTAACTCTCTTCCACTACTGGAACTTTGTCATTTTCAGACTTAGCCTAAATAATGGACAATTATTTCTGGAGGTCGTGACTTTTCTTTCCCGTTTCAGAGTACACGACAAAAATCTGATATTTGAAAATGTGGGAACATCAGAGCATTCCTTGTTTTCAAAGGAAAGCCCACCTGTTTCTTTCAATTGATTTAATGCTGTTTCAAAGACTGTTGTCCTCATATGGACATAACTCAGCCTCAGCAACTTGGTCATTGAAAGCAGGCACCAATGATTTGGGCACTCTCACAAAAGCAGAACTTATACAAATTGATGGTAGAGAATTTTTTTTCTTTTAGAAGCAGAATGATTTTTGCCATTTATAATGATGTTTCTTTATATAGTTGAAATATTCTGTCTGAATTAGTTGTTGCTTCACACCTCATAAGATGCTTTTGACTGGTAAGACATTGTCTCATTTATCACAGAATGACTGAGGTTGGGAGGACCCTCTAGAGGGCATCTGCTAAACAGCACTGCTCGAGCAGGGCCAGCAAGACTCCATTGCTCAGGACCATCTCCTAATGGAGAGTGAGACATGAGACACCACAATCTCTGGGCAACCTGCGCCAATGCTCTGTCACCATTACAGTAAAAAATGTTTCTCAGTGTTCAGAAGGAACCTTCTGTGTTTTAGTTTGTGCCAGCTGCCTCTTGTCCTGTCACTGGACACCATTGAGAAGAGCATGGCTCCATCCTTTTTGCACCCTCCCTCCAGGTACTGGCACACATTGATAAGGTGCCCAGCACAACTCTCTCAGCTTTTCCCACTAAAAGAGATGTTTCAGTCCCTTAACTAAGGCCCTTTGTTGGAACTTGTCTAGCTGCTCTCTTGTACTGGGGAGATCAGAAGTGGACACACTGATGCTATTGAAACATGAACCAGAATTACTACCAAAGAAAGGTTTTCCAAAAGGAAAATTGTTTCCTTTTTATAGTGGCTGAAATATTTCCAGTTTTACAGAAAGCCTTAACCAATAAATGTCCTGGTATGGTATACAGTAATTCCTAGGAGTTCTTTTGTATTCCTAGGGCACCCAAACTTCCACAGAAACCTAGACTGACAGTGATTTAGTATTATCCATATTTCTGTATACAACTGTAATGCAGTTCTATACCTGCAACTGAGAGAACTTTTCTGCAAGCACAGAATGACAAAATGCTGTTAGAAGACATTGAATGATATTATGCAGAGCTCCCTGGCTCTAGAAACAATATCTTCGCACATTATTATTTTACCTGGAAGAACGTGGGAACTAACTGATTAAATAAAAGATTAGGAATTCTACAGACAATGTCTTTGGGATGAGCACATGTCCAAAGGGTACATTGCTTTCCATTATGAAGGGTGCATGTTCTTATAACAGAACACAAGACACTTCCGTATTTTTATTTTAAATATATTAGTAGCTGTCTGTAGCCACAGGATAGAGCATGTCTATTTGCTGGGGCTTTTGGTCTTTTCAAAGA
Source organism: Peucedramus taeniatus (assembly GCA_013400575.1). Lineage (NCBI taxonomy): Eukaryota > Metazoa > Chordata > Aves > Passeriformes > Fringillidae > Peucedramus > Peucedramus taeniatus. The sequence continues at coordinate 231 of WBNO01005420.1, read as the reverse complement.
GCAGTCTGTTTACAGGATAGACAACAAGGCAGAGACCCATAAGTGGAGCGGTTGTCTGTGATCTCTGTGTGGAGTCTAAAGGTTCTCTGAAAAACAGAGAAATACTTTGGACAGCCCTTAGCCTATGGCACTGCACTCTATAGAAGAGCCTATCAATTCAAATAAAGAGTGAAATGCACACATATAGCACAAGCTATAACCTTGAGAAAAAAAACCCAAAACATACAAAAA
>WBNO01005419.1:51835-63203 GCA_013400575.1 Peucedramus taeniatus | reverse complement strand
GTGTGACAGTGTCTGTGTGTGACAGGGTCTGTGCGTGACAGTGTGTGTGTGACAGGGTCTGTGTGTGTGTGTGACAGTGTGTGTGACAGTGTGTGTGACAGTGTGTGACAGTGTGTGTGTGACAGTGTGTGTGTGACAGTGTGTGTGACAGGGTCTGTGCATGACAGTGTGCACCTGTGTGATGGGAACAGCAGCACAAGACAAGCAAATGTACCATACAAGTATCTGCTTTTATAAATAGTCTTGCTCTAGTCATTGTAAAAGCTTAATTGATAAAAGTTGTTCTAATACACTTTCACTGGAATCTGTCTTTCTCTGATTCACTCCTTTATCAGGGAAAAGAGAATTTACAAGCATGTTTGGATGCTCTAAATGAGATCAGGACTTAATCTCCTGCATACCCTGACATGCATTACAACACCTGTAGAACAAAGTGTTTTGTCAACATGTAATTTTGTTCTTTATACAACTTGTCTCTGAAAATGTAGTCAAATAAATGGGTTTTTCACACTTTCATTATGAAGAAAAGGTACTACAAACTCAAAGACATGATCAGCTCAGATGTCATATCTGATGCACAAAGAGACTCCACTAGCCCCACTGACGGACAGATTTCTCTGAATTCTGTAATTCTGGCTTTTAGTACACAGCGATTTGTACCCATGCACACTGCCACAATCTCCAACTGTTCAAAGCAAAATACGCTTTTAAGTATCTTTCAACAGTAATATCCCACAAAAAAACTCACTATTAACTTCACTGTTACTCCACTAAAAAATAAAACAACACAAAAAGGAAACAAAATCCAAACTAACAAAAAAATTAAAGAAAAGAAAAATTAAGTAGTAAAGAATCATATTTTCAGATGCGCAGTATGGAAATCTGATTTTTAATGAAAGGGAAAGGAGACATTTTTTGTATAACTGCATATTGACAACTTTCTTCTTCCTTGCACACCAATATCTTTTGCCACTCATTTCACAGAAGTACCCCTGAAGTTCTTCCCAATCAGCACCCTCTTCAATTTCTTAACATTGTTAGACTGGTTTTCAGAGATATAGGCGAGACTGAGCTGCTGGCTCTTAGTGACACAATTAATTCAGAGAGCAAGTACTTCTTCCTCATGCTGCCCACATATATGCCCTTTTCCTTTGAGAAAATTTAATAATGGCTGATTTTCTCAGAAAAGGAAAAGAGAAAGAACTTGTCTAAGAAAGCCTGTATTGTAGCATAAGAGAAGGAGGCAATTTCCTTACTGAAATTCAATGCCAATTACCAAGCTGTGCAACTTACAGCACTCACTGGGAGCCAGCACCTGCCAACTGTCACTAGACCAACAGAGAAAAAAGAGACACAGTAATGTTTTCATACACTTCTGCAGTCAGAATTAACAAAATAAAATAAAATAATGTTTAAAAATCTAACCAAAACACTACTTGCAAATGTGTGTAAAACGGTAAGAGGGTAGTTCTAAAAGCCTGCAACAAATATTTCTGCTTTTATATCTCACTGCACTGAGAAAACATGGGCAGCAAATTTATGAGCCATCCTAATCACAGTAGGGCAAAATCAAAATATTTGTTTTAAGTTGCTGATGTGTATTTAAACTCACGCAGACAACTTCAGACTGAAGAACAGAACAATCTAGGCAAATCAAGAAATGTGTGTTTGCCCTTGTTAGCTAGTGCCTCCTCTGACCCAGCTTCTCATCCCCCCCTATCCTGACATGTGAGTTACACCTACCAAAGTTCTCAGGCCATCAAGAGAACTTCCAGGGAAGATGAAAGAACAATCCAGGTTGAAAGCCTGTTTTTCAAATTTTAATGAGCCTTGAATTTGGAGACAAGCATGAATACAAATAATGTATCAAACTGATATATTAAGCAACAGAAAATTTTGCTATTTTTCAGGAAGAATAAGTTTTAAAATGCTACCCAAATGTACACAGTGGCATTTTTTCATATGTATTAAACAAACTCCCAGGTAAAGATCCCCTAGAACAGGAATAATGAAGTCAGAATCAATAAAATTACCCTGGAGATTAAGAGCATAAACCTACAAAAATAAATACACTTTTTACATAAGTGTTTAGCAACATCCTGAAGGATTGTTTAGAGGCAACACAAGTGTCTGTGTTCTGTGAAGTTACTCCCAACACTGAAATATTGATATTCTATACTACGGTAAACATCTTCAAGAGAGAGCTCAGTCCAATCCCAAACTTGCATCTGGATGATAAAGGTTAATGGACTAATGTTAACAGCTAACAAAAACTCCTCTCATTTAAATTTGTCTATTTTTAACTCTGAATTTTGTGTTCTGACACAACTTTCAGATGAGAAGGATCAACTGACAAGCAAAAAAATACTGAAAATGTGTATTTAACAACTGATTCTCCTAGAACAGGGAACAATAAGCTAAGCCCCTGGACTCTTTGGAATGATTGCCTATTTATGAAACTGAACTGAAATTTCCTTGCTGGTACACCAAAATTTCAAAAATTTAATTTAGTAGTTAAACATGTAACCATATTTCATTTTTAATTATTTTATTATCTTAGATTACAATGGATCCAAGAGAAATGCCAAATAACTGCTCTTTGGCTGCCTGCACACCCCATTAAATAGCACAGTATCTAGCCAGTACCCACACAATAAATGTTTTACCCTTTTAGAAAGGCACGTAGTACTTATAAAAAAAAAGTTTAATACCTCATTAAACATGACAGTCCTTGAAAAATAGGCCAAGAATATCCTAAATGTTTTGAGTGCTTTAGTTTAGACAGTCACAAACAAGTATGAAACCTGTTCTACCTAGAAGCCTGCTAACGTTAACAACGGCTGTCTAGAGACAGGTACTAAACTGCTGGAATAGAAATTGCATTGCAAGGTGCTCAATATCCTTCACTGTCCTTATATTAATCCAGTTTTCCTTCAAGCTGGTCTGGAAAGAATATCTGGAAGCTGATTAGTTCTGTTACATAAAAAATGTAGGTGCTTTGGTAGTATTAAATAATCACAGAACAGTAAATTCTGACCTGTTTTCACTGGTTTATGTGATATACTAGAATTTTTTTGACAGTGGCCAAAAAACCACATACATTCCTCCCACACTCTTCTTTCCTCTCTTGGCACTTGTACCATACCAGAGAGCTTGATATTTGTTGGGTTTGGGGAGGGGCTGGTTTGTTGATACTTTTTAAAAACAAAAAACCACACAACACACACATGGAAAACCTTAGTGACTATTTGCAGGCTTTATCTAATCACTGTCAGTTTAAATACTATGTTAGCAACACTGCCAAGGATAAGATCAGCTAAAAATATTTAGTAGGTCACAAAAGCCTTCTACATGAATGTAAATAAAACTGAGGTAATACATAAGTATATGGTAATGCACTGAAGTATATTTCTTTCAGAGTTGTCCTAGTTAAAAAAAAAAAATAAATCCTATGCAGCTACTCTGTGCTTCCTTCCAATATATGCATAGGAAAAGTCTGGATTATATGAAGATGTTGTAACTTCAGATACAAACAACAGATTTGACTGGAGTTAAATCTGAAAAAAAAAAGACTTTTTATCTTTTGAATGCTTCAAATAAGATCTCATAGAAATGAGACAAAACAGGTTTTATGGTTCAGCCACATTTAAGACTGGGTCAGCTGGTCTGTAGAGAACCCACAGAATGTATTTCTATAAAAGAATGTGAGCGGAAGTGGCAACAGCTGTGCTTTATTACTAACCTGAGGCTGTTTTAACTACAAAAATTTCTTTATGCCTTTAGGTTTCTGTAGCAATCCCTGCCATTCTGAGCAGCAGATAAGTAAACTCCCAATTTCAAAACAAAAAAATACTTGATTTAATCAAATTTGCCTTTTTCTGTGTTTCACCTACACAGTTAAGTGAAAATTAACCATATTTCTCACATGTACCACTTTCCTTTATGCCCCAAAATCATATTTTGGAATTACCTAGCCTAATAATAAATGAACCAAAAAACTGCTGGTAATAAAATTGCAATCGTGTCTTTTTCACTCAAACCTCTTTAATTATCTCAAGTATTCTTAGCTAATAAAACACAGATCACCATCACTTTAAAAACAAAAAGCTACTTAATATTTTAAAACAATTATCCACTCTACTATCTCAGAGGAAGAATTTATATTGTTCTTGTTTCTCTTTCATATTCAATATGAAATTTTCATGAAGAAACAGGGAAAAATACTTCAGTCCAAGAAATTTGTTAAGTAATGGCTCATTTTTTGCACATAGTGACAGAAGATCCCCAGAAGAATAAAAAGCATCCTCTACCAAGTAAATGTACTTGCTCATTTCAGTAATACAATGAAATTAAGTCAAAGTAGTTTTTACACTGACATTTTAATAATGGAATTAGTAACTTCTAAACTCAGTTCTTCAAAATCATCCTACTTGAGATTATCTACTTCCCTTTTGTTTCTGGGAGTATTTAATAAGATATTAACATTTAAGTATTTAACTTTCTTCTTCGGTTCACTATCTTCAAACAAAAAGGAGTGCATGGGGGGAAAGACCTTGTATACAGATATGTTTGAGTATATGAATATAAGTTAATGTAATAGTGACTAGATGAGGTCAATGTGTCAAAAAAGTTAAGAATTTTTTTCAATTAAGAATTTTTAAAAATTATTTTAATTAGGTTTTGCCAGTGCTTTCCAGACTCTTATTTTATAAATATCAGCTATTTAAAAGGAAATTAATTCTTCATCTAAATGCCTATGTGCTCACTTATATAATCTCTTTATAGAAAGAGAAGAATTATCAGGTAAATTGGTTGTTATAGGAATTACCCAACACATGCATTTTTCAGTTAATGCATTAATAAAGTTTGCAAAACTCTACTTTTGAATGAGGCAGATCAACACTAAGAAATGAAACAGACAACCAACCATTACAATGAGGCAAAGAAATTAAGATCCTATTCAGCATTCCCTTAAAACTCTGACAATACGCCTTTACTCCTGCACTGACTAAAAAGAAACCCCAACTAAATAAAGAACCCACAACCAAAGCAGCCAAAGAATCCACCTAACAAGGCCTAATGCAAAACTGAAACAGAAAATGTTTAAACAACAAAGTGTAAGTATCGCCCCAGATGTTTAGAGTGGAAGTCAGCATTGGCACTGTTCCAATAGTTATTCTTCAATGGTTTTGTCTGGATTCTGTTTGCATTTTGTTTGGGTTTTGTTTGCTTGTTTTACAATACTTGCAGAGTACTTACATCAAGAAAGAAATTAAAGCAATGAAAACAAAAAGCATGCATAATTTTTAAAGTGCAGTAAGTGCTGAACTTTCACTTTTATTTCAAAAACAACCTACTACAGTCAAGTTGTAGACTAATTCTGCAATTGAGATGGCCGGTTTATGCATTTTGCAGGGATATCATGGCTATACCTAGCCTAAGTGGCAGTACTGGATACTTCTTCAAAACATGTTAAAATTTTTGAAAATCTGCAGGGTTGGGAAAAGTCAGAAGGAAAAGGTATAATAAAAATACAGAGCAAAGAGAGTTCAGGAAGTGACAACAAGGAGGCAAAAAAAGAGTGTTTCAGAATGCCTGGCTTCCCAAGATGTATTTCAACAGCAGCTGGTCTCCCTGGGAGCTTCTTTATAATGAAAATCTGAAGTGGAAACTGTTCAATACTCCTAAGTTCATTTTTATAAAAGAAGTAAACTGTAGATTGCTGATGAAAGGGGAGCTGGGCTTCTGGCAATATACAAAAGAGAGATGACCTTAATCTTCAGAAGAAGACAGAAAACAAAAGTGTTATTTCTAGCTGCTCTTTCTCATTTATCTTAATTATTTTCTTTTTGCTTTGCACAAAAATCATCATAGTGAAAAAATGCACTACCTTCTCTAAAGTACGACTAGTAACAGCAGAGAGTTCACACTTCTAGAAAAAGCAAGCCTTATCAACAGGTACGTTATCCTTCTAGGCACTTTTACAAGTTTGCTAATAATATTTGGTAAGGGAAAATACAGTCTTGCTCTACAACAGACAAATTTAATCTCTTTTTAACTTTATTTAAGATCTTATCACTGAGTAGTCGGCAGGACAACTGATTGTCTTTATCAAAACAAAGTCAGCTTTATTCTAAGTTTCAAAGAAAGCATTCTAGCTGGAAATACAGATATCTAGAAGGAAGTCTTCATCAAGAAATATCAGGTATATGATGGCTTCTCTTTTCTCACAGAGGAAAAAGAAACTGGCTTATTTCGCCTAAGCTCTGATGAATCTTAAACATGAAAACTTCAAGAAAAGACATGGTGAAAAACAAAACTATATGTGAAAGGTTAATTTAAAGTATTCATAAAATCAAGACACCTTTCAAAAAGTTACATATTCATCACTGCATCATGTATTAATTGAATTATAAGTAGGCACTAAAAAAAAAAAAAGTGTTTTTAGGGTACAGAAAAATTTAAAATTACATGGATTTCTGTCCTGATGGTGGAGAACAAAAAATTTCCCATCTCACTGAAGCTGATGTATTAAAACCAGTCACTTTTCTATTGTCCTGTCCCTCTGCTTAAGACAAGGCACCTAGTTATCTCCCCATTCAGTAAGCACTGATCATTCCCAGAACGATTAGCACCGTAACTAGGAACAACATTGAGACAACATGAACAGCCTGTTGCACTTAGCAGCATCAGTGTTTGTTTTAAATATTTACATTCAGATTTTGAGTATGAGATTTTGTATGAAAAATGTAATTTTCATAAAGAACAGTTGTATTAATAGACCCAATTCTTTTTTCCTATGAACTTAAAGAGGAAGAACTACAACTTGTTACAACATAAGTGTTAACTGACAAAGCTACTGAATCCTGCTAGAATCTCCCTTTGATTTTTACAAACAAATTAAATTTAGCAGCTGGTAAGCTGAAGTGCATTACTCATATTTTATGGAAAAGAAAACCAATTTCATGCGAATCTAATGCAGTAGATTCAAGTCCTTGTCTAACAACTCTGTGTACTGGCTTGACTAGGAATAACTAATAGCAACACTTCTGTTCAACTCCTGGTGAAGAAAATTGAATTGTCTGTAGTAAAATAGGATGTTACCAATACAGCTATAAAAGATCACTCATCTCATGACTAAATCCTGATCTCTGTGCTCCAAGCTAATTCATTTACATGGGACCAACATATAATCTGTCCACTATGTGCAAATTATGAAAACATTACGTAAATAAAAGCAAAGAACTTGTCAAATATGTTTATTTCTTCATTTTAAAACACTCTATCACATTAATTATTCTGTCTGTAGTGCTAAGCACAGCTCAACCATTCCCTTATTTCAGACACAAGAGCTACTAAGTTACTGCAAATACTACTTTACCACATCCAAAAGACTACCTTATGTAAACAAAACTACTATGCTGCAATGGTAACTCCACCAGTTTTATCCAGATCTCAATTCAGTGAGATGCTTTCATCATCTTTTAGTAACTATTTGTCTCAAGAGGTCATAGCAAATCCTTGAGATAAAATGTAAGAAATTAGTATGAATACAGACAAAACCCAAATCATCCCTTTTTTTATTTGCCAGCACAGAACCCTGCAAAACTTAGCTGAGTTAAGCAAAAATACAGGATATGCTACAGTCAGAATTTCTGATATCTCTGCATAAATAGGACTATTGAGGTTGCTTGGCATTTCTATAGTTTACTACTACTTGCGACTTTGTCAAAGTGTCCTGTGTATCCTTGCTTGCTGCCAATGCACATAAAACATATACTTACATGCCACATTGAAAAATTTAAGATTTCATTTTTTAAAAAGGGACAATGGGGAAAAGCCACAATACTTTTCTTCAAAAAATGTGACTATGGCTTGAAGCCATCAGCATAGACAGGCTTTGAGTTAATGCTATGCTCTTTCATTTATCTCTGAAAACGTAAAAAAGACCAACCAACTTCTAAGAAGAAAGTACTGTATTGTTTCAGTGGATTAGAACAAAAGCTACCTTACAGTCTCTGAAGAGGAATAAAAATTGAGACCAATGTCTGCTAAAAGCACAGAAAAAGTGACTGGAAACTGCAGAAAGGAGACTAGACTGGGCTGACATAGCAAATCAGGATGAGGAGGCTCCAAGGAATAAAGGAAAGTAAATGGAAGGAAAGCTGACAGGAAAAAAGCAAGGAGACAGGACTGGATGAGATATGAAACCAAAATTTGGAATGGTCAAGACCAGGAATACCTAGAACACTGAGACCAGCTACAGGATAATAAAGGTGCTGTCATTAGGATACACATAAATGATGAAGTGAAAAGGACTGTCCTTGCAGAAGTCGTGCAAAAGAGCCCTCATGCACCACAACACATTCTAAAGCCTGCAGTACAAAGGACTTCAGTCTTGCACCACTTTTCCACTACCTGAGCAAATGCACTACAAGTTATGCCGTTCTGTTCCACCACTGCTGAACATAAAAGGGACTGCACTCTTATAATATCACTCATGATGGTAAAAGATCAGGAGCTTTTTACAAATGATTAAACTTTTCTGATTCTCTTTGTAACCACTGTAGGTCCAATACAGTAAAATAATAAGAAATTTACTTGGAAAATTGAATTTTTTCTGCATTTTCTTGATTTGTTGTTGGCTGGCTTCTTTGTTGTTTTTTTTTTTATTCCATAAAATTTAATTTTCTAGGTTTTAATGACATTTATGGGACATGTATGCATATTTTACTTCACAAACATCACAGAAGAATATTATTAATATATTATTAATATATTATTAATATTATTATATTGTTATTAAGTCAAGCACTCAAAAGGTGTAAAATGACAAACTGCTGTCTGTGCAACCATAATTAACTTCCCTTGAGTGTGTTTGTTTTTTTTACAATACAATTAAATAGACATGTGCTTCTTATTCAGTTACCTTGCCACTGAAGATGATACAGAACTTAAGGCAGGTAGGACTCTTGTTTTATGTACTGAGGAACTGAGCTTGCAGAAAAAGAAGGGATAGGGACTCTGTAATATGCCACAAAGACTTGAATGGCTAACATTCTATTGCAGTTTTCTTCATTCCTCTTACTGTCATGCAGCAAACCATTTAACTGAAAACTTCTGTAGTTTGTAATTAACTGTAAATTCCTCTTTTTCCCCATTCACTCTGCAGATACACTCACAGACGTGGAGCAGTCAGGACTGTTACAAAAAGCAGTAGCAGGTATAACTTGAGCAAACATATTTACAAGAAGTATAGAAATTTCAAACTGGACACCAAAAATGAGTGAATACTTTTCACCTAACCCTCTTTGTGCCGTTCTTCACCATCTGTAAAAGTGTTGTCTCACCTTAGGTAGTGTTTGATAAATTACTAGGACCTTGTGGGGCATTCTGATCACATACTGATAAGCACTTTAGCAAAGCTCATACAGATGTTATCAGTTCTGTCTTCAAAGAAGAGCTGAGTAGCACTGAATAAATAAATTATGGGCTCACACAATGATCAATGAAAAATACTGAATTCTTTTAAGTGAGCTCAATCTATATATTATAGTGAAAGACAGGATTCCCGTGGGAAAAAAAAAAAGAAAAAAGTATGTGATCATGTAATTAAGACTGTATCAGAAGTACAGGCTCAAAAAGGCACTTAAAACCTCTTTGTCCCATAACCTTAACAATGTGGGATTTCTCTACAAAAGGTGTTTAAGATAGATACCCAATTTAAAACTCTATAAAATCAAGTAGGTTATTGCATTACCATGAAGTTGTGTTGAGGTTGCATTACTTTCTAGCACCACTTAAAAGTAAAACTGGAGATCTCTTGCTGGTTTAGAACAGCATTGTGGATAATACAAATATGGACCAGGAAAGAAGTATTTTATTTTGGTTATTTTTACTTTTTGAAAAATTTAGAGATGGACAAGATATATTTTTTTATAATGTCAACTATCACTAAAGACAAAAGCTAAGCAACTGATAACATATAACATATGAATGTAAACAAGCAAACAAAAGATTCATACTACCAACAGTTTTCAGAAACATTGAGTTCTTATTAAAGAAATTTTGGTGCATTATCATTTATACAACATAGACCAAAGATCAGCCTTTCACAGAGATCTGTACATTATTTGCACTACAAGGACATTTAGAAGTTACTAATGGTAGATGAAAAAACTGAGAATTTTTATAACTTCAAGTTACTTATTTCACAAAGCTTTCCCCTGTCTTATATAATTTCAAGGCCTGTGCTCATGATTTTTACTGGTTTACAAGTAATTCTATACAAAAGAGTGAAACAAAGTAACATATTTGTTAATACCTTCTTTGATACAGCCACGAATGCACAGGTGGCTGCATTTAAAGGCGTATTTTTCCCTAAGTTGTACAGCCTAATAATTACATAATGGCTTATTTTTAAAACGTTAACAAACCCTTTTTAAGTGCTTTAATATAACTGTATTATAATATTGTTATATAACTATGACTATGCTAGAATATAACATTCAAAAACATTCGCAGCTCAGAGGTCACAGTTTACTTTCATTACTAAATGGAGCATAGTTGATTAACTGCATAGATAATCTCCCGTAGATTTCATAAGCAGAATTAAACAGCGCTTCATAGAGCAGCTGCAATTCCTAAAGAGCCGCTCACCGACTCGGTGCAGCTCGGGCGCGGCACCCTGGGGCAGGCTCAGCCCTTCCAGGTGCCTTTAGCGGAGCTCAGCAATGGCATTTCTGCCCTCAGCTCACTACAGCCGCTCCGAATCACTGACATCTGCGGAAACGCGGCACTAAGAAAAGGCATTATGAGCATTTTACAAGGAGAAAACAAAGTGAAACGCTATCATTTTTACTGCAAGAAGGTGCACTGAAAGAAAAAAAGAAGCCTAACCAAAAACCAACACCCTTTTCAGCCCGTCACCACTAAACACACCCAACACGCAGATAAATCAGCGTACGGCGCAAGGCTGCGGCTGCTCCGGCACACAGACCACGGTGCTGAAAGGATGCGCTGAACACCACGGTACGGACGCGTTTTTACACCCGCTGCCAAAATCCATACGTGCGCCGTAGCAAACGGAGGGGAAACCGCGCACGAGGCTTCCCCTGCGGCAGCATCCCGCTCCCTCGCCAGCCAGCCTCCCCCCCAGCCCACGATCGGCGGGGACAGCACTTGACAGGGGATTACCCGGGGCAGGCGGCCCACTTTCGGCAGCCCGGGGTGCCGAGAAATCCCGTGCCCAGCGGGCAGGCGCCCGGGGAGGGGGCGGCTTCCCCCTGCCCGCCCCGCTTCCCGTGCCGGGAAAGGGCCGCCGCCCCCGGCCGCCTCAGAGGAACGGGTTCCACCCTGGGCCGTGGCG
>WBNO01005419.1:0-51642 GCA_013400575.1 Peucedramus taeniatus | reverse complement strand
GGGGTGATGTCACTCGTGCGCGCGCGAGTGAGCGGGAGCGCGCGCGAGCGGGGCGGTGAGGCGGAGCGGGGGAGCGAGCGGGAATGGGTGCCCGTGTCCCCCGGTCCCCAGGCGCGGGAGGAGAGCCGTGATGGAAGCAGTACGGGGAAAGCGGCGTGAGCAGTGCCGTGGGGCCGAGGCGCGCACCGGCCGGTAGCCCTGGCTGCGGTGGGCGGGAGGAGAGGGGCCTCTGCAGAGCGGGAGGGGCGAAGGTGAGCAGGGCCGGGGCGAAGGGGGCTCGGCGTCCCTCTGTCCGCGCCCGTCCCGCTGGCCGTGACACAGGACTGGCTGCAAGTGGAACAGCACCCCGCGCTGTCCGGGGAGCTTGTGCGGCACCGGCTGCTGCTCTCCCGGACGCACTCACACGCAGTCACAAACACACAGACACGGGCACACATTGATACAGGCACGGGCAGAGGCGTGCGCGCTGCACATGCCCAAAGGGCGGGTGAAGCCCAAGTTAAGCTGCTGCCCCTACCCCCGAGCGTGGCTCTCAACTGCGCCGGCATCCACGGACCGCATCGAACAAGAGGCGGGAGGCGGGATAGACCGGGAGCGTGCAGCTGGACAAGAAACGTGATGCTCGGGATCCCAGAGGGATGTGCTCGGCAAGGCCAGGTTCAAACTTTCAATCCATACCCTCTTCACAAACTAGGAGAATGATTTTGAAATGACGATTTGTCTTCAGCCTCAATTTATTTTCTGACCGTTGCATCTTCTATGTAGGACCATATTTCTTAATTCTTTTTCATTACCACAAAGACAGCATTTTTATTTTTAAAGCATCTACTTGTCCCTTGAGCCCAAGTCTTATAGTATTTTCCCCATTATAAGCTGCAGAAATCAAAACTCCCAGAGGGGAAAAAAAAAGATAAATATGGGGCTTGCTGCATACCACCTTGTAGAAAGCAAACATGTCCAGAAAAGTGGAGACATGATCCACTGAAGATTCATGAGCTGCCGACTTATGATGACTGCTGAGGAAGGACTCATGAGGGACAGAACATGGAACCTAAAAAATTTTGAGACGTGAGTTCACCCTGTATATGAAATGCAATTTTTGACTGCAGCAGGAGCTGCAACCATGACTCTTTATATTTACAGAGAGTGACAGATAAGACACAGTTACCAGCAGGCACAGCAGAAATAACACTTGACTAGGTCGCACCACCTGCATGACAGTAATGACTAGAGAGTGAAAAACTTCAGCTAGTCCAAGGCCCTTTCCCTGAGACTCCTTGTTTCTTCATGATCAATCCTTATGATGTGAGTAACACCAAAGACACGTACATTTCCCCTTATGAAAAATCAGGTTCCTGCAGTTTCTTTTTTTCTCCAACACTTGAAGTAAGGAGGGAAGGACTACTTCACTTACAGCTGTCATCTTGGGTAGTTCTCACATGTCTGAAAGGATTTGAACTCTGAAACACAAGATAGCACTGACTTTGCTGCTTTACTGTTTGCTGATTGCACCAAATACGGTTATGTCAAGTTCAGTGAGCTCATACTCTCACAACCATATGGATCAGAAGCTTGTTCAAGAATAAAAAAGATGGTTCATAAAAAACCCCAACCCAACAGATTTTGATTTAATCATTCCACAGTTGGAGGTTTAGACTTAGGTCCTTAATTCCTGTGTCTTAATCCAGTACTGACCATTGTATGTGTACACAAACATTCAGAAGAGGAGGAGAACTGTCACCATTGGTGTGTACTCAAAGCAGCAGGGGCAGAGATTACATGCCAGAAAATTGGGTGGTAGCAAAAGTGCAGAAAAAAATGGGAAATAAGGACTGAACAGCATATTAAGGTAAACAGGTTAGATTATGCATATTGGCATAGTATATAGTCATGAAACAGAAGGCATTTTAAGTATTAGTGAGCTTTGAATCTCTGGCACAGACCTCACATGAACGTCAATTTTTAGACACCTTAACTCCTTTCTTATGCAGGAAGGACTATAAAACAATTTCAGCCCTTGCTAGGATTTAGAGCAGTCTTACAACTGCTCTGAATGGCGTTGTTCATTGCCTCAGGCTGCATTTGCTGCTAGAAGCTGTAAAACAATAGTCAGCTCTAGGATGAGTTGGTGAAGAAGTGCTGTGGCGTGTCCCCTCTGATGTACAGCACGGGCTGCTGTATACTCTGCCACTATACATTTAACACAGTACTCTCTCAAGGATGTTCCTCCCTAATACTCAGTAATCTTAGTTTATGATTTCATTGCCAGAAGTTAAGATGGCTGTCTCACACATTTTGAAGCAGGGTATTTTTTTACTTAAATATACCAGTGGGTGTCTCTGCACTGCACAGAACGTCTCTGTGTCTCCCTTTGCTTGATACAAACGTCCTTTGCTAGAGTCAGGGAGTCAGTAAAGCAAAACAGGAACAGAAGACGTGCTAAAAGCAGAAACAGAGTGCTTTCAACACCCTGTGCATTTGTAATCATCAGCTGCTCATTATTCCATAACACTCTCCTTAAAATCAATGTATATTTTTAGCTCATACACATACCTACATCCCTGGGTACTTGATTCCTGTGAGGGATTTTCTCCCTAGAAAGAGTCAAAAGTCATTTGGGATCCAAACATAAGGATGGAATAGACATAGCTTCAGCCTGCAGCACTTACAGAGGGACAGCAACCACTGACCTCACTTCATATTTTTACAATACTCCTAGCATCCACCATGGGAGGAAGGGGGGGAAGGGAATATGAAACAGGGACAACAGCTTTCTGTTATTGTAATAAAATGGAGACAGAGGCCAGCGTAAGCTTTATATACCTCTACCCAGTCTCAGCAATCTTTTAGAGGATTAATGAGATTAGAAGCCCCTATTCTTTTGCTAATGGCTGTTTATTTGAAAAATGGCTTTTCTTGTAAACATACAGAAATGACCATATGTTACTCCATACTCCAGTGCTGCCTTGGGATACTGCTAAAAGCAAAGAATGAATATCATGTCCCAATTGCAAATTTTACAAAAAATAATTAATTTGCCCTTCAACTCTTTGTCTATGGAGTCTTACCTGGTTGAGGGTAATGCATTAAAATAGATTAAGACTCTTCTTTTAAAGAATCTTGCTGCAGCTTATGCTGCTGAAAGAAGGTTAACAATGCTAACAATCCATTTTAAAATCCATGGTTATTTGAATTCCACATGTATATTTGCAGAGATAATTTGAACTCTGGCTATACCCAAGCCTATCATCCATGAAATTGACACATGCAAGTTCCTTTTCATTGCTCCCAAATGTTGCAAAATATTTCCCATGATATTAAATATTTTCAGATGAAAGGAAGCTTTAGAGTCAGACTTAACTGAGCTGAACACTATTCTTGTTGAATTCCAAGCTTATCAGAATGAATGAAACACATCAGGAAGGTAATTTTAATTACAGAGCTTAAAATAGAACATACGGCAAGACTTAAGGTTGAAATTAGATTCTGTATCATATGAGTCTGTTCTCAATAGCTTGAAGTTTAATCACTGAGGCTGTTATATATGCTTGATCTCTTTCATGAATCAAATGTTTCTGGAAAATGATTTGACATTTTTGAGGATGCTAAAGGAAAAAATTGGATGCTTCTAATGAGAAACAACTTTTTCAACCATTCTTGTAATGGGCATATTGTCCCTATATCCCACCTTAGAAGGGATTAAGAATTTGAGGTCTGGCAAAAAAAAAGTAGCTTAGAGCTCAGACAGGTTTTTTTGTACAAACAAAAATATTAATATCTGACAAAGAACTGGAGCAGGAGAGAAATTAAGAGGATGACATGATAATATATTTACAATCTGTTGATCACTGACTGGTACCATATGCTCTGGATATCAGTCCAACTTTGGTCATTAGGTTGCTATAAGTTGCACTGGAGTTTGTTTAAGAGGCAGTCACATCGTGTCATGGGTTGGGTGAATATAAAATTAGATTTTCCTCTCAGCAGGCAGATCTCAACTTTCCTGTGAATCTACCCACAAATGAAAATATTTAGCTTTTGCTCTAAATTCTTTTCTCTGTGAGCTATTACCAGGATACCACAGCATAGGCGACTCAAGTACAACTTCAGAGAAGCAGAGATTGCTCAGATTCTCTCCAGAATCAAATGTATAATGTCTCACCAGCCTAGTCCATATTCCATGGATGCATGTAACCAGATGCACAGACACAGGCTTCTCACTGCAAAACAAAGAAGGAAACCAAACCAAACATTTTTAGAAAGTAGACGGTGTAGCCCTGTATCAGTCATTTCTCACGTGTGATGTTAATTCTATTGATTACTGTTGATGCCCACAGTTAATAATTTAGCCCAGGTGATAGACCATCATCTCATGAACACAAAATTCTGTAGTTTACTGACAGTTTCATATATAGGGAAGATATTTCAGGGTTTTTTTAAGTATATGTGAAAATCTGCATAAACACCATGGAAAAAGAGTACTAGTTCTTACTGCTGTTTCAAGTCTTTAAGAGATATTGTGTTACCTTTGTTTTCTCACCCTAATGTTATGCATTAGAGTTTTGCAAGGGCTTAATGGGTTTTCTTCTAAAAATTCCTGTCTCATTCACTATGAAAAGTGAATATATGTGATACAGCATCTCTGTAATACTTCTTTATGTCTGAAACAATCAACTGATTCAGGCATAATTTACAGCTAAGTGGTGCTAAGTAAAAATTCCTCTTCTTTTGTAATTGTGACCATGAGTGCCTTTCCTGATGTTCTTCAAGGCTCCTGTCTTCAAAACCTTTCTTCCAAAAATACAGGTATGACAAGATTTTAGTATCTTCATTTCAGTATATGCATCTAAGATACAAAATGACATGTGGAAATTACTAAATAAATTGCAAATAGCTCAGCAACTAGATGCCCTGTTTTTTTCCAGAAATGCTAAATATTTTCCATATTCTTTATAGGCAAGGGAGAAGATAGATAAAATTATCCAAAGTCAGGGCTGAGACTGGCACTTCAAGCTAGTTGAATGGAGCATAAAGAGCACATCTACTGTCTTTGAAAATAAAAATGACTGAAGTGGCTTGCGCAGTAACACATGGACCGTGAAAGATATGGAGCTTAGTTCTCCTTTCTTGATAACTTCTTTCAAGCACTTTCTCCTATTGAAATCATGCTGCAGTGTAAGGCTTTCAAAAGAAAATACACATATTTCAAAGAAAGTCACTTCATTCAAACCTCAGTAACAATGCAAACATAATCTTTACTTTGGATTCTGGACTTTTGTGTTCTTTCAGCATCATTTTGTGCAGGAAATATATAATGCATATTTCTATGTCACTTTTTATTTGCTTTTTAAAATAAAATATTCATCAGCCGTACAAAAAGAAAGAATTCATTTACTTCAAAGAAAAGGAATTTCTGTGCAGTCGGGTTCAGCATATCTGTAGAGGCTACAGCATGCTCCAGTTTTCTGAACAGTATTAAGCAATTCTTTGATGATATTTTAAGAAGCTCTTCTAGAAGGAGCATTTCTAATGGAAGACTCTCAGTCACAGAAGGTACTTGTGTATTATATACTTAGCATTAGTATCAAATATTTTCCCCTTAGGTGTGGCAGATGCCTTGGACTTCTAGTACATTTATATTTGCACTAGCCTGCTAGTCATTGCTTATTAGCAATGTGGGATTTAACCTCCTTTTCCTAAATCGTATCTGAAATGTGCTTGACAGGACAAGATACAGAAGCCGATAGAGCCCTGCCTGATTGTGGGAGGAAATGGGAGAAAGATTAGTGCTAAAAATTTTATGTCCATTTTTATCTCTGCTGTTAGTTGCCATCAAGGTCAGTAGTGGGTGGCTTCTTTGTTACTGCCATTGTCTTCAGCTGGGCAATATAGGCATGTCTGTGTCGAGGAATGCTGCAGTACTTGCAAAACTACTCTGAGAAGATCTTACTGTTCAAATGTCTAGTACAAAACAACCAAAGTATCAGCTCAGTGGTAAAGACACAGCCAAGTTTACTGCTTGCCAGCACATTTACCTGATGATCACCAGTACAGGAGATAAGGTGCATCAAAATGATGGACTGGAACAGCATCAAAATGCATCACCAAAGGCTACCATCATCTTCACTTAGTTTTCATTCTTATTTCATTAGCAGAACAGCCCTGCTTAAATATCACATTTTCTCTGTATCTTTGTTTTCTTAATATCCTGTCTTAAGTAGCCTAACCTCATCTTTATCAGGTTCAAAAGTTGTACAACATTTTTTCTCTCCTTGTGTCCTGATAAGATTGGACATTGTGTGGATGCCATGGTGGGCTTTTATGTGACAATGTAGATGCTGAAAAGCATGCTGTAGTCCTACAGCTACAACATGAGGGACATAGAAATCTGTCACATACCTGCTAGTGCTAATGAAAAGACTACAATCCTGAAACCTCCATTCATATCTGAAATCTGTTTGTTCCCCTTGTCTTGACTGCATGTGCATATAGGTAAAGATACAGATAGATGATAGAGAGAGATGATATTGAGATAGATACAGGCATGTATGCATGTTCCTGTGTACAAACGGATTTAGAACAATTTTCATCTGGAAGAAAATCATAAAAAGGACTATGTCCTAATTTTCATCCAATAAAATATTTTCTTTTTGAGCTCCAAAAAAGTCTTTAATCTTCTCAACTAAAAATGACAAAACTTAATGTAAAGAATTCTCATGGGACTGATGCAAATTGGTTGCTCAGTAGTTGAGATCTTCTAATAAAAGGCTAATCTATAAGCTCAACCAGAAACTTCCACTTCAAAAGATTATACTTTTTTCACTCATGTTTTTTCAAGCAAGGTATTTTTCTTCTAAAAGGACAGAAAAGTAGAGTAATAAAGGGAGAGGTAATAAAAGGCTCCAGTGAAGTTAGGATTTGTTCCTTGGTGGTTTGGTGCAATTTGTGCTTAGCAGATACAATACTTCAGGGGACAAAAAAAACCCCAACAATTACACTTGACAATTAATGCCTCTAGTTCCTAACATTTTTGTGACTAATCACAACAAACTGCATCGTTACACTGCAATGCACACAATTCCTCTGTTCAAAGGGTACTTTGGAAAGAAAAATTTAAATTCAGCCTATTATCCATCTGTTTTTGGTTTTTTTTCATCCAGTGACATTCTAACAGAACATGTAGAAATTGTTCTGAACAGCAACCGGAACTCTATCCTGGATAAATGACATCATTTCTTCTTCTTCATTTCTCTCCCATTAAATCTTCATTTATTTTTTACAAAGGTTCAGTTGGACACACTTAATCCTGCTGGGATTTAGGAGCTGAGTGTTACTGGGGTGCAGACTGTATTTGGGAAAATACACACTTCCTACAAGAAACAAAACATCTGGGGAATTCAACTTATTAGAAGCTAAAAGTTGGCATTATACAAGTCTTAGATATTTGAAATGACAGTTAGGTGGCACTTAGATCCTTTTGTTAACCTGTCTGCTTCTCTGCAGATATGTCAAGACCAAGTTGTAACAGACTGGTCCAACCTCCTCATACAGCAGCCTAACCTATACTGAGGAAAGATAAAAGGCAGCTGATGTTAAACACAGGGAGATTTTTAAGGTTCCTCATAACAGAAACTGAGAAAACTGGGGAGGATGATTTAGGTAAAAATGCTGTTGCCTGCCTACAAAAGCAGTTGGAAAAGAATACTCAGGGTAAATAACAGTAACTCAGACTTAAAATGGGAAGGTGTCTGAGAGATGTGACAAGGGCCTGCCTTGGCATGGTGTTAATACTTGCATTGTTGAGAGGAGCAATAGAGAGTACTACATGGCTTACAGTGGCAGAATAGTGGAGAGAAGGCTTTTGGCCAGACACGAGAAGTAGGACACAGTGATTATGTGCATGATTGTGATTAGATTTATTGCTAATACAGTATCTAAATATTGCTAGTGCAGCATGTAAATAACAACTCTATCATCTATTACATGGATTATAGTGCACTCAGGTGGTCCCTCCTGTGGAGTCAAGTGCTTCAGTGAGACACACTTGCTTTCTAAACTTCCAGGTGTGGCTCAATCCACTTAGTCTCAGATTTGGTCAACAGTTTATTTCTAAAGGATTATAATATAAGCTGGTTCAGCTAGACACATACAGGTTCACAGTCTTTGGCCTTTTAGAATTCACAATTAAAAGCAACAAAACATCTATGTAGCTACTTCAGGATTTTATCTCCCTGTTTGACTGGATCTTGGTGCTTTTGATTCATGCATACAACAGGGAGTGTTTCCTGTCTTTGGGCTGAACACACCCTGCAGAAATCCCTGCTGGGGTGTGTGGAGGGAGCAGTTCACATAGAAGCTGCCTGTAACCTTAGGAGACCAGTTTACCCAATTGGCCAAGTCTCCAGCAGCATCTTATACCCCTATGCAGGCTTATGAGCTCCAAAGTAAATGGCAAATTCTTCATCTCCCCCATCACTGGAGCGCGTTAATTATACAAGCACCTAGATGGTTCCTCCTGCAATACCCACCTGGTGTTTGCATCTTTGGACAAACCACATTGGCCATCAGTGGTGGAGAAAGGGGGTGGGGGGCCAGGGGAACAATGCATGCAAAGACCCATCACACTTACTCAATTCAAAGATGGCAGTGAGCCTGACGGAGGACAAGTTTCTTCAAAGTGGAGTGGAGAAGTGGAGAATCCAACTGAGGAAAACCAGTGTACTGTAGGAAAGGCTCTGTGGGTTATCTGAGATGATTCCCAAGCACAGGCAAACAGTGTCATAATGCTGCAAGAAAAATCACACATTGTACTGGGACTTAGAAACAGCAACATACACATACTGTAAGCCATTCCTTCCACCCACCACAGGTCTGGCAAGATTTTGTACCAGTACCATGTTTATTTTTGGACATGACAACAAATGGATGTGGAGCAGTTGGACAGAGCTGAGACATGGTGAGAAGAGTCACTGTGTTGTATGAGAAAATCAGAGAAAATGGGATTGTTTGTCTTAGGGAACAGGGAACTAGCTGCTGACATGACAGCAGTTTGTTACGGAAAAGGTGGAAGAGGTTCACCTGTTGTTCAACCCATAGCAGAGAAGACAAGAAGTAGTGGCTATAAATTACAACTAGGAAGCATCAGCTTAAATACTAGTGGATTGAAGTCTCCAACTTGGGAGCTTTGTAAAGACAGAAATAATCTCACTAAAGATGACCTTGCCTCAGGAGATTGTCTGTAGCAGGTGATCTCTTAAAAGCTCTTTCAGCCTTGTGATTGATTGTCTTATTGATGTCTAAATCTCAACTAGACTGTTTTCGTATCTCAGGAGCCACAGGCAATAGCAATACCAATTCCTGGGTATCTTCAGTACCAATTTTAGGTTATCCACACCATAGCAATATTGTATTCTGAAGCTGTAAAAGTTTATTTTGCCCATATTACTTTGCATTAACTGAGTGATGATGGAAACACCTGCTATTTTCTATAAGAAGATAGTGCAACACAAACAGTGGCTGCTTTATTTATTACCCTGCCTGGAACCTGCTTAGCCATACCATAAACTCTCAATAGCAAAACGGAGGAATCTGCTGGAAATGCCAAGGCAGTGCTTGGATTAATCTCACCTGCCTTCCTGTGTCTAATGTATAAATGCCTACAGCCACAGGACTCATGCTGATCTCTGTTCAGGGTAAATAGAGAAACTAGGCAATTTTAGGATGCAATTAATTTAACTTATTGTACATGTCCATATCAGGGTGAGATGAACAGAAATGTTTTTTTATTCTCCATTGACTAGAGGGAGACTTGATGAATAGCTCAGATGGAGAATTCTCCATGGTAAATATCCTCATTCTCTAAGAAAAAATGTATCTGGTGTGTCTCTGTATTCAGAGTCCAACAGTGTTGACCTAGCAGTATTACATAAACAACTGTGATGACCAGCAGCTGTTTGAAAGAGAAGGGAGACCTCACTCCACCTCTCAGTTAACTCCTACAGTCAACTGCAGATAAAACTAGGAGGTAGAAATTAGGAAGTTGAAATGACTGACCCCATAAGAAGGAAGTATCATGTAAATGATGTTAAAACCAGGGAATTAATATGTAAAATCAGGGCAAATATCTTTCAGCTTAAGAGTCTGTTGATTGAAACTGCTGTGTACTGGTGTTTATTTTGAATTAGAATGACTGTGTAGATTGAAAAACATAATATTCCTTCCCTTGGGCTCTCCAGATGAAGTGTGAACATTAGGTTCATGCTATGTCTAGAGTTACATATTCATTATCAGATAATTATATTTTCAATCATTAAAAAATAATCTAAAAGGAAGAGCATGTCACTTCTAGCCTAAGATTTTTTTTTCTTGAAAATGTCTCCCTTTCCTATGTTAGGATTTTCCGAAAAACACTATTTTTAATTGAAAAAATAACAGAATGCAATCTTTAGCCTCATTGTTTGAGTATTTAACCCTGCCTTCCTCTACAAAATCTAATTTCTTCCTGCAAGATCACATAGTTTTCTTTTGCTCTGGACTCAACAATTGTGTTAAATTAAACAATATAGCATTGAAACCTTGCCAGATATACAGGTTTTTACCAGAGCTTCCCTTGAAGATCAGGCATCCTGACTGGTTTTATGATTCCTGGTTGTTCCACCTCGCCCTTCTTTCTTCTTCTCACCTTCTCGCTCTTCAGTATTATCCCCCAGTATAATTCTCTCTCTTTATTACTATGTTCTGTTCTGGGATTGCCTGTGACAGTCAGATCCCATGCTAATGGTTGCAGTATATGTACCCCCTTAGCAAAAGCATTTAGTTTACCAGATTCCATTCTGAATATTACTTTCACAGTGCTGGAATCATTCTCAGTCACTTGCAGGAGAAAAGTAGAAGAAAACTCTTAGCTCTGGGGCTACTAGAGACAATGTTTCCTCAAGTGCATAAATTTTTATTTGTTTTTATTGCTTGAGGATCCAGAATACAGAAGCCAATCAAGATGAACAAAGATCACCCTCTAGAAATTTGCTGTACACACAGACCCCTGAATGTATATACAGCATCAAACTGTATTTTTTTGCCATCTTGAAAACCCCCATCAAGTTTCAAATTTTTATATAACACAGAATAAGTTCGGTAAATGGGATAACTAGGGATCTCTAGAAGATTTCTGAGAGTTCAGTGTATATTACCCAGATGCATTAGAGTCCTGAAATAGCAGGTTGAAGAAGCTTTCTCTGTACAAGAGAGTGTTATGCAGCAGACCCTGGAGTTTCATTATAAACATATTTTTAGATTGCTACTTAGAACTCATATTGAGATGAAAAAAGACTATGTGTAGAAAGAGATACTAGTTAATTCCACTCCTCTTGTAACAGCTACAATACTTTCCTGTTCTTTATCATGAAATTTTGACTCCCCAAAAAGTTTCCGTGGATTTTCCAAGGCAAAACCCCATAATCTTGCTAAAGGGGGGAAAATAAAGACACTATACTTTGTAAAAAAATATTAAATGCTTTTTGAAGTGTGGAGTATTTGTAAATTTGGTGTGCAGCACTATTGCATTTTAACTACTCCACCAGCACATGCCTGTATTTCCTAAATGTCAGTATATTTTTAAAAAGTAATACACTGAATGTGGCTTTGCTAAAATGTGTCACAGTTAAAGGCGTTCTGTTCCCCTAAACTGCTAAGCACTGAAATTCAGACGCTGTTAGAGAAATTTATTGACTTTCTTGTCATTGTCTCACACAAAGGCCTCCCATTGTGTGTTGAGGTTAATGAAACTACCTACATGCTGAAATTTGCTGGATCAAGATCCTAATTTCCAGCTTAGCTTTTTGAATACAATAGAAAAAATGATTCATCAATATTTTATGTACATATTTACTTATTTTCCAGTGACCTCAAGATTACTGACATGTTCCAGACTGCAGTCACTGAAATTGCATTATAAATAAACAATATAGACACAAAAAGCCAAATGCACAGGTGGATAAATGAGCAGATCCCAGAATGCCACAGGGTTATTGCTCTCTGGAGTTAACACTGAGAACAACAATATATACCCTATGATTTAAATTGCCTTCTCAAAAGAAGCAGGTACTCCAAGCAAGAGACCCAAATAGCTGTGAGATATTCTATAACACAGTAGGAATAAAAAACAAACAAAAGATCAGAGAACAGACTGAGTGCAAATCAGAAGGGAGTGCAAAAGTCTGCTTATTCCCTTGGTGTTCGGCTTAGGTTGAAGCAAGATGCAGATTGTTCCTGTGTGGCTAAGCAAGGACTGCCTTGGAAGCAGATGTGGATGAACACTTAGGGTTGTGGCCAGGCTGCTTCTGATCTGGCCTTTGTCTGCAGTGCCAGTGGTGGAGAGCACTGAGACACCATCTAACCAGCCCCTAAGCACCCAGAGATCCCGGGTTATGTGTGATGGGAGATCATGTGTTACTTTTCCATTCCATTTCTGTTTTTCAAACAGAATCTGAAAATCAGCTGTGTCCAGTTAAGTCCAACTGCACTAAGGACTTTTAGACTCGAGGACACATTTCAGGCATCAGAAGTGATGCTGTCATGCTGTTAGGTGTTAGGTTTCCAACAGACCCAGTCATCTCCACAAAATGCTGCAGCTGCATGCCAGAAAAGCTCCATTTTTGTACAAACCTGACATCAGTAAAGCATAAAAGATGGAATTGCCAGTAATGATCCCATAGCAAACAAGGATTTTAAAGCCAGATATATATATAGAAAGCAAAAAATCAAGACTGGAAAGTCACTGTTAGGTAGCAAAAAAAAAAAAAAAAAAAATTCCAAACGCAAAATCCAACAAGCTAGCAGCTTGGCAGCAGTCTTTTTGGAGCTCTATATGGGTTTTCAGCTAACAGCTGCTGAACACCAGCTGTGTGCACCTTATGTGGCAGTCCACATGCTACTCCTGCAGCTTTCCAAAGGCCCCCCCTTGGTGAGCTGACCTTTTAGAGAGATTCTGGAGAAGGAATACAATGTTTTCTGCCCTACCAAAAGGAAGGTAAAGTCGCTGAAAATTAAGACTTTAATGTATCCCAGATACAAATTACTAGCCAGAAGTGTGCTGGAGAGAACAGAGGGTCTGCTCACACCCCACCACAGGTTCAACCCTCCTGAAGCTGATGAGCTCTGTGCTGCTGTGCTGATGGAACTAAGAAAAGTAGCTGTAATCTCTCTACAGCCTTACTGTTCCTTATTCTAAAGAGCTTCCTACAGGTGTCATTATTGGAGCAATTGTACTATCAATGCCACCTTGTATTTGCATTAGGAAATTTTGTTCAACTCACTTTTATTATTGACAAACTAGGATGTTTTTAGACATACAGCTTGTCGTTTTCCATGACAAATGGAAAAAATTTGTCCAAATACAGTCTTTAACAAATTCCTAAAATGCTGATGTTTCTCTTTAGGAAACCCTAGAACTTTATCCTTTGGAAATGGTCTTGTAATTAGATGGGGATGTAGTTTTTGTGCTGTTACTTCTGTAATTTAGGTCAAACTCAGGCAAATGACTGCCCAAGTGAGTAAAGACTGCTACTGTTTTACAGGTTAAAGGTGTAATGTGTCAGGGCAAAATAAGCACGACTGAGTCAAAATATATTCAGGCAAAAAAAATTAAATGTGCCATGACTGGTACAGAGACCAGCTGGCCTGACATTGCCCATGGCATCATTATAATCTCTCTCTGTACAGCAGGGGGGGCCTCATTGCTGCTGCCTGCTGGGAAAGGTCCCTGGCTGTGCTAGTTTCCAAATGGTGCCAGTGAACTGTTTGTCAGAGTGCTCATTGGTCCAGATCAAAACTGTGCCATCACTTAAGAGTGCAGACAGGTGGGTGTCAGTACCCCAAGACCTTAATTTACTAGTACAGCTTTGACCTCAGAGCTCCTATGTGTCATCCTCACACACAAACAAACATGTTTCGTACTCCCTGTTCTGTAACAAGCTTGAGTTGCATGAGCAACAGAAAGGGAATCTGTTTTGCCCAGGATTACCTGTAGCAAGCCAAACTTTCCTTGAAACTGCTTTTTTTGCCTAACTTTAGGACACCCTTTTCCTCCCTCTGGGGTTCTGGTATTGTGCTAGAAGCAGCCTGGCTCAATTCCTGCTAGGTTTGATGTGCTGAGCAAGGTGTTACTGGACCAGATGTGTCAAAGGGGAACACTGGAGAGCTGTCAGTTAGAGCTGCTGGAGAGACAAGGAATGACTGGGCAGGAGAAACAGCATCAAGTGGACAAAACTGGTTGAAGCTCTGTAACATTTCTTGTTAAATAATGCCAACCCATTCCCAGAATATAGCCACAGTGCTACTTTGCATGCTACTTAGCATATGCTCACTGAGGCAAAATCTTGGTGGAGAAAATAGTCTATGCCTATTTTGTAAAAAATTAATATAATCCATGCATAAAAAAGGCAAATTAAGCTTGAGCAGAAAAGTTTCATTTTAGCTCTTTGTAACTTTTTAGTGTTTGTCTTTCCCACTTCAATAATGAGATTTTAAAACAGATTTTCTGACTTGACATTTAGGATAAAATGCATGGATATGTATTTATCCTTTCTCTAGAGAGATGCTGTGAACATCTTGGTACTATGGGTAAGTCAAAAAACTCTAGGAAATGTAATTAGAAATTCAAAATATAGCTAACAATATTTTTATTTAAATAGTTTAAGCATTTTTACTGGTTTGTGTCAGACAAAATTGCCATAGGCCATCCTTCAGCTGAACTCAGGAAGGATGGCACATGAACAGTTGCAGTGCTCTGTTTGCCCCTGCAAGCATTACCTACTTACAGCTGTAGTAATAAGCTGCTGAAGAGCATGTTGCTTTAATATTGGAAAAATTAGTTTAGAAAAAAGACAGGCTGTAGTTAATTACAAACACACTCAATGCTCACATCTGAGAGCTCTTCAGTAGTAATGAGAGCAGATATTATATATTTGGTACAAGACATAGTAAAAGAATTTGACAACTGTCTGTCTGATGGTAAAATTAAGGACTCATTGACTCTCTGGGGTGCTTAGAGTTGTAAAGAATTGCCTTCAGATAGATTACTTGAACTCTTGTGTTTTTTATCAGCATCTGTGCAAAATCAAACCTGAGGAATTCAGTGTTGGTTTTATCCACAAAAAAGACCATCCTCCAGCAGCCTTTCCTGCTTTTCTGGTAGGGAAGTTTTGTCAAGATATCTCAAAACTTCATCAAGCTTTAGACATGGAAATAAAAGATGACTTGAGAAAATAAAAATGAGATTTGGATCTCTTTTCAATATTACATCAGATGAACTATAAGCTAATGAATATAATCAAGCCTTTGCTTTGCAGTAGCAACATAGGAGATAATTTAGATAATAGGTCAGAGAAGGAGACTTAAAAGGAGGCAACCATTTAATACAGAGCTTATATTAACTTTTATTTATTCATCAGATCCATTATTGGAATTATGAGATTTGGAAGCACAATATGTACTCATTCTGTCACGATGGCAAAAAACCTCCTTATTGTTTGGGCTCAGTTATAAATGTGTGTATTAAATAAAAAGCTAACACAAGATTAAAAACGGGGTCAAAACGAGGGTGATTACATTTTTTGTCACATCTGGCATTTGGTGATTATTTCAATATCTTACAGTGTGAGAGACCAATTCCATAAGAAATGGATTATCCATGCACATATCATGAGGCAAACCCATACTCTATCCTCATATTAAAAAAATGTTCCCTTATCTCCCAAGAATACACTGTAGATTCTGCAAGATTCCACATACCTGTTGGTGTATTTGCTCCATGAATCAGGTGCAGTGATGAAATTGCAGCGCCACTGTGAGGACACAGGTTTACATCACCAGCAGACATCACCACCCGCTCCTGACCTGTATTTTCCTTGACCCTTTTGGACACATTGGTCAGTTGAGGATTTGGCTGGCACTCAAACAGCCTCTGTTCCTGGGGTTCATGCACTGCCAGTACAGGGCTTGGGGAAGTAAACTGGAGTCAAGGCCTGGAAAAAAATGGTCACAGTTAAGATTAAAATTCAAATGAATTGTTGTCACTGTAGGACACAGAACAAGTGATGCAAAGCAGTTCTTTTCATGGCAAAAAGAAAAACTGTTTATTAAAATCTGACTCCAATTTTATATTTTCCTGAAATGCCAGTGTCATTGGAGGGTGACAGTGCCACCTCTTCAATGCCACTGGGTAACCCAACAGTCCATAAAGTTGTTTGTCCCTCATAAAAGAATGAAAACAGTAAGTTATTTACATAAAGTAAATAACTGTGAGAAAGTTCTGTACAAGAATGTAAACATCAGAAGGCTTTAGAAAAACTTGAAAAATCAGGGTCATAAATTGTGACCACATGCTCATGAAGGGAGCAACTAGACAAACTGCATGGTTTTGCAGGACTGTATTTGTGAGAAATGCTCCCAATAAATACCAGAGATTAGCAATACAACTAATAACCATTAAAACTTTTTTTTTTCAAAATGTCTGTCCCACATTAAAACAAAAGATTTCTTTTTTCTCATGTGTTTGCCCTTTTTGACCAGGATTCATTTTTCAGCTCCACAAGAATCTTATCCAGGTGCTTTTCACTAACTTTGTGTCCCAACTTCTTGTCATCTTCTATGCAGCTTGAACCCCACACAGCTATTTGTGTGCATGACTAAGGATTTCTGTGCCTGTTAAAATCTGGGCCTTAAACCCTTAGGTATCTATTCTGTTTATCAAAATGAATGTGGAAAGCCTCCACAGGTTCCAGGGGGAGGTCAGAGGGTTGATATGCACTGTGTGTTCAGGGTTGTACAACATGGGGAGAAAATGCATCTTAGATTTCAGGTTGTGTAGGAGGATAAGCTGAGTGTGCATGGGAGCATCTTGGAGGCAGTCCAGATTCCAGGTTCTGTACAGGTTCCAGACAGCTCAGCTAAACATAGAAGGGATGATGGGGTCACAATGAATTCAAACTTTTGTAAAAGGGAGCAGATATTCTCAGCAACAGGCCCTTTTTCTCACCAACTGCACCTTTGTACAGTAGTGCAATGTCTAAACACCCAAAAAAGGGAATAATTTTAGACTCTATTTTTCATTGTTTCTACACAAAGAGGCAACAACAAAGCACTCTCTGGAAATGCAGAGGTTCTAAATATTTTCCTTGGTTGCTTCTGAGGTTGTTTAGGAAGTTAATAGCTTTCCAGTATTCATGGCTAACTCTGCAGGTCAGTAAAGGGAATGCAAAACTGCTCAGAAATGGTCAGAAATGGTGTTTCTACATAGAGCTAAATCCCATGTAATTTGGAAACTGGTGATTGTTTCTTCATTTTTAATTATGAGGGAAGCCTTCTGTTAGAATAATATTTCGTCCAGCATTACATATTCCCTTTATCTAGGGAGCTGGCAGGGGGAGAGGATAGAAGCTCTTCAGGCAGTAGAAGTTGAATTTAATGGGATTCACAGAAGAGATTTAAGGAGCTAATCATCCTTATAGCTGCTCAAGTTCAATTTTTATCCCCCAAAGCTACTAATTTTTAAGCATGTATTTTTGGCAGTTCTTTGCAGCAAATACCTCCCCTTGGGGCACATAGAAATGTGCAGGCTGTATTACATAAATGAGCTTCTTTGCCATCTCAGTAACCCATAAATGCCAGTGACACACAAAACATAAAACTAGGTATTCCCTCATCTCAGCAGGCTGACCTAGTCCTAGCCTTACACTTAACAAAGTCAGAGGACACAGTGGCAAGCAGAGCCACAGTCCTTAAATGCCAGGATCCAGAGTCAGAACTGACAGTATTGGATGCCCACAAAGTACTATCCAAACATGAGTAAGGCTCTACACCAGGATTCAAAAAAATTGGCACTTTCACCCTCTGTCAATCAAAGTAAATGCCATAGATGGTTGTATGTTTGATATTTCAAACATATATCAATATACATACATATTCCATTTAGAGGAGAGAGGGTTAGGAAATGCAAACCAAGCAAATTATTTCTTTGCATACATTTATCCCTCCCTCAGTTACCTGTATTGTAAGTTCAGTGTGATTTAAATTAATGGAGTAAGAGGAATATTGTCCACAATTTGGAAGGAGGTATTTCAGAACTATTCGGGCACCCCTTATGCCTCATAGACACCTTGTTCTCATTAACACAATGCTTGTCAAGGAGCTGCAAAGTGTTTTTAACAGTAAATAGGTAGAAAAGTGAAATAACTGTGAGTTTTTTGGGTTTTATCAACTCACTTTAGGTGAGAGAGATACACAGTCCTGCTTTCCTTGAGTTCCCAAAATTCCTGGCTTATTTGAACCTATCCTGAACAAGTTACGATCTCCATAACACATCCTCCTTAAAACACAAGGGCATTATTTTAGCATACTAAATGCAAGGACAGCTGAACAACTCACCTCACAGCAGTTTCCTTCAAAAGGAATGCATGTCCTGTGTCTATATGGCAGAAGAGGGTCATTCATTGGTGTCTGGGCTCACAGCCCTGCACTGGGAGACAGCCAAGATTTGTCTGAAGCCTGCAGCCTTGCTGCCAGGGGAGGCAGGCTGTGGAGAATTTCTCATCATCTGATAATTACTGCAGCACACTGAAAGAAGCGTAGGGCTGAAATTGGCCAGATCTGGAAGGGTTGAGATGCCACCACCATTTTCAGCAAATCTTACAAAGTTGAAGGCAGCCCATGTGCAGATTTTAGAGTTTTCCATTGACTCTGTCCCTCCAGGAGTCCCAGAGGCAAATCTCCCAAATGGTTCCTGGGCACAGGAGGGAACAAGAAGCTCTGAAAACACTCAAGAGAAAAGTAAGTCCCTCTGCTGACCTCAAGTTCCATTTTAGACAGCTGCATAGAAAAAAAATAACATGGGTTTGTCTACTTCAGTTTTCAGAATTAGCACACAACCTATGCAATGATCCTCCCAAGAGGTGTCACAATACTCAAGCCCTCCTATGAGTCCTTACAGTTTTTTAGCTACCAAGTGCTTGGCAACACTGTCAAACATTTTCTGTATTTGCTTGGATAGAAGCAGTTTGAATCTTGTTGGTTAAGTACTGGGACAAGGCTGTGAAGGTTAGTAAGGACTGTGAAGACAGTGAAAAATACTTGGAAGATATCGGGATGCTATACAAAATTTTTAGTGATCGTGGAAAGGCCAATAATAAAAAGACATCTAGAAGAAGAAAAAAGTCAGTGAAGATGAGGAGCCAAGGCTAGCTGGGTCTTCCACCTGATTGGTATCTTGAGTGTAGCAACTGTGCCCATGTTGAGTAAGGCAGAAAGAGCCAAAAATCTCACCAGATGAATAAAGATGGGGAATTAAATGCCAGAGATAGTACCTGGATCTTTTAAATGTAGTTTAGATAGTCACAACACTGAAAAGCTCACAATTGTACTTCATGTATTATATCATTTCTACCTAGGTAGAGATGTCACTCCTTAACCTCAAGAAAGGCAGGTCAGTGTCAGTGTATATTGCTCATGCTACCTGAAAATAAAATATATCCTGTTTCAGGAGCATCCCTCTTTCTGAAATCCTTATTCTTACACTTGAAGAAAAAGATATGTAACTTGAGATTGCCAAGATTGTCTGTAGATTTGGATGATAAATTTTTATTTATTCCTGTAGAATTTGGGGAATGGGACGTTTCATAGCAATTTTGAATTATATTATTTTAAAGGTTTTCGATTTATTTTCTTTGTGCTGCCATGTTGATAACCTGAAAGACATGCAATATCACATACAATAAGAACAGAAACAATTATTACACTGGTGGCCTACTAAAGGCTTATTTTATCACATTTTTGTGACATTAACACGCTCATTAGAATACATGATCATGTATATCAGATGAATGCCAAAACCCAGTAATCACACAGTCACTAGGAGCTATTCCTGCACTCCCACAAAAGCTGCTCTCATTTACTTTCAAACTTGTGGCTATGAGCCAATGTACATGGGCAGCCTAAAATTATCAAACAAGGAGCTGCTTCTTCAGTTGTGAGAATCTTGCTGGCTGCAGACCTTCAGTAACTTTGGATGCCACTAAATCAAAAGCCTGACTCAATTCCTGATTCTGTGTGGGAATTTGCTTAGACTTGCTTCATTTCTCACTTAACCAGAGCCGAGCTTTCAAACCTGCACAATTTCTGTGATATTTGTAAACTGCTGATAATACAGAACTACACTCATCAAACTTTGTTTTGCATTCTCGTGAGGAAAATAATTAGCATAAGCATATTTCTATAATTACAGTAAAAAGCTTTGCTTTTCATGGTGCTAAAACTTATTTTTAATTGGATTTACAAACTGAATTAACTTTATATAATTGCCTAGGATTCTGTAGTTCAGCTGTTAAAAATCATTATCCCAGCTGGCCCCTAGCAGTCTTTCCCCGTGTCTGACCAACCAGTCCTGAATACAGACACGTGTGAAGTGCTGCCTCATGCTCCAGGGGGTGATGGAAATGCAGGAAGCTATCAATAGCCAGCTCAGGCTAATGAAAGCACATCTCTGCAGGGCCTGATCAAGCTTATGATTGTTTGTTAATTATATGGGGCAAGTTCAGTGGCATTTCCCTGCAATAGGTTATGTCTGCTTGACCATGATAGCTCAGTTTATACACTCATTTAATTACATTGCCATTTTCATACTGGCAAAATGCAGAAACTCCTATTAAGCGAATAATTCAGAAATAAATGGGGTTTTGCCAGTCTTATCACATAAACTCATAGAGAATTTTCATTGTGTGTTTATGTAATGGAAATATCAAGGTCGGCTTACCATTTTGGTATCTAATGTCTCCTTTCCAAAAGAGAGTTCTCAGCCTGCTCTGTGTAGCTCCCCTTTTCATCCTCACCTCTGCATTCCTACCAAGTGAGCTGTCTGTGACTGCCTCTAAAGGCCCCTCTGCCCGCATTTTTCCTTGCTTTGGAAACTTCTTTGCACAGAGATTTTACATTTATGAAAGGAAAAATATTTGTGTCATCCAACTCAGTTTCTCTTTGCTTTCAGCACATCAAACATTATATATTTTCTTGGTATCCCATCCTATGAGAATTCTTATGCCTCTTTCTGTTCAGACTTGGGTCTCATCTTGTCTCACCCTTGTCTGAATCAGAGTAACAGCTCCAGACAGTAGCTGGACTCCCCTGCCTCTTATTTTTTTCTCTTTCCAAATATTAGTAGTTCTGTCAAATCTCTGTCCATCTCTTTCTCTCTTGGAAAAGGAAAGTTGTCTTTGTTACAGTAGAAATGGAGTCCTTTCGAGGCCCATGCATTTTCTGCACTTGGTAATGTACAGCTCATGAAATTGGAAAGGGACAATTTTGGACCAGTAAGAGCGTTTAAGGGCTGCTTTGACACTGCAGAGTCCAGATTTGTTTAGTTTCCAATGCAGAGAAAGAGTGCCAGTCCTGGAGTAAAGGATGCCTACTCTGATATGTACACTTAAGGTAGAGCCACAGGAAGCATCTTTGCTCCTGAGACATGGTCTGAACCCAGCCAGCCCATAAACAATGATAAATGGCTCAGCTGCAGGTTTGTCTTCCCAGAAATCATTTTATACATAGCTATGAAAACATTCCAGTTAAGCAGTCAGATGTGTTATCATAGCACCAAGCTCTGACCCCTGGGGTTACATAGGATCTGCTCAGAACTGGAGTCTCAATAATGTTTTTTCCTACTCTTTATAGACCTTTATACAGCTTCCAAATCTGAATCACAGTAGCTGTATTCAGTGCCTGAAAAAACAGTTCCTATTCATTATCGTCCCTCTAGTACTCCTTAGGCTGCCAAATTGCCATCAGTGCTTTTACTCTTAGTTTGTATGTATCTTCCTGTCCCACTGGCTCAGTTTCTTCTTGTGTTCCGTGTTCTTTCAGGAATGATAATTAAAAAAAGATACCATGCATTTGTTTGAACCTTTTCTCAGTGGCTGAGAAAAGGTATTTTCTCCAGCTGCAGGCGAGGGTGCTGACTTGCACATCTCCTACAGCCATTGAATGCAGTACAAGTCTGTGAAACCCCATCACTGATAGCTGTGGACCCACCACGGGAGAGGGCTGTGGGACCTCACCTCTTTGCCATGTCAATTCAAAACAGAACGAGGCTCCAAGGGTGCCAAAGAGTCAGGGTTCAGCTTTTCTTTCTGCAGCTGTGTGGGCAAAACTAGAAGCTTCGTGAAGTATTATTCTGTCCATTTTTGGATTTTTGATGGTATCTAGACATTCACACTTGATAGCTAAAATGCTGGGTGATAGATTATTGTCATCAATGTAATCTCGAAAATTTTTTTATGATACCCATGTGTGTTTGTAGCCATTTTATCTTCTTGGGCATAATGTCAGACTATTTTTCAGGTACATATCATGATTTATACCCTTTCTCTTAGAGTGAAACTTATTTCACTGGAGTAATCACGGTTTCCAGTCTACCTTTTATCAATGACATCAACTCATTCACCAGCCTAATGCTGCATTATCTCAGGAAAATCACATTGTTGTGGTATTACCTTTCCCCAGAGGAGGCTGAATTGCTTTTATTACTTCCTGCTTGAACAACTGCTAATCTCATTTCTGGAGTTCTTCCAGCAGGAGGACTATACTTCTGACACGATGGATTCAAATCACCCTTGCCAGGGTTTAACAGACTGAAATATCTTTCATCAAAGGCAGAGATTTGATTTCCTACAGAATCTGTGATTTAAGGACATGTGGGCTTTTTGCACAGTTCCCTATTTATCCTCCTGTTTTAATGAACTTGCCCATATTTTGAGTTTTCTGATTCAAATTTGATAATTAATTACACCTACAGCGAGACTGTATAAAAATTTACAACCTGTAAGTTCCGTGATTTCTGTCCCTATTCAAAATGCGAATTACTCAGAATTTGTTGTTCCTGTTTTCCTGCATTAATTTTCCAGACTATTACATTTTAGTTTGCTAACCCAAACTGCTAAATACTCTGCTTACTTTTAAATCTAACATTCAGATTCCCAAACTTTATTGATGTACACAGAAGTAAGGTCTAGGGCCAAGAGCTTATGAGCAGTCACAGGACAAATCCATACCCAGCCTTCACCAAGGTAATGCTGTGGCTGTATCCTCGAAACACACTGAAGGGACACTCCCATTTCTAAACTAACAAATTAAATTCCCCTGAGATTAGGCAGTAAATCTGCAGCAATAAACTTCTATTCAAAATGCTCTCAGCTTTCACTATGAATGGAATGCCTACAACAGGGCTCTCCTGGGTCTGGGGAAGGAGAAGAGATCTGAGGATGGGGGCAGAAGAAAGCTGGACCCTTTCCCTTGACCACCAAAAGCTCCTCCCCACCCCCATCATTCCCCTTCTCCACCAGCCCTGACACAGTTCCTGCAGTGACAACTACATTATATGTCAGCTTGCTCAGGAATCTCTAAACAGTATTACTGAATAAATTTGTGTACCTTAACTTCTGCTTTTAGCTGGAGGTGAGTATATTTTTTATAAGAATCTTTCCCTTAAGCAACACCCTTTCAGTTCTTGGGGAAGAAAAAAGTTAAGCTGGTTCCTTCTGCTATGAGGGACTAATACAAACAAACATCTTAGAGAAGTAAGTGGATAGTTGCAAGTCCCAAGGGTCCTGCTGTGTCTCCATTTCCTCTCCCAGTCCATAATGTGCATTTTTACTCTTAGCAGAAGGATTTAAGAAATGGGCCCGAGACTTATAGTTGGCTGCTATTTAAGAGAATTTGCAAAATAGAGAAATATCTTATCAGTGTGTCTTGTGAGAAGATAAAGATGAATTTAAAGTCAAAAGCTAAGTTATTTCTTTTAAGCAATTTAAATTGGATACAAAAGGCCTAAACACATTTTTAGTATCATTTAACCTATTGGGATCTCTAAAAACCTCACTGTGCTTTTATAACATAAATAATAACAACCATAACAGATTCCTTCTGGTGATGGAAGGATTTTCCTCATGGAGGAAAATCACAGACATAAGAGTAGTAAAAAGAGACATTTATTTGAAATATCTTTTCCATATTGACTGAATTCTGACACTCCCAGTTTTTAATTTTCATAAAGAAAAACCTATCTGTTCCCAACCTGTTCAGTCCTACTCAGTGGGAGCAGGACTGAGGAGCAACTCTGTTCTTTCCCTACCAGAAGGGCACATAGTGGTCAGGGCAGCACAACAGCAAGCTGAACCCACTGGAAAAGTACATGGTATATACAGTGAAAATCTGATCTTATTTCCATTAACTTCACTGCCATATAAATTTCAATTTACCCTTAAGGTTATTACCCACAGGAAGTTACCAGTTTTGAAGCTGATAACATGTCTGTACCACTTATGGTTTGACTATCCAAAACATAAAGCAGTGTTTTCTCAGCTTGGAGTTTTTAGTGCAGTGTGAGGCTCCAAAGGGGGCTGGATTCTGAGAAAAAAACTGTGCACCCAGATATCAGGTCCATTAACAATGAACTGCATTTCTAAATGGAGAGTGTGACTTATTTGATTATCCATTTAGTGAGAACATGATTGATAAATGGGTATTTATTTTTAGAATAAAGTATTTAAATAAACTCCATTCTCCATGGATGTCTTATTAACTACCATTTGGTAGAAGAGTGGCTATTTATTACTTGGGTCTAAAATTGTACTTTTCCCTCAAAAAAAAAAACCCGAACATTTTAAGGCCTCACACAAATATACCTGCAGCAATGGGCAGGTAGTTTCCTTGTAGGCTTGGGCAGTCAGCCATTCATCTCTGGCTTTTTGTTTCAAGGTTAATGTTTCCTTCATGTCATAGTGGCAATCAAGTTTTTCTAAGTGGATTTATTCTTGCCTATTCATAGAAAACCAATGTGAAGATCTTACAGATTAATTTCTTTCAAAGCTTCAGAAGTAAATACATCTGTGGCAGAAAAGTCTTGTTTTGGTCACTTACACTCCTTTTATCTCTGCCTTTTTTCTCTGGTCTGTTGCTTACCTATTTCCTCATCATCCTTACCCCTCCTCTGCTCTTTTCTTTGGCACTTACCCATCAATTCTGTTGGGGTGTTAATGCTTGAATCAGTGTATATGTTAAATGTACCTTAAACTGGGTACACCTACATCATATATACTGGCCACCCTATGTATACAATACATGCATCTTCTCTGATCTGTGCACTTTGTCCTGTTCATTTTTGCTGTTAGTTCATGTCCTTAAAAATTAAAATATTTTGAAAAACACACTTTAAATAGACATCTTTAATAGTGATCATTTCTTGTGTCTCAATCAAACAATGGAATTTAATTAATTTAATTCTATTATCTTAAGAAATAGGTCATGCCATATGAGAGAGAGAAAAAAAAGCAGCCTTCAAAAACTAACCTGTCATAAAACTCATTTGTGATCACAGAGCAAAAGCTGAGCACTGCAATAAAATACACCAGCCACACAAGATCAATTACTCTATACTGTCATTAGTTGGGGAGAGTCTTCAACGTCACAGAAGAGTGGAATATTCTCCCTGCTAGCCATTTTGGATTTTATTTCCCAGTGCAGTGAACTCAGAGGGATTTTGCTTTCTGGTAGGCATGGTCACAGCTCTGCTTGCAAAAATACACATACAGAGATGAGTTTTCTGAACCAATTATTTATTTTCTCAGAAAATATGATTGGGTAATTTTAGGATGTTTTATTTAAAGTAGAAGGATCCCTTCCCTCTCTCCCCCTATCTCCCTTTTCAGGGTGGCACGATTGTCACAGGACCAGAGAAGTGCAGCCATGTGTGTGTTCCCAAGTTAAAGAAAGTATAGGATGAGGTGGTAGCCACAAGACCAAGGAGCACAGACCTGGTCTTGACAACCCTGTGTAGAAGACCACACTTTGCAGGGGATGAGCTGCCCCCACTGAGGCTCAGCCTGACCCTCCTTCCCCTCCCCAAGCCTGAGGCTGTGGTAGTGGTGCAGGATCACATTCTTCCTGCAGCATGGCTGTAGTACATCCTAACTGTTTGGCATATGGAACAGCACTGAAGGGAGCCACAGCTCACACAGTCCTGCCCCCATTGCCAGCTGGGAGCAGGTACCTCTGAGACCCTACAGAGCACTTGCAGAGCCCTTCAAGACTGCCTGGTAATGAGCTGACAGCAGTGCTGTGGGGCTGGTTGCGGCCCCAGAACTGAGCCTGGACCAGGGATGCTTCTAATTAACAGTGGAGAGAAATCCACTGAGGCCAGTGCAGAGTCAACAACACTCCAAACGCATGTTTGCATCAGGGCTTAACTTCAGTTGTTTGCTCTAATGCAGAATGATGCAAACTAACATGTTCCAAAGCTACACTGAACCTTAGGAACAAGGGGAGGCTTCAGCACTGGTTTGAATGCTCTAAGAAATTATGACTGAAAATACCTGGATATATGTATATTTTGGTAGAAATATGTATCCATGCTGAATGTGGTTTCAGCATACCTGTTGAAAAGGTAGGGGTGCAATTGATAATTATCACATAACTAACACTTGGCCCCACGCAGCTCAGACATGTGCAATTTATTTTAATCAGTATATATTTCAATTTTATCACTTCAAGGTGAGGCATGTTTTCAGCTTATTAGTATGCTAGAAGGTGAAAAAAGAAGTAGGGGATAGATTAATGAAGTTGACAACTTTTCTTGCAAGGATGGTGCATGGACCCATGCCAAAACTGAAGCAGAATGCCTAGGGCTATTCAATCTGGCCAGTTACCTTTGAATGAACATGTTTATCCAAACCATTTGGAGCGAGAGGCTGTGTGGTACTTAGTTGCCAGCTGGAGTTAAACCCAAAGACACTCAGCTTTAGAAGAGTTGCACTGATGCATTTTGAGGTTATTACCTGTTGCTGTTAGGAGCAATGAAACATGGAGAGACTCACAGATCTCCTGAGCAGCACTGTGATTCACAGGCATCAACCTCAGGAATATACTCATTTTGCATGACACGAGCTCTCTCAGGATTTAGCTCTCTGAGTGTTTCATGCAGTGAGGACAAATGCTTTTTTGTTTCATACAGCAAAACTCTGTGTCTGTGCATGTGTGTGTACTCATTTCTGAAGGGTTTTTTGGAGGTGAAGATCTACTGTAAAGTTAATGTGCTTAGGAAATCCATGCTGATGTCTAAATTCCTGCTCCTTTGCATGGGTCTCGAGTATCTCTATCAGAACCATGAAGCCAAAAGTCAACAGAGTAGTTCCAAGTGTTCTGTTGACCAGCATTGCAAGGTAAGAGCACCTTACTGTTACTGTGTAACATGCAGTAAAAATAGCCTGTTTATCATGAGGTCAGTAAAGAGCACTAATGGCTGGTCTATTCACAGTATATTCAGGGGTTTGTTTTCAGTACTTAGTTTGTCTGTCCTATCCACAGCTACTGAATCAACACTTATTACACATAACAATGTGAGTTAAAAGAAAAGCACAGTATCTAGCCACTTGATCTAGCCACTCACAGCTTATCTTCAGAGTCAACCACTATGGCAAGACAAAAGAGAATCCAAGAATGACACATGGCACTCCACACCAAAGCATGCCCTTCCTCAGCAACCATGATACCCTGCTATGGCATTAGCATAGTTCACTTGTGATCAGTAATTCCAGGCAGAATAATTCAAGAGGGGTTCAGACACATAGCTCCAAGTCCTGCTCTGTCTCTGGTTTTGCCCTGCAGCAGGGTCAGTGAATGCTTGCTGTGGAGACAGCTTGACTGCCAGCACCAACATCACACTGGCTCAAAAGACCTGGACACTGGGTGATGCTGGTTTCCCCTTTTTCTCTTGCCAGACAGGCTCTTCCCATGCTGGCAAAGGAAACACATTAACTTATTATTTGGAAATAATGCTTTTTGCACACTTTCTTTGAGCGTGCAAAAGTCACTCGGGGCCATTCCCATGATGAGGAACCTCATGACACTGGATAGGCTGGTCTCTCCTAACCTTGGTAAATATTCATCTCTGTGCCAGTGCAAGGAAAAGGGGTGATCTTGCCAACTCAGGTGGACATCTTCATGTGTCTTTGTGGTAACACACTGGTCTATTTTATTTGCTGGCCTGAACTAAGGATGCACAAAGCCTTGGTTTACTCTATATTCCTTTCCTTTTTTTTTTTGTATAAATAACTCCAGATGTGTCGGTTCTTCATTAAGTTAAATTCAAAATACATAATGAAATATTTTTTAAGACAAAGTTAAACCAAGTGGCCACAGCCATCCTGTTTGCAGGAACTGTTTCCAGTGCATGCCTGGTTACTGTGCAAGATGTTTATCTAGCACTTTGGAGGAGTGGAAAATCAAATGTGCTTCTAAGATTAGCCTTCCTTTAGTGACCTTTCTCCCCTATAACTCTTCCTCTCTGGGATGGTGGTAGGATTTGGGCCTGGGTGAGAGCCCTGCCTCAGAGCAGAGCTGGCTCCTTAATGCTGTGTGTGGGGTGGAGGAATTGTAGCTCTTGATGTGAGACCAGAACACAAACTAATGGCAAGACTTTTAGCAAGGCTATAATTTCTGCTCCTTTATGCTTCACTTTATGTTATATTCATTAGAAATCAACCCCCCAACTTCCCCATAATTTACTGGTTTTTCATTTGTCTTGAACTAAAGCAATCCATGTGTTTCATGCATTAGCTTTTGTCACCTGAAGTAGCTGAACATTTCAAATTCCGTATCTGTGTTTTTTTATACCAGTTAAAGTCTGTCATGGAAAGCTGCTTTGACATTAAAATCTGAGTTACAGGGAGAGACTTGCTAAATGCAGGACTAGGTTGCACTGATTGTCACATCAGATTTTTGACAGACATTATGGTATACAATAATCTTTCTCTGAACATCTTACTGAAAACCTCATCATCCAGCGATGAATAGATGTAAATCACTCTTGAAACCTATTCTACCAGATGTATTTAAAAAAAAAAGCCTGACACACAACAAAAACCAGAACTAAACCTGCAGAAAAGATTATGAGTGATAGTGAAATTTATCCTGTTTCTTCTATTTTTTACATGGAACATCAAATTCCAGCCTTTAAAATAGAAACTTTTATCTACAAATAAAAAGGATATTGCAGTGATTCTCTCCAAGCTTTTATGTGTAGAATTAAAATGTACACCCAGAGAGCAAGCCTCATAAAAACATGGACTATTCTTCTGCAATGGGCCTGTTACATTATTTTCATTATTACAAATTGTTAGTGAACAAGTGATGAGCAATAATCTCACCAAAATTAGGTACATAATTAAAGTGTTTTGCTTTTTAAATATTTTTAGTAGAATGTTTTTCAGTTGCAGGCTGAATTTCAAAAATGTGATTTAGAAAAACAGATCACAGTTCTGATAGATGACTATCTCCAACACATAAACTGGCTGTGGCTGTGATGTCCCCCCTGGAGGCTGAGGCTGCTGTCATTAATGGAGAGACCCTGACACTTAATTAGACAGTTACTCACTAAAAAATATTCATCATATTCAAAACTCTGCCTGAAGACTTGCCTAAAATGCCACAAGCACTAGCCTCAGCTGGTGTAAATGAAAGCAGCCTCAGTGGCTTTGTCAGGGTGGAGACTGCCTGCTCCATCTGAAACATCTGTCCTGGGTTCCAGTTTTTAGCATCTCTGCTCTCACCACCAGCAAAAATAAAAAACTTGCCAAATTTTCTTTATTGTTAATCATTAACCTGTGGCTGCATTGCCATCTCTAAAGCAGCATGCACCTATTTGTTTGATACATGATGATGATTTTTCTATAGTAGTGTTTTGAAAGCTTGTTATTTTCTTAACACCTCAGGTTTATTTTATTCTACTGCCTCAATCCGTGCAACAAGTCTCCAGCTACAAAGCCATGCACACCCTGCACACCCTGCAGATGCCTCCCCCTTCCACCCTCACTGCCACCACAAGGATGATGTGATGCCAGTCCCAGAGGGCAGAGCTTCTGTCCTCCTCACACGAATGGGCCTGACGTGCTGAGCTGGTTCCCGCAGGCAGAGTCCCTCTGAAGATGATGCCGTCTGACAACGTGAATCAATTCAGCATTTCTTTATCTCATTTCAGAGCAGCAGGACTCCTGGGGCTGCGACGCTGAGAATGTGCTGTGTTACCCATCCTGATCACAACACTTAACGGTGGTCACCGTCCCGGGCGCGCTCTAACTGGAGCGGCCTGGAGACTGCCAGAGCCGGGGGCGCCGAGCCCTGCTCCGCAGAGCAATCTGCTGCCTGACCAGATCTTCCCGTCTCCCTGCGTCAAGACCTTAAGCTTTTCCTCTTTGACACAGGGATTAAGGGCAATCCCGACAAATTCAAAAACAGATCAAGTATGGTACCTCAGTGAGATGAAGCGCTGCCCTACGGATTGCCCAGCCAGGCTGCACTCCTGGACTTCTCATGGGAACCTGTCCTCTCCAGCTGCACAGCTCCAGCAGCACCAGGCAGCGCCTTTTCTGAACCTACTGTGGCAGTGTAGGCTTCACATGAACTGCAAAAGCTGAGCTAGTTGGCTACACACCAACCAGGCCAACATCATTTAAAAAATCTTTATTATTGTACAGCTGCCAGGCACATGTACCTAAAGACACATATCTGGGAACTGACAGTCTAACAAGACATTCGTCTGGCTTCTGATTCTGCCTCAAAAAAGCCTTTGGGACAGGGCTATGTGCCGAATTTCAGACCAAATATCCCTGTCCCATAGTTCTTGCCAGTTTACTTTTCAAACAGCACTTCTGCCCCAAATGTCCCTGCAATTTGAAATAATGATAACAAATGGTTGAGCTAGAATAAGGTCATGGTTGCATAGACAAACAGAATTAATGTGTTATGCAAAACAAGCAAATTATTAAGAACCTGTGTCTTATTATTTTTAACCACTATTTTACAATGCCTTTATATATATGTATATATAAATACACACACACACATTTATATCCATTACATGGGATGTGAACTTAAGATGCTTTGGGCTTCTGCTAACCAACAATTGTAACTTCCCTCTAGTGGCCAATTGTTGCTTAAATGTTAGTGATTGAAGACTCGTCTGCCTCTCATTATAAAAAAAGATAAATCAGCTTGTTTTAGAAAAATATAGATCTGAGTTTCCCTTTTGATAAAATTTATGGTCATTACCTAATCGTTGTAGAACAGCACAGGATGTTTCCTTATTAAGGCAAAACTTTGGAACCAAGCACCAGTAGTGAAAAGGACAGGAAAGAAAAACAATCTCAACTAAATAGAAGTTCTTGCTGGCTAATTGTTCAAGTGATATACCAAAAAATTGTGGTTTGTGCTGCTAGAAAATAAAAGCTATAGTATTCACTTATAGGCAGGGTAACCAGTTTTCTTGTGCTTTTCATGTGGTATTTGTGCCTACAGGCCATCACATAGCCTAGCAAAGGCCATTTTCCTTCTCCTTACTGGAAATCAAAGTATTCCTGTCCATGCCAGCATTCTATTACATTCATCTGCCTGCTGACTTGTCCAGAAACTGTTGCAATTAGCTGTCTTTTTTTTTTCCTCTCTTCAGTTTTATTCTTGAAGAATCTCTTTAAAAA
Source organism: Peucedramus taeniatus (assembly GCA_013400575.1). Classification (NCBI taxonomy): domain Eukaryota; kingdom Metazoa; phylum Chordata; class Aves; order Passeriformes; family Fringillidae; genus Peucedramus; species Peucedramus taeniatus. The sequence continues at coordinate 20,077 of WBNO01005419.1, read as the reverse complement.
CATTAATTCTGGTATTCCATGTTTGGAGTCCTCATTGTTTAGGTTCTTCATCTACCAAACAGTTTGCACGGCTCCCTTGTACCTTCCTTATCCCAACAGCTAAGAGAATGCCCACTTTCCTCTTATTACTGGAACACCACTAGTCAAATTCCTAAGAACAGGGAAAAGGATCTTCTCAGATTGCCTCGTCCTATACCTGCAGAAAGTGTGTGCTTTCCAGGAGATAGTTTTAGCTTACTTCAAAAAGTAAGGAAATTAAAACAACTGCTTTTCCTGTTTGATTTTCCAGCTGGTTAGTACTTCCCCCATGCCAAACCTACAAACTTCCTGACAATTTTCAATTGTTTGACAGACATTTTTAAGACTGTCTTAATGATGTCTTAAGATTGTCTTAAGATAAGTCTTTTGAAATCTCTCAGAACAATAATTAAATAAATAATAATTTTTAAAAATCTAGAAAGACAATTATGTCCTATTGATCTATTTTATGCTGTTTGTCACCAACAGATAGTCTAGTCTGCACCCAGCAGGCTGTGCTGCTCCACACTAGCAAGGGCTCCTGCTGCCTCTGCCATTTGTCTGTTTTTCTCTTTTCGCCATTCAGGCCAGCTATCCTACTGGCTGTTTCTCAACTCTTTCCAAGAAACCTCAGATATTATACTTTTGTTTTTGCATTTTCTCTGTCCCAACAGTTTAATTTGCACTACTCCTTCTTGCCACACCAGAAAGCAAACTTTTCATGCCAGCATGACCATAACTCTCTTTCACTACATTACATATATTGCAGAACGTCTATTTGAAATATATACTGAACACTGCCATTTAGAAAACTTCATTTGTCTCCTTAGTCCTGTGAAGTCTTGAAACCCTTTAGATCTTTGCAAACACAGGGAAGAGCGGTGGGCTGCTATCCTCTCTCAGGTAAGATGCTGGGTTTCAAAGCCAAAGCATCCCTCTTCCGAAGTCTTGGGAACATGGGAAATATAGCAGCACCCTCTGGAAGATACATATCAAGTGTCAAAGGTAAATGTAGTTCATTCCTCAATGTAGCGCAAGACCTAGTAATTTTTAAAAAGTTTGGCACCAGAATTGGACTGCCTAACCCCTCCCTGTTTGAAAGCTCAGGTCTGAAGCCCATATTTGTACAGCAAGGATCAGGTATGTTTCCTCCTCATCACTTATATCCAAAATGTGACAAAAAAGCCAGGCAGAATTAAATCTAAGCAGTGGCTTAGATTTTTGACATGATGCCATGGGGTTTTTTTCAGCTGGCAGGGAAACCACACTACCTTCTAAACTTCTTTATTTTAGTTGAGCACCTTAGGGCAAGACAAAACAGGTCAAAAGGCTGGCTGGGTCCAGGTGACAGGAGCTATCTCCTGCTCTGCCTCTCTCCAATTTAAACATGTGCAAATCTATTACTTGCCAGCTGGCTTCAAATTTATCCTGTGCAGCTTCCCCGGAGGGACAAAGCCAGTGCTGCCAAATTCACAATAGGACAAACTTCTCCAACCCCAAATGAAGAACCCATCCTTCAGGTATTGAACATGATCACAATTTTTTTATCAGCTCATTTACATGTGAGCACAGTAAGGAATGTCGTGTATATTTTTGCTGCCAAAATTAATGAGAACACTGGGATCACCATTTTTCTCCTTGCTTACAGTCACAACAGATCACATCTACTGTCGGTTATAGTCCTGCTGACACATATTTATCTTGACAGTTTGGGCTTAAGTTTCCACTTCTCATGTACAAAGAGCAGCCAGAGATCGCTTCAGAGATTAAAACATGATGGCCAGTTGGATTTATTTTCACTCTACGGGCATCATTTGGGGGTAGATTCCTACAAGTAGCACATTCAGTTATTTCCATCTTCCCATAAAACCAGTTCCTGCTTCTGCTAACTCTCTGAAATGTTCTTTCCTAAGATACATGAAGGGGGAAAAAGAGAGAGGGAGTGGGACAGAAACACAGCAAAGGACAATTGCTTTTCAGAAATGATTGGAATCTCATTTTCTTTCTGATTTTCTCCCCAGTTCTCTTTTTTCTGAAAAGAAGACACTTCCATATGGTAGATAATATTTCTTATTATATAATTCCTAGGGTTTCTGTTTTTAAATAGACCAGACATCATTAAAAGAGAATCTGGTTCACAAATCTTTTGCCACTTTGCCTCTGCTACGTGGAACCATGAGGAAATTGTATTTTCCTAGAGCAATGTGAGAATAGATTACAAGAAAAATTACCATTGGGGTATCCTCTTTAATTCCCTCAGGATTTATACAATCACTTCAGTGAGAATAAAATCAAAAGCAAAGGTATATCAGTAAAAGGAAAATGTAGCAACTATACGTATTAGTACACTTTGGGTAACATGCACAAAAAATGTCTGTGTGTCTCCAAAATTTGTTACTGTATGAAATCCTTCTTCCCAACTACGCCTAGGGAACTCAGACCCCTCTTTTCAGGAAGTATTATTTAATTGAAACATAAACAGCTTTATTTCATATCTCCCAGACAGTTTACATTGCTGCAAGAATCAACAGATACCTGTAAAAAAACCAAGGCAGCTGATATCAGAAGATAGTGTGAAGAAATTTAAAGATAGAAGTGCCAGAACTGAGTCTGTGCAGATGACAGGAGCGGAAATATCCAGGAGTTTCCAATTCCATATGGGAAGGCTGGCAGAATGGCTTCTGATTCAGTGATAAGATCCCTCTTTCAAGCATCATGCCCACACATCAGCTTTTGGATACATCTCCTGAAGCACCTGCATCTCATGGAATCCATGGCTCTCCTGCAGTCTTCTATGCAGAACAGCTGCCCTCCTGCCCAGTCTGTTTCCATTCATATAGAGGATAGACAAGATATGAAAAGAGCATTGCAATGGATTTTGTGTACTGTAAAAGATGGTGTCTAAAAATTCCTCACTTCATATACTATTTAAAAACAGATAACCACAAATTCGTATGTCAGACAATTGCTTTAGGACACAAAATCCTTATTTGGGATCCTATCTGAGGGCTCTTAATTTCAAATCAACATTTTTACTTTCTCATATTCACTCTTACAGGTATGGAACACGACTGTTTCAGTTCTTTTCTTTGTAGTAATATAACTAAATAAATAATAAAAACATCCATGGAAGTAAAATGCAAATAATATATTTCAATGGGAAATGGTCAGACAAATTTACCATTTTTTCAAATGGTAGCATGTGAAGGTATGCAACTTTCTGTAAATAATTTGGTGGCAGTAATGAAAGTTCTGTTAACATCATGGGAACAACTTCTGTCAGACTTCTTTAATGCTGTTTTTCTACTTTGAATTCTTAATTACAGGATGAATCCAATGTGACTTTTACCGCTAGTGTAAAGAGAACAAACAGTGAAATTTTAAAACCACATTTATTTTTAATACAAAATCCGTTGCACTATTACAGAAGTGAGCCTGTATGTTTACCCCCACATGCACAGATAATTCAGCATCTACAGTTAAATAAGAGTAAAATGATATTTCTTTTTTACCAAAACCATTGGCAAATCCTGTGAAGAAATGTTCTCTTTGTGCTTTGTATTCAGTGTTCATATAATTCATTTTGTGTTTCAGTTCCTGTTAAAAAACTGACCAATGGAAAGCTCAAAGGTGCAAAAGAAGCTTATTACAGCTGGGTTACATTTGGGATTACTTCAGTTGTGCTTTACCTACAATATATACATGAAAGCTGCAAGGTGTCCTATGGGCTAATGTAGTGCACTGGCAAAAGCTTTGAATGATTCTGTTGGAATCTGCATAAATGAGCAGATCACTATTTTATTTTCACAGCAAAAAAAAAAAAAAAAGTAGATGCTTTAAAATACCATGCACACCATTGGCTATAGTACTTCTTACACAGTACAACATAAGCTTTCTTGTTTTATTTGTCTGTAACACCTAGAAGCACATAGCATCTACGCTTTAAGTGTATTTACAAATTCAACAAAATATCTACATATAAAAAGCTTACTTAAAATTAAACTTGATGCAAGTTATGAAAAACCAATTTATTGGCAAATGAAACTGAGCATTCCTTCAACCATAGGTTGTTATAAAAATTTATATTTGGAGGTAAACATTTGATTGATATAGTATGCGAGAAAACAATTTTTTAACCGATAAGGGTAATCCTTTACCAATAAACCGTGTTAGCACTTGTCAGATGGAATGCTGTGGTTCTGAGCAGTAACCCCCACACAGCTTCAGGCTGGAGATAATTGCAAAGCTGCCACACTTCAGGCTGGGACACAGAGAGAAATGCGCTCTCACCATGGAGTCAGCTGCTTTGGGTTTTTAATGATTTATTTTACAAGAGCTTATACCTTGCTGTGTTAGTAAATAATTTAACTCTGGTTGTGTTTTGGGATTTTTGTTTGTTCATTTTCATTTTAAGTATTCTGAGGCCATGAAAACATGTTGTGCTGTAACTGTATAGAAAGATTTTTTTTAAAGGGAAAAAAATCATACTCTTCTTTATATAATTTAAAATATTTTAAAATTTCCATTTTTAGCACAACAGTTTCATAACACTTCTTTTCCTTCACATTTTTCCTTTATTTGGCAATGACAGTAGTCTGCTAATCACAGTTTACTGCACCGACTGATTTAGTAGTACAGCACATCACGGAATGCATATTGTATAAAGGCACTGAATGTACTTTGCCCTGTGTTTTCTGGAATATTTTCCCTAATTTTTAAAGTTTTTCTTTCAGTGACTGTACAAATTCCAAAATGCATTGCAATGCATTTTTTTTATGCCCTAAAATCAATTCAATATGTTTTGATGTAAAAATAGAACACTGTACTGCTGTAATACTTGATAGATTAAAAAGGCTATAAAGTAATAGGAGCAAAGAGCAGATAATAGGGTCTCATTAAGCATCAGCAAATGCAAGTGTCATACTTAAATCATTTAGCATTTATATACTGTACATACTGTTCCTAACTGTCTTGCAAAAAGACATATGATAGCTAGACATTAAGTCACCAATTTCACAACAATGTCCACAAAGACATTGAAGTTCTATATAATACTACTATAACACTCTGACATTGAGAACGGAATTCATATCCAGGGATTCAGCTGAGGACTGCAAAACAAATTGTCAAACCATGTTTTTATAGTGTACACAAGATTACCTGTGAGTTGTGTAGGGGTTTTTTTCCATGCATTATACTGTATTTTCAACAGGAAACAAAATTACAAGTTGATATTACTGTTTGTGTCAGTTCCTTTAAAAAAAAAAAAAGTAAAAATACCCAAGTTTTGAACAAAATTTGAATTTTCTATTTTGAATCATAGTAACATACCAGTTACTGTGTCATTATGCTGTGTAATGGTGTTAACCTGCATAATCTCATAGCATTAACATCTGGTGGTGAGGAGCTCCGTTACCTGTGTGTTCATAGTATGAGAAGGAGGATGTACAAGTGCTTTAAGCAAACTGGAGAGACAAGGGGATCAAGTTCTGTGGTTACACAAATGAATTCATGGCATTTACAGGAGAAGGAGCCTCAGAGCTTTCATTTCCTTCTGCAGGTTCTTTCTCTTTTTTACCACTATATTGTCCAATAAAGGAGCCATCCTCATTGAACTGACCATTTACACCTTCTCCATAGTCAACTAAACTATCATCACTGTCTTCTTTTTTCACAGTTCTGTCTGAAGGTGTCCGGCTTCCTTTTTTTAGAGGTTTATGGTCCTCTGCATCGCTGGAGACACAAACAAACAAACATGGGATTAACGGATGTACTATTTATTAAGACAGAATCAGCCATGCATGCAGTTTATGAAAAGCATGTGTGCAGCCCTATAATCCTTTGGTAAACCCACATCACATTGGAGGGACAAATCAATATGATGCAGTTCACATGAAAATATGGTGTAAGAATGGTTTAAACAGAGAATGTCTTCAGTGGAGGGAGGGGGAGTTGTGGTTTCTTTTATTATTTTTTTCCCATCGTGCATGACTTTTCAGTGGTAAGACCTGGGCCCTTGGCTTGGAGGCCATGTAGATGCAACTGCAAGCATTAAGAAGTGGGTTGTAAAGGTATAAAAAATAATTTGTTTGTTCTCCAAAGTAACAAGCTTATGATGTGCCGTGAAGTTAGTCTGTTAAACTTCTTAATTTCTTTGACTCCTTGGAAATGAATGAAGAATGAATTTGGTTAAATGAAATATACTGATTTTCTTTACTAGTATAAAGAAAATAAAAGTGCTGCATTTCAAATAATTTGTTACATAATGCAGGCCAGACTTACAATTTTCAACCTTACCTTTCAAGAGACCTACATATTCCATTAAAAGGGTGCAGAAGAAACAAATGAAAATAGCCTAAGAAGAAAAGCAAAGTCCATATCCTGATAGTGATCAGTATTGTATGAATAATAAATTGATCTTAAAATTTCTACAATATTTACTGTATTACAGGTAAAGCAACAATTTAGCTTACAGTAACTAGAACTGAGGAGTTGAGAGCATGCTTACTCTTTTCCATTTCGTATCAGATCCATCTCCCTACCCTACCCCATGACTGACAATGATGATGGTGATTTGGAGGACAACAGAAAAAGGAAAGGAAAGAAAGTCCAGTAGAGATCTCTCTAGCAAACTACTGTGGTCTTTCCTTTGTCAGTAGAAAAGCTGCAGCACCATCAGCATCCTCAAATAAATCTGCAGCTGTGGTAGGCTTTTATTTCATGAAATAGATATAGTTGGGCTCTTTTCAGAATCCTTTACATTGCACTTCAGTGTCATGATGAAGATTTCAGCAGCAGCTCCAAAGCATTTTGAATTGAAACCCACTATTGCCAGCTGCACTTTTGGGTGCAATTATTTACCTTGTCTTAAACAGAACATGTGTCTTGATTTGCATATAGGGTACAAAGAAAAGAAGTGGTTTGAGGTTTTTATTTAGATTCACAGCTTATGGGAAATATAAAGAAACACATACAAAATATTAAAGAAACAAAATTACATTTTGCAATTTCTAAACACTAGGCTGAATATATACTCAGCAAATTATTTTAACCCTCTAATTCCTAAAACCTAATATCTTATAAAATAATGCATTTTTTCTAATTAATATTTTTAAACACCCAGAGAAACCATATATATATATATATATAATGTAGGACGTACAAGGCCACATCAGATCATACAGTTAGCCAACAAAAGCCCTTTTGAGAAACTGTTGCTAGAAACCATTACACCCATTTTCCATCAACCTCTTTCTCCTCATCACCTTTTTTTTTTTTTTTGTTTTGGAAAACATTAAGTTATTAAATTCTAAAAGAAGGCCACATCTAATATGCATATACTTACAGAAAAAGCATACCAGAGATTTTATCATTCTGCATATACACCAGAAAAAAGTGGTAGGAATACCCCTCTTATTTACATGTAAGAAAATCCTCATGCTCAAAGCACACAGAAGCAAAACCTCAGAATGTGACTGTATCAGGCTTGATGTTTTACTTATTGTGGTAAGGAGACCACTTATTGTGGCATGAGAATAAATGCCTGTCATTGATCTGTGCTCACTGGTGCTGCAAACATACAGGCCAGTAACATTTAAAAGACTGTAATCCAAAATTTCAAGAATCCAGCAGATTATATGATGTTTATAACACTGTGAACACAAGCAAATCACAGAGACATTACTGAAAAAAGTTCATTTTGGAAGGACCCCATATTTAAAAGGCTGAAGATTGACTCGAGTATTTAACACTCATACACAGTGTAGTTTCTGCAATGCCCCCCTCAGAAGGTATTAATAGTCATTAAAACAGGCTGTACAAGTCAAATGAAGGCCAGGCCTTCCTTCTGAAATTGTAACCAGTCCTACTCCCAGGGAAGATCTGCTCTCTGGGTTAGACTGTTAAGGAAGAAACACTGGCATATGGTTTGTTGCTTAATTTCAGGTGAATAACTTCATAATTCTTTACACTATAATACACAGAAATTAAAATAAATTAAATTTGCAATTGTATCATATTCTAATTGGTCATGAATCTCTGTGCAAACATTCTAAAGTATGGCCCTAGCCAGTGTAATTCACTAGGTTGAAATATACATATATAAATAATACACTGCTACTGTATTAAAGACATCAACATATTTATGTTTAATCCAATGAAAAGCTTAATTGGCCTTTACAATTTTAAAAAATCTGAGTATGAAAACTTCTGCTTTGTGTTGCTCTTATGGTGTTCTTTTTTATATTTTTGCAAACAAAGTTTATGTGTAAGAAAAACAATGAAGAAACACACAGTTGGTTGCATTGTGTGTAAGATTCTTCTATATTTTAGTCAGCATGTGGATTCTACAATATCTACAATTAAAAGCAAACAAAACTGCAGATTTACCCAGGAGTGTATCTGCATGGAGGTGGGCACTGGTGTGAGAACACAGTCACAGCAAATGCAAAAATCATATCTGAACCCGGGGATTCCTTCACTTGTTGCACTATATGAGTCCAGAGAGAGGTTCTGCCAGGACTCTGGCAGTGGAAAAACAAGTGGGATTATCCAAGATGCTTTACACTCCTGGTTCAGAAAAGAAAACATATGCCATGGTACCATTTTTTCTGTATCAAACTGGATTATGACTCTTAGATGAACACAGTGTTTTGGGTGGAAGAGAAAGAAATTGAGGAAGAAAGAAAGACCAAAAAACCAAACAAATAGGAGAAGGAGAAAAAAGGGAACACATCAATGTTTTGGACACTTTAACTACCCTGGGGATTCAAAACAGAGGAGGGGCTCTGGTGCTCTGGCAAAACGAATGTATTATCTGTTTTTGCCAAGAAGCAAACTGCCAAAGCTGCTGAATTACATTAGGAAGAGCTATAGAACACTTTAGGCTGTAGAATATATATTATATTGCCAAAACATGGTAAAGCCATAAATTTTGATACTGTATCCACAAAGTTTGCCAACCTTGCTTACAACTGTTCATAAAACTATTCCTAAATGCAATCAGGATAAATCACACTTTCTTTCTGTTTCTGTTTGTGGTTTTGCTTGCTGACTTTTATTACATACCTAGTGTGATATTGTGGCATTAAAAACTAAAGTGCAAACTGGGTTGACTAAAATTACAGTGGGAAATTGAAGAAGTGTTTTTTAAGTGTAATTTAGGCACTGCATATAAATAATACTCAGAAAACAATACTGGAGGGGAACCAAACATGAGGTAAGAATGAGTATGAATGCTTTATTTAGAGCCATCGAAGTTAAATAGTCATACTTTTACTATTTTTTGCTGTAAAAATAAATTCCATACTAGTATATTTTTAAGGATAAAAATTTCTCAGAGAACACTCATATGTATCAATCATTTTGATAAGTACTTATATGTACCACATACACTTCTTTTCAGTAAGAAAAGTGTTTAATATTAAAGCATACTCTAAAAGCATGATTTAAATATAGCTCATTAACGATTGCTATTATATGAATATGTTTATTTTTCTTCTTAGTTTAATGAAACACATATCAAACGAAGTTAATTATTAAGATATATAAGTATGAAGGTAACAATAACATAAGTGAAAAGTACAAATTTATTTGTTTAAAAAATGTAATTCAATTTCACAAGCTTATCAGTTATTGAAAGAAATGTGTACCTTGAAATCTCCTTTCTTCTTTCAACTTTTCAATTTTTCTTCCTTAGATATGGGACATGCAGCAACCAGTCAGAATGGGGAAGACACTTTTACGATGCCTCTGCAGTCCAGCAGGCAACTAGTTCCCAACTAAACTTTGCCACATTCATAGACATGCAAAAAGACTCAATATATGGTTAGCAATATACTACTTTCCTTACAGCACAACTGTCAGGTGAAAGGCAACATGAAAAAAAGTGGGTAGAACATTCTGGGCTATGAGACACAGAAAGTGGATGCAGAAGATGTAAACTGTTGGCAGTAAATTCCTTTTTCAGGTCAATAGCCCAGGAATGTTTAAGTACAAGCAATCAGGTAAAGTTACAGGAATATCTTCCTCTATGGCTTCCCTGCATACTCCAGGAGAATCTGTCCCTACACCTAACAAGTTTCTGCTCACACTCCTAAATTATTAGGACTGTGAGTCCTAATATTATTACAGGCAATCCAAATTTCAAACCATTTTACTATTTCTTATTTAGCTAAGACTTAAGCACACCTATATTAGTCTTCCGAGTAGTCTTTCATAACCATCTCTGTAATACTCAATCTTCAACCCTGGCAGAAGCTGGAAAAACTGGGTGATGAAGCTCTGGCTTTAAAAAGCAATGTGTTGAAAAAGCTGTTAATCACACAAGTATTCAAGAATCAAAACAAGAATTGTCAAAGAAAGAACATGTGTGTAAGCTAGAATACAGTAAGACCACTGCCAAACCCAACTGGACTGTTCAATTCTTCAGGCAGTCCATTGAGATAATTTCTTGTTCTGGAAGGGACCAAGCTTAGAATTACAGTCCTGAGGCACAAATCATGGCTAGGTCCCTGTGGAAACACACCTAAGTTACTTAACTGCAAGTTAAGTAACTACAAGAGAAAAACCCCACAATTGTAGTTATAAACTTTATTTTCATTGTTAATCAACTCAGAAGAAGGAAGAGTAATATATTATCTAGCAATCCCAGAAGTCTCTGCCACAGTGTCTCACAGCATGTTCTAGAATTTCTAGGAAAAATACTGTGTGTCAAAATATTGAAGAAAAGAGGCAAAATAATTCACCAAAATGTGCAAATATCCTGTGTTACCACAGTAGCAATCCTACTACTGTAGTTGCCTTGTCCTGTTTTATCTTCCTAAGAACATTCTGCAGACCACTGGACTTTCTTCCTTCCCTTGTAGTTGCTTGGTTCCAGTCTGCCTACCCATGAACCCATGGATCTGTAGCTGTCATAACTTCTTAATTTCTCTCCATTTATGGACCAGGAAAATTTAGGCTCATTTATACACCTACACTGACCTCAACATACATCCATGGTACTTATTCTGTTTCTTGCAGGTTCTTGGTGTAGACAATGACTGTCCACAATTTACTGTCTCAGTCTTCTACAACTCAGAAAACCACTGAGAATGCAGAGCAGATTGCTACAGAGGCACTTTTCCCTTATTATGTAAAAATGAAGGAATCATCCAGCCACAGGAACATAGCATCCATAGTCATTCCATGGTTTCCAAAACACTTGCACTTCCTAGAGCATTATTTCCTTCACTAGATCAATATGGCAGAAAAATCTGATGTTGTCTGGTCCTGTAGACCAGCCAACTCTCACACAAAAGTACTCTCTTGGTTGACGTTGAGGAGTGCAAAACTTCAAAGAAATCCAAACCATCCCAAGACCACTAGGAAGCATAGAAATGAAATGTGAAAGAACCCTCCCCTAAAGAGAAGGGATTTGAGAGCTATGATTTATCTAGAATACGTTAATTAGTCATTAAGATTTAAGTAACTTCATAATTTAAATCTTACTTTTAAACAACTGATTTTCTAAGTACTGGGTTTATTTGTCCAGAAATATTGAAACATTTCCATGTCTTTCACTCTTCTCAGTTCCGAGAAACTAGGAAGCAAGTCTTTGTTCTTAGAAAGTTCCTCTTAATGGTCTGATATCTCTCTGAAAGTGAGATGTCTTTTCATACTTGGCATGAAATGATTGTGAGACCTTATACTTTCCCTTCCCTCCTTTGAACTTCGGAGGGGAACGCAAGGAGCTCAGACATTTGTGAGGAGAACAGGAAGAGCTTCCAACAGAGCTCTTTTTTTTCATCTGACGTAAGGAGTGTTTGTGTTCTGAGACATCCTTCATGATCTGGACTAAGGAGTCACCAAACAGCTTGCCCCCCGTGTAGGGTAAAGACAGCAGTCTACATTTTAGATCTAGCAATGAGCTCCAAGGACGCAGCCAGAGAGCTCTCCAGGCTACAGTGAGGCATGCCACATTTTTAACAGTGAGGCTAAGAGAATCCTCAGCTGCATCATGGATAAAATTAGCTGCAATTTTACACAGCCTGCGTTTTCTCTGCATGGCACCAGATGGGACCCATTTCTTTTTGAATCTGGCTCGTTCTTCCTCTAACCATATTAGTAAAGCTTTAGAAGCATAAGTGCAGTAGATAGATACTCCAAGCTGGGCTGCAACTAGCTTGAAAGATCTTTTAATTGCTTCCTCAATCTTTCTGTCAGTAGGATCTTTAGGTAGAGCATCTGTATTATCAGAACCTGACAGTACAGAATCACCAGTAACCAATGCTCTGTCTACCTCAGGCAAGGTCCCCCACAAAGCGGCTTTATCCACTGGAAAAGGATAGAGCTTACGTAGGACTGGTGGGGCTTCATGCTTGGCTTCAGGATTTCCCCAAATCCTGCAGACAAGATCTTCCACTGCTGAATGGATAGGAAGTGCATTATCTACCTTGCCTTCTTCAGAGGGGATAAGCAGTTCTTCTAAAGCACATTCAGATTTGGAAGATTTTAGCATCAGCACCCTCTTTATGTGTTCAAACAGATAATTCTGATTCTCCATGTCAAATTTACGCAGAGGATCTGGTCCTTCTGGATCTTCTGTAGGGGACTCAGATGCCACCTCCCCGTCTTCGGGGGCTGATTCAACCTCCAAGGCCTTGTCAGCCTCAGGTTTCTCCTTCCCAGAAGCTGTTTGATCTTTTAAGCTGTCCATATGATCAAACTCAGAAGTCTGAGAACTGCTCCCAGATGCTTCTAAAGGAACCAGTGGAACTTCTGCAATTGGTACCCTGGGATGCTTTACTGAATGGGACCTAGCCTGTGCCACAGACGTTATGCTTTGTCTGGCTGCTGTCAAAGCATCCTTTAAGACAGTGGCCAGCTCAGGCAAGATTATGGATTTCACTAGCGAATTCTTTTCCAATTCGGAGAAGTGAGTAGCAGTAGAAGGTCTTACCTTCCTGTGGCAGGAGCTCTGAGTGTCTTCTGAATCTGAGCTGCAGTCTGGGGTCTGGCTGCACCAGTGCTGGAGAGAAGAACGCTGCCTTGCCAGTAAGCCACCAATTGAGTTGCAGCTGAGGGGTTGCTGGAAAGGGGATGGCTGTCCTGCCTGAGAATCTGAGCCCTCCTCCGACCCCATTATCTGTTGCTCAGAAGCATGATGTCTAGAGCCATGCCTGTACTTCCATTTGTCTGACCTCTTTTCCTCTCGGCAGAGGGAAGCAGAGACAGAACTAACCCTTGTAAGCTCTGAAGACTGCCTAGCCCTCCTCCTGGTGTAGGAGGTCTCTGATCTGGTGCTGGAGTATTGATCCCCTGACCTTCTGAAGAAGCTGGATCTGTCAGATCTCACAGACTTTGCTTTGGTAAAGACAGGGGTTGCTTCAGGAGAATTGGCACAGCTACCTTTTGTTTTCTTTTCCTTGTCCAGTTTCTTTCCTGTCCAAGCAGACATGGACCTGAAGTGATGAAAAAAGTTCAAAATACTCGAATTCCTAGATCTTTCAAAAATTACATTTTTTTCCAAGGGAAACCCTATACCCTTTTTCCTCAAAGAAGCACCTCATCATGTGAGGCAGACAAACTGGGAACTGAGTGACTGCAGTGATGCTGGGCTGCAGAGAGGATGACAAGGTATCTTCTGTAATCTGACTGGTTGCTGCTCCTGCCCTGTCTCTAAGGAAAAAAGAGGAAAGCCCAATATAGACTAATTACACAGAAATACATTTTAAAAAGGAGTTTTTGCAGGGTACATAGAATGAACTCTTCCACGTGAATAAGTGTGAAAGCTTGGCATGCATCTGCCCATATTCACTAGACATGAGTGAATAAATGCATTATAAAATAATTTAATAAAGCTCTAGATCATTCTTTGGATTAACTCAAGCCATTTAAACATGGAGACATAAATTCAAATCTTGCACACATGAAAGCAGGCTTGAATACTTATTCCAGGCCTGAGAAAACATACATTGAGGTCATATCATTTGTACAATTCTGTACAAAGGTCAGTTTCTGTTGCTGGAAGTTCCCAGTATCAAGAACCAGTGGAGTAATAAAAGAGTATGCAAACTAGGCTTCCCAGAAAAACTTACACAGTACTTTTTTAACTCTACTTCCAAAGATTGCTTCACACTTCCCTTTTTATCAGTTGAATTTAGGTAATTCATATGCACTTACAGCTGTAATAAAATACTACTGAACTCATCAACCTAAGAATGGAGTATATTGTTTTTAATCAAAGAAGAATAAATAGAAACTGCTCCTCAGCATTCAGAACTGTACATCTAGTCCTGTCCGATTAAGATAGACCTTTTCCTTCTATGAAGAAGCTATGGCAACAAAGTAGATCCTTCTTGAAAAAAATCTGCTTTTTCTATGTACATTTGTAAATGCCAAATCTTTGCAATAATAAAGAACTTCTACACTGCTTTTAACACAGGAATGCACTATAAAATCTCTTTTATACCCACATAAAATATAATCATATTGACCTATTTACAAAATAGTGACATTATTTTTTGTACTAATCAAAAGAAAAAAAATCAAACAACTGCTTATTTAATAAGCCATATTCATAGCTGTTGTATGAATAGTCCTGCCAAGGCATGCTTTTGGTAATGCCAGATTTGGCTAGACTGCATTTACTATAAAGGAAGAGTGTCAGGAATAAGAGCTGTGTTGCATGCTTTGAAGCTGCTTGCTATATATCTTGTGCTGAAATACATGAAAGGGAGATCTGCTTTCTTTGTAGCACATTCCTACACCTCTGTGTATAACATCACTTCTTTGTTATTGGATTAGATGTTAGTACTGGCAGCTATTTTAAATGCATTTGTTTCCCAGTCAACTTAACACCAGACTGTCTTTATTAGGCTTCAGTCAGGAATTTATTTTCAAAAACTGTAATGCTCAACATAGTGCCTTAACTGAAAGGACACTCTATCTGGCATTTGAACTATCTGAAAGATGACTTTGTAAAGAAAGATTCCACACTTTTACTTTCAAACACATACAACTGTGTTTGAATCTGGTTTTCACCTTGCATTAGTAAATGGCTTATACTAAGCTTGGATAATTTCTTTTTCTAATGGTGTGGCTGAAATGCTGTTTTTAGTTCTAAATAACACTGGATACAGAATCTTTGACATGGAAAAAAAAGTTAGTCTTAAATTAATAAGTGTGATACTATATACAGTACATGTGTGACATGAACAGTGAACATGACAAACCACATCAGCTGCTCACCTGTATTCACCAAATGTTCCATCATCTTCCTTCATAGGTTGTATTTCTGGATCAGCATGTGCATCCTCCTTTTCCTTCACTAAAATATTTGAAACAGTAATTTTTATCATGAAACTGCAAGATGAGAAAGTCTAAGACCTTAATTTCTCAAACTGATCACATTTGGCAGGAATGTCTTTTGAAGAAAATATTTTTTAAATGGGGCCTTCCTTAGGCTATTACTTTTTTTTTTTAAGAAAAAGATCTGTTAATTAGTTATAGGATTTTATTTTCATTCAAGTAGGACTATATGTCATTTTGTATCAGCAGAACTTTTTCTTTCTTTTGTTTCTAGCACTAAAGAGAGAAAATTGTTTAAAATCCTACCGAAAATAACTTATTTACTTAGATTATTAATAGAGTTATTGCTTAATCAAATTTGAATTATTTACTTATACTTAACAATGCTCTCTCTTCTTGATATTTTTCTCATACTGATTGATAAAACTGAATGAGATTCACTTTTGTTCACTGTCAGTTTGTACATTTTCTACTTTAATTTCATGTAGTAAGTCTCCAGATAATTTAAGATTTTTTTTCATTATTAATAATTCTCAAAATACTAGGCATGGTTTGTTAATTTCTTCTTTTCTACAACATGATCAAACCCAACGCAAAGTCACATACACTGGAACCTAAATTTTACACAATTGTATTTCTTGCACATTCTAGTTTTAGGTTTAATCCTTGTTCACTGGTAGGAATAAATCTAGGCATATAGGAATCTATCCCTATAACATAATAAATGTAGCACATTGACACAGAAACCCACTAGCACCTGAGGAGTCAAATATTTACAGATGCCATATATTCCTGTAAGTTAAGTCTGTTGACAGGATAAAACAATATACTGACTTTAAGAATTCTATTTATGGTTCTTCCCTTTGCATTTTCTTTTCTGTTTTTCTGGCATCTATTCAAATCTTTCCCTTGTCTAGCACATACAGATATAATCCAATACACAATCTCTTGTCTTTTACTCCGTTAATTTCCACACTTTATTTGTACACCACTGATTAATGTGCTGTTATTTAAGAGGATATTAATCATTCCTGACAGTATTTACTAAGTCCATAATTAGAATAATACATAACACCTTGAGACATATCAGACTGCTATAATTTCATACTGAAGTAATGGGTTACTTCCTACTAACCACAGGCAACCTCAAGATGACACACAAAAATTATGGTGAAAAAGAGTTCATAACATAAATTTTCATAGATTTCATAACTTAGTGCTTTCCATTTGTTTATATCTATGGAACACTACATTTGCAATGACCCAAGAAGTACAAAGTCACTGCTATAAACACCAGTACATACTGATTCTGGAAATCTTAAAAAGAATCCAGGTCCACCTTTCTATATGTGTGTGTATATGCAAATGTATCTGTGAATGAAAAAACATATACCTTACAACTAATAATTCTACAGAAGCAGCAAAAAAGACAGAATATCAAGGATCCACAAAGTAAGGACAACCTTAGCATCCAACTGCCCTCCACACTTTTACTCAAAACCTCTGTTTTACCCTCCTCTAGATGGTGGTTCACTCCATGTCCTCCCTATTCTTTTTAGTTTCATCACTTCACTTGTTTCAGTCACCCCAATCACTTTTTCTGTCCTCTTTTATCTCGTTTTTTCTTTAAAAAATCCAAATATTATGAAAAAAAACCCGAAAATGATGTCTTCAGCTTGTCATATAACTCTATGTTATATAGAACACATACACTATGTATTCCTTAATCATCTGTTTTCTTCATAGGCAGCTGGAACAGAACCATCTCTTACCTATCTTTTGCTGTCACTACAAATCTTTTCTCTCTCTGTAAAACAATCTAACAGTTAGATTGGGCAGAATAGGATTCTTGCACTAAATAAAGTGATTTTCTCATAAAAATAATCTGCTATTCTATTCCGGCAGAGTTCCCTATGAAGAGCTAAAGTTCTTAGTGTTCCCTGATACTAAGTTTTCAGAAGTGCACTGGTCAAAATAAGCAGGAGAAAATAAAACAAAGTGTGGATTTTTCTTTTGTACTTTTCTAAATGCATCTATCCTTTTCATGCCCAAATTAAATTATGAACGTCAAGAAATTTGAGTTGACTTTAAATAAGCATTCTAGAGTCTAGATATTTATTTCCAAACCTTAGGAGAAAACAATTTTTTCATTAAATCAAGATTTTACATGAAACTTAGCAACTGTACTTTCTATTGCAGCTAGAATAAAAGAATGAAAAATCAGATTATTCTTGGATACTCACTTGAAGTCTATTCATAGTCACTCATACCTCAGCAGCTGCTCTGAGATCCTATCTGGCAATACTGTGCAAACTGGTTCTCACTATCCTTCTCAAGAGACCTTTGGTCTATGGAGCTACTCCATAGAATGAAATAAAAGACCAGGGAAAGATATATGTGATACCTATATGTCCACACACATACATACACATACATGCCTTTTGTGATGTACACCAGAAGGGATGCATGTTTTGATAGAAGACATACATTGTGTAGTTCCAATTTTTAATGGAAAATTATAAAACATACCTGGCCATTCTTAGACATACTGTAAAAAAACCACTTATTTTACACCTCCTCTCAGAAAGAAAAAAAAAATAGAAGAAAAGCCCAGCCTAACTGAAGGATGGTAACTTTAAACTTAGCTGCAAAACTGCAGAGGTTGAAGATGACAGAGATTCTGGGAAGGAACTCAAGGTATTGGCAAAAAGAATAACATATGAAGAGATTTGTCCTATGACATGCATTCCCCATACTTAAAGTAACCAGTGGCTATGATTTGGACTTTCTGACCAAATAAATTCTAACTCAGCTCATGTTAGTGGATTAAATGCATCTGCATTTGACTTCAGAAAGTGGAACGTGCACCTAGTGGTGATGTTCCAAACAAAGCTCAAACCTCTCTAGAAGGGTCATGCACTGATAGTACCCTCTGGGAATGAAGAAGGTCTTTCTCCTATGCTGAAATAGATGTAGGTTTCCTATCAACAGGCACATGGCTCCTGTCAAGCCCACCAAATGATAAGGCTGATTTGCCATATACACAGTGTAAATGTAAACCAGCAGCAAATGTAACTTTCTGGTAAGCCCAAGATCTGTCTTAATAGTTTACCAACAGATGAATTTTATTATCCTGGTTAAACAGCATACCTGGATACTTTCCACCCTTATTCCTCCTTATGAAGCAAACAATCAGTAAAATCAAGATCAGAAGAGCAACAGCACACATAAGACCAATGAACCATCCTTGCGTAGCGATGTCCACCTGCCGGCTTGCCATTGCTAGAGATAAAAGAAGAAAAAATTATGTTTTGCTGTATTTAAATGTTATGCTAATTCAGATAAATAATAGACAATATAATGTTCATTAAAATAACATTCACCGCGAAAAATAGATAGCATTTAGAAAAACAGTGATTCTGTATTTTGTGAGTATTTTCATTATTCAGAATATTTCCAAGTACCTATGCATAGAAGTTACTTTTCAGTATATAAAAAGTCTGCTAACATTTAAGCTTAGCCACTACTCTGCAAAATCTATGCACAAACTACATTGCTTTCCACAAATCTCAAAACTATTCTCAACCATTTTGAATTAATTAAACTCTTGAAAGGAAGTTGCAAATTATAATTCACACAAACATGTCAATTACATTCTTAAAATTAATAAAAAGCCAATACTGATAAGTTAATGCATTTACATCATTCTGAAATGGGGAAAAAGATGGATCATTCAAGGGCCCTAACATTAAATTTCAACTAAAAATCAACAATGAAGCATACTTTAAAACCTCATTAAGCATCAGGTTTTCTTTCTTTTCTCAAACCCATACCTCATCCTACAGTTAATTTATCATGATTGTCATGATTTAGCATTAGTGAGGTGGGAAGTCTTCCCTTGGCATTATTTCTCTCCAAATGCTGACTTTAGCTGGAAGATAATGCAATAATAAGCAAATTACAAAGAAAACACTACAGTCACTAATAAGGACAGGAATTATCTATGTGGTCTAGGGTTTGGATCTACCGGTCTCCAACACAGTAGGAGGATTTTTCTGGTGAAGCTTATTTTCTGCTCCACTGCTGGAAACACACTACAGGCAACTTGATTTAGGATTTGCTGCTGGGAGAAAGTTGGAAGAGTGAGAGGAGTTAGGGATACATGCTCCAAACAGAAAAAAAATATGAAGTGAAGGAAGATGAACATCCATCCAAACTGATCTTATTTGATTACCTATCTCCAGCTTCTTCTCCAGACCCAAAAACCAAGAGTATGAAACTCTCTAAAGCGCTGCTCAATTGACAGAATTCAAACCAATGTCTCAGCATCATTTTCTAGTTAAGGAGTGTGAGACAGGTATGTTGGAAAAGCAGCCATCAATGGTCCCACATTCCTGAGGGATTCTCTGGAAACACAAAGTACTTCCAATGTCTGGATACAGTATCTCCAGTCCATTCCATACAGAAGACCAGTGCATATTACACATTAGAAGTACTATGCTAAAATTAACTCTTTCTTTAAATGTTTATTTTTGTTCTTACTGGGCAAAGCTATGACCTGATTTTCATTTAAATAGTTCAGTGATGTTAATGTGCCCCGGTTATTGTGGAGATACAATCAGGAGATTTCTCAGCCCTTGTTTATGTTTTCTGATATTTTAGAAACTGACTCTTATATGCACTATTTTTGCATCAAAGTCTATATGTCATATAAATGTATAGTTTATATACCTAAATATTTATACTCTTTATGCCACATATAAATACA
>WBNO01005416.1:0-58488 GCA_013400575.1 Peucedramus taeniatus | reverse complement strand
GAATTTACTGAGTACGTTTGTGTTAACCAATATTTAGGTTTGAACTTGGTGAACAGATGTTCCTAGTGATCCTGTAATGCTGATCAAGCATAGCAGGTCTAGTAGCTTGTCTTTAGTGCTCCATGTGGGATGAGCCTAGAAATATGCAATCTGCACTTGGACCCTTGTCTTTCAGAGGGAAAAGACAAGTTCTGGGTGGGAAGGGACAGAAATTTTTATATTTGAGCACAAAATGTATTATTTAAACTGCAAAGTCCTTTCATAAACTGCTCTGTGGTACGTAGTGTGAAGTTGATTATGGCTCTGTATTCACACCTCAATTCTCTTCTGGGTTTCATGGAAGGGATGCTTTCTGTGTGTTTTATTAGATGTATTATTTTTGTTTCAGGTACCATTTGAGCTCACCCCTCAACAGAAAGAATTGCAAAGGTAAAGCACTGAGAGACATGTTTATGGTTTGTATTATTTGTACTGGAAGGGACTTTGAAGTACACCGGAGGTACATGACACAACTATGTGTTGAGTCTCATAGCTTCTGCTTGTAATTTAAGAATGCAAACCTGCAAAAAGATACTAAGTTATTTTGCTTTCCTCATCATTTAAGATCTTTGTTGTGGAAAAAGAAGATTGGCTTTGGACTTAACTGTTCAACCAGGTCATGCAGTTGCAAGCCAAGATGTATGGACTCACTCAGCTTCTGTTTCCAAATGAATGCTTGGTAGCACAAGTTAAAATCACAGAATTAAATGTGTAAAATAGGTACCTAAATGTCAAAGCCGAGCCATTGTAACAAATTGGCACATTCTTGCAAAAACAAATTATTTCCTATTATTTACTTGACACAGTGTTTATCACTTTAGTATCTTGGTGTTGTGTGTGCCTGCTATAGTGATAATCATGTAATAGTAGTGAAGCTTACTTGGGGGTCTGCCTAGTTCTGGTATTTTGGTAACACACTGCTGTGAGCACCTGAGCTTTAAATTCTGTATAAAATATTATTCCCAAAGTTTAATGTTATTCTTTATTACTGTCATCAACTTTGCTAAGTTCCTGATTTGCAACCTGCAGTTGAAGCCATTAATGAATTGTGAACCTGGATTTTGTTTTACTGTTGCATGCTTTCACACTTGTCTTTAATCTTTAGGATGCTGCAACTAATTCAGAGTAGGCTGCAGGAAGAACACTCTCTTCAAGATGTGATATTCAAAAGTGCATTTAAAAGTGCTTCTACAGCACTGCCACCACGGTAAGAAAAACTGGAATTTTGTGTCATTATTCCCCTTTCCTCCAACCCTTTGACTTAGACTTAACATTTTATTGTGGTTATGATTCCACCCTACCCCCAGAAGACAAGGTTGTAAGAAAAGATGTCACTGCTTTTTAATGAATTTCAAAATTCAGCTTTGGTGAGCTGTTGTTTTATGAAAACCTCTGGGGTTTCCAAACTGGAGAAGGTTTCCAGGTTTTGTGTGTGTGCTTACACTTACATATACAGACACGAGTAAATGTATGCACATACCTTTTTATTCCATGTGGTTTGATGCCTCCTTCTTAATGGGAATTAGTAATGCCAGAGCAATATTAAACAAGAGTTTTTTTTAAAAACTACCTTTCTGTCCACAGCTTTTAAAAGCAATGCTGCTATTATCTGTGTCATAATGCTTCATAATTTTAAAAGAATCAACCTTTGAATATAAATGTGTTTTGTTAGTAAATTCCTGTGTCTAATATAACACTCTTAAGACTATGTGGAGAAAGCTTGCTGTTTTCACTTAATTCCAGCTACTCAGAAATTTTAAGAGATTAGTGCATAGAATGTTTGGTCTGCTGAATCTAGATGCTATGTGATTTTATTTTTTCCCCCAAGGGAAAAGCACTTTCTACATAAAAGCTGAAATTCTCTTCACTTAAAAACAGCACTAAACAATCAATTGTTGAATAAAACAAAGCAAACACCAAAGCTGCCATACACACTTCCTGTGTTGTAATCTTCCTCCTGAGGACCAAATATGTTCCTCCTTCCTAAGGCAAGCCTGAAGATGACTCAAAAAATCTTTTTTTCTTATTTGCTTGATGTCTTCAGATTAATTAAATATTTCTGTGCCTCTGTGTTGCTTGTTAGTGCAGTATTTGAAATGATGAGATGTGTTTAAAAAGAATTGGTTTCCATCTCCCTCCAAAGATCAGATTTGGAAATAGATTTTGTGTTGTGAACATCACAAAATGAGTGAGGAGTTGAAGGTTTTGTAAAGAATAAAGTTGATAGCTCTTCTTGCTACAGTGCTGTTCATGTGACCAAAATGTATTTGGTTCTGTTCACTGTAGCATTAAAAGTTTCCCAAGGAGCCTTTTTTGGTAGAAGGAAGTGGGAAAATATAAATCCCTAGGGCAGACATACTTATGGTCTGATGTTCTCTGTTTGCTTGTTCAGATATCATAAGCCAGCCTTGTGGGCCAGATCTCTGAATACAAGTATGACTGAAAGCTCACTGGTTTCATCAGACTGACCTTTACTGTTTTCCCTCCCTTCCACCATCTCTGCTATAATTCTAGAAGAATACAATAAGGACAGGTTGATGATAATGCTGTATCTTTTGTTAGGAAGAAGAGGTCCAACTGTACTGCTGTTATTTCTGCTAGACAGTGAATATTCTCAAGTACTTTCAATGTTGTTTTTATTTAAACAGGGAAGATAATTCATTACACTCTCCAGATGCATGCAGAATTCATGGTCATCTCTATGTCAATAAAGTGGCAGGGAACTTTCACATAACTGTGGGCAAGTATGTTCTGTCCAATTCCTGAAAATAAAAAATCCTTTCTACATTCTATATAGTGCATGTATGTATATGTGTCTGTGCTTTTATGCTTCAGTTAATTACTGGGTTTTATTGACCTTCCTGTACTCATGCTTGGTATTTTTTTCCATGTAATACCTATTCTTGCACTGATAATTTTCTTCATAAATTACCAAAACCATGCAGTGCAGTGCATTGTTGCATGTAATGTAGTCATTATGAATTTCAGTGTTTTATAGGATGGAAACTCTTGAAAATTTCTTTGTCAGAGAGCAAATACAGAGTGCAGTTAACTTGCTTGCTCAGAACAAATGTGGTCAAACTTTTGTTAGTCACTTGAGCAGTTCTTCAGCTTTTCATATCGGAGGACTTGGTGATTCTTCAAAAAGTGTAGTGATTTGTACATTGATGAGTTCTTGATATTTCTAAAAATGCAAGACACTAGTTTTGTATAAGAGGGTTTTTATGAGTCCAAGATTCCTGACCTTACTGTTTAGTCTGTCTGAACTTGACAGTAATAAAAATGTCATATTTAGGTTTTATATAGATATACACAGTACATAACAGTTTTTAAAATATATATGTATGTTACATATATTTGAGCATATATATGTTACGTTGTAGACATGAGGATATGTACATGTTTTATAAAGTGAATAGAGGAGGAAAGGTAATTTTTCTACATAGTCCTGTGTGGATGATTCACAAAACATCTGTTGCTTTCTTCAGGGCAATACCACACCCTCGAGGCCATGCACACTTGGCAGCCCTTGTAAGCCATGAGTGTAAGTTCCTTCTGTCATCTCCATACCAACATGATTCATTTCAGCCAGACTGCTGTCTCCTAGTTCATGTTAGGTTGCTGTTTTAAAGATGTTCTAGCTGTGCAATTGCATTGCAAATAAAAAGTGAAGAATATTCTTTGCAGTGATCTGACTCTGTAACAATTTGCTTTCATACATTTAACATTATTAGGATTATCTTTAGGTTGCTTCTGTAGTAATGATAACACTGGAATCTCAGATGTACTTTGGTGTAACATAGGTACCATATAAAATTCCTGTATTTCAGTCCAAACTACCTCTTTCCTCAAAGACCTTTTTAAAATGTTAAAGATTTCTGACCTTTTTCCTTAGAAACTTAATTTTTGGATTATGAGTCTAGATACTAAATGTGTATTGCTGCCTTACTTAATGTGAAGCAAAGGTGACTTACTGTGAAAAATTAACTTGATTAAGCCAGTTACAGTTGGTTAGGCCTCCAAATGTCTGCCCATGAATTTATGTTAACACAACTTTAATAATTTTATACATCTTAAGTACCTGCAAAATAGGCACTGTAGTAACTTGGCAGCTGCCTTATACTTCCTCTGTACATTTGATTTCCTACATTTTAGTCTTTTTAATGCAATTGCTTACAAGAATATGAACTGTAGAATAATAGAAGTATTTGGCCAACTAGAAATTCTCTGTTATAAAACTATAACTCTGTTCAGCTCCACCATTGATTCAACTGTAGTTGCAATTTGGTTTAGAAGCTCTTTTCTAGAAAAATTTGACTTTTTTGTTAAATATTTTGGATTTGTGTTTTCTTTGAAGTGTGGGTGGATCCAATGATGTGTACAGTGGTTTTTGGTAAATGCATTAATTAGAATATTTCAGTGTCAGAAATGGGTGCATCTTTTAAGTACAGATCTCATAGTTTAAAAATGCTTCATTTCTCTGTATTGTCTTTCAGCCTATAACTTCTCCCATAGAATAGATCATTTGTCATTTGGAGAGCTTATTCCAGGAATTATTAATCCATTGGATGGAACAGAAAAAATTGCATCAGATCGTAAGTGTTGTGTGTTTTAAAAAAATCTCGTTTTGTTGAGTTTTCCAAATAGTTACATTTAAAGTGTTATCATTTCTCATAAATGTTGTGATTGACAAGCTGCCTGTCAGGCTAAATTTGGTAGTGAGCAATGCCCTGTTCAGTTACCTACAAGACATCTTAAATGGGCATTTCTTTCTAATATCTGCATTGCTGTTCTGTGCTGTTTCCTTGAAGGTGATTTGCGGTTTTTTCCAGGTTTGTTATGTTGAAGTTACACTCACTATGTCTAGCCATATTGCAGCAGTATGTTACAGTGGAAAATCATAGATCTGACTGTTGTCATGATGGGGAAAAATAAGCCTGATTTGGTTTAAAAAATAGCACTAGAGTCTTGGATTCCATTCCCTATTTGGTTGTCCCTTCCCAAGTATGTTTTGTGATGAAATGGGATGGGTTTGTGTAAGGAGAGTAGTAACCTGCCTCATCCCAGCACTGACATTCCCTGTGAGAGTGAACCCCAGAGCCTTCTACAGCTGCTGTTGTCTCAAAGCCAGTCAGTTCCTTGGCTCTTACAGCCAGAATGGTTTAGTGTAGTTGAAGTAAATTGCTTCAGTCTATTGGTGTTTGTTCCCTTAGGGAATTGCACAAAGAGCAATCAAATGCATGAGCATTGCTGATGACTCTAGAAGAGTTCTCTAGAAGTGTAATGGAGAGAAAATCTGTAACCAGTTTAGAAGGGCTTCCTGCACTGTAAATACAATTCAATGGCCAAAGTCTATTCAGACCACTCTGGGATTTGTATATATCATGAAATATGTGACAGTGTGAAACTTGTTCTAGAGCCTTGGAAAAAACTACCTGTGTGTTGTATTTGAAGCCTTGAGTGGCCTGACCGTAGTGAGTCTTTTCATTACATGGGAAAAATGTAAATTTCTTAGTATAAATGGGGTATATGTCTTTTCCATGGAAACTAACTTTGTGCAGATGGTGCTGAAGTAGTTTTGGCAGTGCTGCCATTCCTTGAAGAATGTCCGTAGTGCAAATGGCTTAGCTGATTTATTTGTGAATATCTCAGATGGCCTTTGACTCTGTTCCTGATTCAACAGTCTAAGTTTTTTTTTTAATTCTAGACAATCAGATGTTCCAATATTTTATCACAGTTGTGCCAACCAAACTCCATACACACAAAATTTCAGCAGAAACTCATCAATTTTCAGTGACAGAATGGGTAAGTAGAAGAAAGGAAAGAAGCATAGAAATAAAAAAATCTAAAAGTGATTGTCCATAACAAAAATTCAAATGTGAAAATAATACCATGGTTTTGAAAAGTACACTAGCATGAAGAGACTCTTTGTAGAACATTCTAGTACACTAGATTTATCTGTAAGTCATACAGCAGTGATGGTTATATATATATGCATGCTTGGTGACACATGCAAACTTCTATTAATGTATTGCATCTGTAGATCTGGAGTCTGATATTAGAATTAATGATAGTAATTTCCACTTCACTGGATGCTAATAGTGGTGGTGGTGAAATCCTCCAAATTTTAGGTCTGTAACCTAGTGTGCAGCTTTACAAATATTTAATTCACCTTTAGCTTTTATCCGTGTGGGAAGCAAACACGCAGCTCGCTTGAATATCCTGAACTTGGCTGTGGAGTGTATGAAACAGAAACAGGTAGTTTGTGTGAAAAACTGATCACACTGTAAGTGGCTCAGCTGTCTTGTTTAACCTTTGTTGAACCACCAAATTTAATTACTCTCCAGATTAGAGAGCTTCCACTTCTGGGTTTTGAGAGGCTTTTAATTCTGAATCCATTAAAAGGGTAGTTAATGCAGCATAGTATATATCATAAAGTACTAATTTAAAGACTGCTGTGAATAGGAAAAAAGCCTTGTGTGTACTGACCAGATGTCTTATTTTCAGATACTGAACTCTGTTTTCATCCTTTATTCAAAAGCCAAAGGAAAAAATCTTTATGAAAAGTTTAATTAAAAATGACAGATAAAATGAGAGGTGAGAAGAGAGCCTTTGGTTGAAAGAAAATGTGGGTATTAGTAGGATGGCAGTTCACTGTATTACAGCTTGTGATGTTCTCCAAGGGAGAAGAATTTTTTATTTCCTGACAATTCCATGTTGTGCTTCTGAAAAATACTGAGGTAGGGGAAGTAGGATAGAGGCGATGTCTTGATGTTCAACTTTGGACATGCAGGCCATTGAAGGGAAAGGTTTGCTCCAGAACTCATGAAAGCTGGACTAAGGAGAGAATTAAGAGGAATTTCATAATGCAGTATACTCCCACCTCCTGCTGGTTTAGCAATCTGCTTTGTATTTTCTCTGCACAATCTGCAGCAACTAAGGCACTCCTTAGACTTCCGTATGCCGGCCAACAGCTTATCTTATTGTTCCTGTTTTTTCATCTTGTATTCATTTTTTCTCTCTTCCTCTGTAACAGTGGTTCTTTCAATTAACTGTCCAGTCTAAGTTAGCTCTTCAGTTTTTAGTAGGAATGTATTTTTATAAAAATTGCTACAACCACAGGTTGCTTTGGAGAAGATCCTGTGAATAATGGAGATAAAGTGTCCATTATGCACTTGTTTGCTCTTGCTGCCTCAGTAGGCAACCCTGTTGCTTCCAAAGCTTATTTGTGTTTACTCTTAGGAAACCAAATACTTCTGTCAGATGAGCTGAGAAAGGTTACTAAGAACAACAATTCACTGAACACCTTAGTGCACTTATTTTGAAAGAATAGGCGCATATGCAGACATGGAAAAAGGTGGTCACACAGCCATGGCTGAAACTTAAATGCAGTAAGGTTTAATTGCCAGTCTTGGGCACATGGGGAAGCAGAGTTTGAGAGGTATGGGCCAAATCTTCTCCATTATTCTTGATGGTTGAGATACTGTAGTTATTTATGTTAAAAAGATTTAATTCTAGCAATGCTTCTCTGAGATATCTGATGCAAGGTTAGTAATCTTTAGCAGATTTTAACAAGATTTTTAGAAGTTAAATCTTCTGCAGCAGTAGAAGCTGGAAGCAGCTCAAAATGGTTTGCAGAAAAAGAATTCTGTTTCTTTTAAGGGTGGAGTTCTGTGTGTTCTGTCTAACTTCATATTCTTTTTCCACCATTTGACCTCAAAAGGCCAGTAAGGCTTAGGGAAAAAACAGAGGAAAAGCAAACAAAAGTAGAGTTTCGTCCTTTGCCAGTGGCAAGGTTCTGTTTAACTACCTTAAGTCTTCCTTTTTAGTATGACTGATCATCCATCTCCAAATGCTGACAGTTGTCTTGTCATGCTTTGAAATATGGAAAGCATTTCCTACTGGTTTGTTTTATTTAACCATTGCAAAGTTTTTGGGGCCTGTTATCATTACTGATACATTATTTTGGCATCCTTTTAATTTTGGTGTGGTAGCATAAAAAAGCAGTATGGTTTTTGACAATGCTGGCTAACTGAAGAAGTTGCTCAACCTGCATTTTCCAAAGTGGTATTCTGCTTTTTATTTTGTACCATATTCTGCATGATTTTGAGCACAAACTGTTAAATATACCGAGAAATGGAGCTGTGATATACTGCTTTTTTCTGTTTATCTTGGCTTTTTGGTTCTTACTTGCTTAGGCATGGCTGAGTTTGTCTTCTGTCCATTGTGTTCTTTTCTGCTGTCCTTATGTATTTTCAACCAGACTTACCTGGCAGTATGTTTATCAGCACCTTTCACTAACAGCAAAATTACAGCAGACTTTTGAAAGAAGCTTGTGTTGAGGTGTGTCCTGTTTTTTTAAAAGTAGGTATTTATAGGAGCCACACTCCTCTTTGCTGTCTTTTGGTTTGAAAATTTGGCAAATGAAAAGAAACTAGAGATTTCTCAGATTAGGACTGAGGTGCCAGGTAGTCATAGCAAGTTTTGGGGTGTTTATTTATTTATTGAGGTGTATTTCTTGCTGTGTGACTGTTGTCTGATACGATGTAACTGACAAAAAGTTTGAAAAGAGGCTTTTACCAAGAAAGGTTGGACCAGGTGTTCCTCAAGGTGCCTTCCAACCTGGTATTCTATAATTTATATAAATCCTCTGGGGATTCTGCCATTGCTGAGGCTGTTAAACAACGTAAATCTCATTAAGGTCTCAGGCTGAGTTAAGTGATTCATAGTAGCTGATAAAGTAGGAAGAGCTATGGCAAGTATTACACCAGTGCACTCCCCTGAGTTCACAGGCTAGGCCAAGACTGTTGCATTATCCTCATAGGTACCAAGACCAATCCAGTTATAAAAATCCTGTTTAAAGGACCATGTGAGCAGGTCTTGAGAGAATAGTACCAAAGCACAATAGTGAATATTGAAATGCAGCACAGCAAAGCAGTGACCAGGAAAGTAAATTTTTAGTTCATGTTTGACTTTTAGAAGGTACTGATCGAAATGGCCTTGATACTCCCCAGTCTTCTGTTCATTCCTAACTCTGATTAAATAACTCTTTGTCATTCCCATCTTGTAACACTGATTTTCTTGTGACTAATAACAAGTGTGACTAACAAGTGTTTCTGTCTTTTCTTTCAGGAAAGAGTAATTAACCATGCAGCTGGCAGCCATGGGGTGTCAGGAATATTCATGAAATACGACATCAGTTCACTTATGGTGACAGTGACAGAAGAACACATGCCTTTTTGGCAGTTCTTAGTGAGGCTCTGTGGCATTATTGGTGGAATTTTTTCAACTACAGGTGATTATCAGTGCCTTCCTTCTTAAGTTCTATCGCTTTTTTTTTTTATCATGGTGGTTGCTATGGATAAGTTACAGTCCTCTTAACAGGTTTAAGACAGTGCTCATTTGTGTGTATTGAAATGTGCCATGAAGGCTACTCAGTTTTGGCGTCCCAGTATGGCATCTCTGGTGTTCTGAGGGCCTATTGTTTCCTTTTTGGTAACTATCGCAAAGTTAATTTACTCTATCGCGAGCAAGATATATCTGTCTATAGATGTATAGATATCTATGTATATGTGTGTACACACACACATACTGATATTCTGTGTATTTCCTATTGTTGGGACCTAGTAATTAAATCAGTGACAAAAGTTGAGATGAAATTTCCATCTGAAGTAATTGGGAAGATTTTCCTTGTCAATTTACTGCTGGATTTGCTTCATCAAGAAAGTAAACGAAGTTTAAAAGACACAATTCACTTACTGGTCAAGACATAATAGGGTATCTGGATTACAAATTACTTCTTTCCTTGGCTCTTGTTGGAAGAGAGCTCAGTAAAGAGGCTTCAAACTAAGAGCTGCTTTTCAAATTAGGTATATCTGTCCCATACAATGTATTTTCACCCATGAAAGCTGGCAGAGAGAATTACATTTACTTGGTAGCTTTGCTTTCTCATGCATTTCAGAATGTTAGAATCTCCCGTGTCCTGCCCTTGATAGATCCATTCTTCATGTTAATTTCTCAGTGTTTTATGTATGGGTTTCCTGCACGGTGTCCTGTCTAAGTATGGTACATAGCTTTGTTGCAATGCTTCCGTAAATAATACATTTTTACTACTGGTGACAATTTAAATCTTGTTTGATGTTGCAGGAATTTTACATGGCTTTGGAAGATTTGTAGCAGAAATTATTTTTTGCCGTTTCAGACTGGGCTCTTACAGATCCAAATCGGTAAGGAAAACTTCCTTTAAGTATTTCTCTAAGTGGTACAACTGAGGATGGATGATAAGGACAACTTTGGGACTTGGTCCCAGGAGAATTTAAGATATTTGCAATAAACCCTCCCCTTGACATGCGTATTAGAGATTCAACAGCTTTTAAAAATAGTTGGAAAACCTAAAACGTAAGGAAGTAGAGTTCTCTGACAAACTGAATTAATGCAGCTGAGTCTATTAGATGTCCTATGTTCCCTTCATTGTCCTTACTATATTCTTTTTATTTTCATATTGCTCCAAAAATTACATGTTTCCCAGGCCTGGTCAGTCTCCCTGTCCTGGTTTTGGTTTCACATATCCTTTTGCTTGGCCTGCACACTGAAGAAGAGGCACTGTGTTCTGCAGGTGTTCTGTGGGTGCTCATTATTGCTCTGCAGGCTACTGCCAAGTAGTGTGAAAGAGCTGAGCCTTCACCTTTCCCTTCTTTAGGCAATAAGAGAATTGCTTCTCTAGCAATTACTTGATTTTATATTACTTTTATTTTTCCCATTTAAGCCTATAGATACCTTTGAGACCTCTGCCTTTCTCTCAGATTTGGTTGCAGTTTGCCAGCTGGCAAGGTTGTGTGAGTGGGGAGAGAGGAGAGAAGGCAACCAAATTTATATAATACTTCTATGAGAGGCCAGGTAAAAGGCATCAAGGAAGTGCACAAGCATAAAGAAATGTGTACTTTTGAGGAGGGAGAGTGGAGATTCTGTTTCTGGTCAAGCCATTAATAACACCTTGTTTTTCTTTCGCCAGGTCCCACTTCCCGATGGCCACACAAGCAACCACTTACCTCTAATTACAGACAATAGTACACATTAGCCTCCTGAGAAAATTTTTTTCTTCCTGCCTGATACGGACTTTTTTATAATAAAGAAAACATTGTGCAATATCCTGATACAGTCCTGATGGGCAGCAAAAATTGAAGCCTTTACAGAAAAAACCTCCAACAAAACAATTTGTGTTATTTTTTGTCTTTGAGTGCACGTGGAGACATAGGAAATTGTGAGGCCACTGAGGTGGATGATCTTCTGGAGAGTGAAGGAGTGTTGCTGCCAATACAGTATTTGTGGTCGAGCTGAACATCTTTGTCGTGGCTGCCCGTGACCACTGAAGCATCTTAGTGATGCCTGGGAAGGCTGCAGGCCCCAAGGAGAAAAGAGTACAAGTGGGATGTGTGGAAGGGCTGGCAGCAGCCACAGAGGGACAGTAACAGAGCTGGAGTTTCTTTTAAGTGTGCAAATGGGGGATTGGCTTCTCTTTTTATAATGGTGGGGCTGAGGGCTAAGATGTCTTTCATACAGCTGGGGGGTGACCCTAAAAAATCCTGAAGAAGATGGGAGCAAGAGAGTAAGGTGGAGCCCAAGCCATGATGTTGGTTACAACCACTGCCTTTCTGCAGCCCCACCACTCCTTAGTGGAAGAAACATGTGGAGCAGAGGAGTTCCTCTGTGTTTCCACACAGCCACTGTGCCAGCAGTGAGAATGTCACTTCTGGCGTTGGTGTGGAAGTGCCCAAGGACTCCAAGAATGCTCTCCAGCCTGCACAGCTTTTGGACTTGGAATAAGAAGCCCTTTAAGTAAGGCATATGACTGTGGTTTTGATAGAAGGCAAGACTCCCTAGTATAAAAGTCAGGAAATCTTTGTATGCATCTTTCTTGGTAAAGAAATTGCTCTGATGGAATCTTTGTTGTAGTTGTGCTGCTCACGTGGGAGCCATGGGAGCATCCACATCCTGGAAATGGAGAGGGGAAGGGAGAAGAGGGCAAGAAGCTTCCAGTTCAGAGTGGTTGGGAGGTCTGCTAGGCCAGGCACGGAGTGTGGAGCTGGTAGTAGGTGACTTCAGGGAATCTGAATCATATTGCTGCAGACAGGTGATGAGACAGGATCTGCAGAACTAATCCTTGCTATTCATTAAGGTTTTTGTAAATTAAATGAAGAGAGCAATATTGTATTGTAAATAGGCTACTGAGAAAGAATGTTATTAATGCAAATGGTGCTTTGAGAAATGGAACATCGTGTTACTGCTGAACTACTGGTGTACACCTGTGGTTGAACAGTTACTCCACCAGTGTAAAAATTATTAATATGATTCCTTCTCAGCAAAACTGATTCAATAATATGTTAGAAGATGATGCTGATCCTGGCCTTACTCACCATGGAATTAATATTTTAATTAAGAGGACTAATTACAGAAAAATAAAAATCTCTGTGGCATAGTCAGATTTTGCTGACTTTCATTAATGTACTTTCTAGGACACTTGGCCTTGTTGATGAGCATAGTGTTCATAACACAGCTGATTTGCTATGCAAAGCAAAAGGCTTCCTAAAAATAAATGAAATAGTAAATAAAATTTGGGTAATAAGGAAAGACTTCTGTTGAAATTGGCTATTGAGAAAAAAGTTCAAGGAAGCCAGGTCCTTGGGGATGACAGCCAGATTTGGGGTTTTCTCTTTTGTGCTTTGTTTTTTTAACATTGATTAATCAAACTTCAGCAGCTTGAGAAACTCTTTGGTTCCCATTTCTCTTTGACATTTCCTTCTGAGGTTTCTTTCCTACTTCTGCTCAGACTGGTTCTGCTTTGGGCTTGTCCCAACACTTGTTTCTTATCTGCCTGGAACAGACTGTACTGGTGGGAGAGACTGATCTCAGTTGACTTTCTCTAGCAGAACTTTAAATGTTTTCTATTCTCACATAAAAAAGCCAAGCGGCTTGATATGTCTTAAATCCTTGTGTGGCATATTCATGTTGTTTTATCTAAAAAAAGCTTGTGTGAGGGCTGGTTGCTAATGGAAGAAAATTTATGATCAGATGTGAGGTGCTGCATTGCAGAGTGAATGCAGGATCAATTGACCCTGTGCTGTTTGCTTTCTCTCCACAGCAAGTTTGGTAGTTGGAGCAGTACTGCAGATCCTGGTACCATGTGTACTTAACCGACATGTGCAGGGAAGCCCTGGAGAAAATAATAGTTTATTGCAGGGACTTCTTTTGGGTCACATTTATTTGCATTATGCAAAAGTGAGCATAGGATGAAAAAATGGGAGGAATGAGTATCTCAAGGGAAACAGAAGCCCAGATGTTAATGTGATGTGCATTTTCTGAAAGGGAGATAGCAGATGAAAATACCTTTTCTTGGGTTAGGCAAGATTGTAAAAATTATGTATTTTTATCCTTTGCTTTTCCATGATGATAAAGAGAGCCCAGGGGAGGACAGTTTTAACCTGGTGTGTTCATAGGACACCATTTGCACACCAGTGTCTGTCTGGCCAGCAACTCTTCCCCACTCCCAGCCAGCATGGTTTGGGTTGTGTCCTGCTGCTGCCCTGCTCCCCCAGGGAGAGGCTGTGTCAGCAGAGCCCTGTCACCGTGCCTGCCTCTGAGACCTGGGGTGCTGTGCCTGGGTGGGGGTGTCCCCTGGGGCCCTTGAGCCACACCCCAGTGTTGTGGGAAGCCAGTGCCAGAGCCAAGGAGTGGGGAGGGGATGGGAACAGATACCGCTCCAGTGGCAGTTTTATGGCTCATGGGGAAGCACCCATCTGGATTTTTAACAGAACAGACCATCTTTGGCCATGTCATCTGTGGGCCAGCACCACACAGCATTGACAAGAAGTTGGTATAAAATCTCTGAGTTATAATTACACTTAACTACTCTGTTCCTGGGTGTATTTCACAAAAGATTTCTGATTAGAGAAAGGAAAAGGCAAGACTATAGCCAGCCTTGGCACTGCAGGAGTCCCTCAGTAAGGGTTTGCTGCCTTATGGTACAACAAAGGTGGGATGAGACATTTCAGTGGGCAGGGACAGGTACCTGCACTGTGGATAAGTCAGCAAAAGCAAACTGGCAGGGCTGAGAAAGGCTCTGATCAAAACCTGTGGCTGTGAGAGAGAACATCAGAGGGCAAATTGATCATGAGCTCAGAGAATGGGTAAATTAATGTAACTTATAATAGTGCTTCTAGGTGAGTGTGCTGTGCTCTGTAGTTGTGTGTGAGGGGCTGTGGTGGGTGTGGGTGGGCAGTGTGATGGGGAGGCTGTGGGAGGCTGGCATGGATGCCACTGTACTTTATGGCTGCCACCATAAAGTCTGTTTTTTTTTTGTGTCTGGCACAAACCACCTCTGTTTTGTGCATTGGTGCCTTCTGCAGGACACACCACAAGAACACAGTGAAGTGGGAATAGAAATGGAAATTTCTCTACTTCAGGGTCTTTTCATTCTATTCCCTGACTTTTCTAGCAGATGTTCTGGAACTCTTGCTAGTAGAGAGATGGGGAGGAAATGAATGTCTGTAGCTGGAAAGGGATTATGGTTAAAAGATGTAGCAGGCAATTGTAAGAAAGCAAACCCAAGCTGCTTTCCCCTGAAATTCTCATCGTAGAAATAGGTAAGGAATTAGAAAGGAAATTCTCCTCTTCCCCTCTCAATAGCTCTGTGGTGGGGACCTGTACTGCAGGTGTGGGGCTCAGCGTTTCTCTGCAGCCGCTGGCTCTGCCTGGGGTGGCCGTTTGGGGTGGTCCATGGCAGGACAGGGACATGTGCTGATGGAATCAGTCCTGCATGGAACTGAGCAACGACTTTCCTTCCTGCCCTCTGCAAGATCTTTTCAAGCTTTTCAGAGACTGATCTGACAAACCAAGCCCTAAGTAGAGGGCGTAGTTGCTTAGGAAGGGTCAGAGGCAGATTATATTTGGTGTATAAACGCAGCTGTGATTAACTGAACAGACAAAACCAAGGTCAGGGAGGCAGCTGTTGCCTTGTCCTTTTGCTATTGAGTTCTCTGTGAGAGGATCTGTTGCTAAGGATGTCTTGTGTAATGATGCAGTGACACTGAAGCAGGAGGATGTGATCACCTTGTCACATCCCTGGTGGCACTGATGATACTAAAGCTCTCTGCTCCCTATTTCTTCAGAGACAGCCAAGTGCTGCAGCTTTCTTCTGGAAAGATAGGAAAGGAGAACAGCTTGTTTGGGGATACTTGCTGGGGATACTCTGTTTTTAAAAGGCACTCCTGAAGCTGGGCTTTATTTATGCCTTCCTTACTCAGATTGGTGCAAAGATAGTTCTTGTAAATACTTTTTTATTTCTGCCAATGCTCAGTGAATGCAAATTGTCTGATATTTGGCCTTGGCAGTGAACCTGCTGGTTAGAGAAAATGTCCATGCTTGCAATATGAAGTTAATGTTTAGCAATTAATGCTTCAAGAAGCCTTAAGGGACTTTGTCTACTGCCTTTTGTGTACTGGCAAGGGTTTGATGGTTCAGTTGTGTCCACCATCTGCCCTTGCACACCTTGCTAGAGCACTGGCATGCATTTGAGCTGACTTACTTAAATGCATGAGAAATACTTTATCTTTTCCTTCTGCCATAGCTTAGAATCATTTCCAAAGCATTCCTGGTTGCTGCTGGCCCAGGAGAAAGGCAGTGTCACCTTCCCCAGCTTTCCAGAGAAGTTTTGTGAGAGCTGGTCCATGAATGAATCAAAACATGAACCTTCAAGGCTGGGTAGAGCAGCCTCCCCTGGGTGAGAGGTGAAGGCATGCTCTGAAAACGTGTCTCTGTGGGGCTTCCTCTCACCAAAATTCAAGCAAAATCTCATTGTGGCTTGGTTTGGGTTTTTTTTTTTTGTTGTGGTTTCCACATACACATAGAAATATTCAGAGTTGTAGGAGCAGTAATTTTATTTGTGAAAAAATGAAACAGAAAGCCAGAGTGATTAGGGGTCAGGGAGACCCTAGTGTGGTCTGGGGACAAGAGGCTGTGGCAAACAGCTGCTGGCCAGGGTGGCCAGCAAAGCAGATTTCAGACTCTTTCAGCAGGACCAGTTGCTCTGCAGCAGATGAGTCCCTGCAGAGCCCAGGTGTTTGTGTCTCTTCCTGGGTTTAGCTGTAATAGCCATAAAAATGGAACTGAAAGAGTTTGGAGTTGTTGGGTTTTACCCCTTGAAAATTTTCCTTACAATACAAAAATTACAAGGGGAGAGGGTATTTTGCCATGAGATTGTCTAGTTGTAGAGTGCTCAGCACATAGGACTATTTTGGAAAGGAAAAAAAAAAAAAGGGGAGCTGAGTTTTGACTCATGGATAGCATTTGAAAATTACCATTTACCTAAGCTGGTTCCCTGGCTTGTGGTTGGTTATTAAATGTGACTGTGAACAACAGTGGCATTTAAACTGAACAGGGCCACTCCACAGGGCAGGGTGGCCCCAGCCTTTGGCTCTGCACGCATCAGGTGCTGCTGTGGCTGTGCCTCATCAGGTAGTGTGGGCTCTAGTGGGCACCTCTCCTTGAAGTTTAGAAATTGGCTTTGCAAATTTTGAACTTCATTGGAATAATAGGAAGCTCACTAAACCTTATGCATGTGCGGTTTAACAGCATCCTTTGAGTTTCACTTGAACCTGATGGTGCTTGACTAATGCAAAGGAGTGGTCACTGTAGCAGTCTCTGGAGGCTTGTGCAGAGAGAAAATACTTTTTACATGGCCAAGATCACCTCAAGGGGAATGGACTGGCTTTCAGTCCTCAACCAGCAGCACCTGAACCCACCCTCTGCGTGGCAAACTGCAGCCTCTGCTGCTGCTCATCCAAGGACTCATAGCTTTGAAAGCAGTCCTGTAGCTTTTTAAAAATATTTATTTATTGTGATCTCTGAGGTACTGGTACGAAGTTGTCATTTCTGGGCCTCAGCCTTAGCTCAGTTGCTTTAAAGTCCAAATTGCAGAGCCCAGGAGCCTGGCAGATGGTGACGGGGGTGGATGTTTCTTGTAACTCCACAAAAAACAGATGTTTTCAAGGCAATTGCAGAGGTGTGGCAAGAAAAAGCAGAAGTGAGACTCACCGAACTTAGGCTGGTGTATTTATGGTGAAAAGCGCCAGGTGTTTCCGTCGCTGCTACATGGGTCACTCTCCATGGCCTGTCCCCCTCGCTGTGTCCTCAGGGCACGATGGTGCCGTGCGGGCCGGGCTCTGCCGGAGCCCGAGCCGGGGAGGAGGCGGCGATGCTGGAGCTGAGTGACCCTGTGAGCTGAGGCGCTGCTCCCCGGTCACTGCGTGTGGCTGACCCAGAACTCCCTTCCTGCTGTGACTGACTGTGGCTCATTCTTCACTCAAAAAGCGAGCTTGTCCTGAAGGGCTGTGTCCCCTTTGCAGCCCCGTTAAACGGGTCTGCAGAGGCGAGGTGGTGCTGGCCCAGCGCGGCCGGGGTGCCCCAGAGAGGGAGCCGTGGCCGGGGCAGGCCGGGCTGCTCTGGCACGGGAAGGGTTGGCACAGGAGGAGCTGGAAACTCCTGGTGGGATGCAGCCCCGTGTCGCTGGAGGGGATTCCAGCCCCTACCCAGGCATCCTTGAGCACCGGGCACCGTTTGGCCGCGTTTTCTGCCCTGACCTCGCTGCTGGGGATGGCCCTGAGGGGATCCGTGAGGCGGCTCTGGCAGC
Organism: Peucedramus taeniatus; assembly: GCA_013400575.1. NCBI lineage: Eukaryota > Metazoa > Chordata > Aves > Passeriformes > Fringillidae > Peucedramus > Peucedramus taeniatus. Next base: position 40,766 of record WBNO01005416.1, on the reverse strand, counting down.
ACCAAAGCCGGGCCCAGGCCCCGCAGCGCTGCTGGCTCGGCTGCTGAGCACTGACGCTGCCAGCTTCTGCTTGTTATTTCTCTATCTCTCTCTTTCCCTTCCCCTTGCTTCCTCTGCCGTCCCGCTTTCCTGCAGAATGGTTTCAGTGCTTCTCGGCTGGGTGACAGCGGTGTCACAGCCCCCCCAGCAGAGCCTGCCCCTCTCCCAGGCACAGCTGTGCCGTCAGGAGCCAGCGCCAGGACATGGCACGGAAAAAAATGGTTCAGAAAAGGCAAAACACTAAAATGGTTCCAGGAGATTTCAATTTCTTTCCCTTCTTCTGTCTGCTTTAACTTTTCAGGTCAGTGACACTAATGGGCTGTGGTGGAAGTGAAGTAAATAATAACATACGCCAAAGACAGCACATTGATTTTGAAGTCTCTCCTCACTAATTAGTGACAGCCTTTGTGGGGACTGACGGCAGCACTTAAACCTCTGGCAGCAGGAAGGCAAAGCAACACAGTAGAAAGGAAAAAAATAAAAGGCCTTTGCTTGCTTTTTCACTTTCATCATGTTTTTACTAGAATCATATTAGTATAGTTTTTTTTTTTTTTTAATAGATCTATTGGTGTATCTTAAATTTTAATAACCTTAAAAAAAACATTCCAGTTTACTGCTCAGTCCAAACAACCCATGCAAAAAGGTAGGTATGAGGGCAATGAGGTCACTGCAGGGGAAAAAGTTGTATCACCATTTGATAATTCTTGTAATTCTGCTGCTTAATCGAAGAAGGACCAGTGTAAGTATTGAGGAGTCTTGCTGAGGTGCCTAAAGCTCAAGGCACAGTCGTCCTCACAGTGCCTACACATCTCACAGGTGCAGCAAAGAACATTCCTGAAACCATCTCTTAGAAATTTCACCTGGGTTCACTTCTAAATTTTTGGTAAATACAACAACTAATACAACAACTTTGCTAATACATCTTCTGGTTTCTTCCTCTTAAAAGAATGAATTTAAAAATACAGATATGCAATAAGTATATAAGTTTTTATGTGATTATGCTACTCTGTATTTATAAACTAATTGTTGCAAAGACACATGCCTACCTAACAAAAACAATTGGAAAAGTTACCAAACACTATGCTGGCAGCCAGTGAGTTATACCTGTTCAAAGGCCATGAAGAAAGCTTTATATAAGAGAATGTGCAGGTCCGTACAGTCCTGGGATGAGTTCAAGATATGGATGAAGAACTAACTGAGACAGAAATAACAGAATACTTGCTAGTTTTGATAAGGAAATTCGGTTCTCTTAAGGCAGGTAAGGGGAGTTCTTTCCAGGTATTTTTTAAATTAGTGACAATAGCCAGAAAATAAGTGAGAAAAATTGTTCATATGCTTTTCTACTTGAAAGACTAATAGAAAAATATGACTGTCACTGTCTTTTCCTCTTGCAATCATTGTTTTCCCTGACTGCTTTCTCATGTCTCTGGTATCTGAAGTGTTCATTGTAAAATGGATTATTTGTCTTGCAAATGTCCACCTTTGGGGGTTAAACCACATCTGAGAGGCTTCATTCTCTCTCCTATGTGTCCCAGTTTTGCCCCAAAGTGGTGCATGAAGAAGTAATAGGGTAATAATATGGAACACCAGAGGCAGTATGAGAGTTCAGAGGAATGCCAGGACATAATACCAAAAGTGCATTTAATCAGACTGTGCAGCTTGTTTACAGTGGGGTTGACAGGAACTGCTTGTAAAAGAAATGAGGTTAAAATTAATGACCAGGTGAATCTGCATATGTAATTTATCAGAGCAAGCAACCAATAAAAAAGAACTACTCTAATTAAAGTCAGTAGCACAGGAGGGGAAGGATACTTTTAAAACACCCCAACAGTATCCAATCAAGCCTTCAGCTCACTGTGTAGGTTTGTTTACTCTCCTTGCCTTTAAGTTTAAACCCCAATACACTTTAAGGGTACTGAGGGACATGAGGTTACTCACCTCTCCCAGCTCAGGTGTTCAGTCACAAAACACCACATGCTTGTTTCCCATGAGCAAACAGGCTGTTTTCTGAAGTAAGCATTATCTGTTTTCACATGTTGGATGTTATCCTAAGCATGCAAAAAGCTGTATCTGACAGAACTTGTCCTCTTATGTGATCAGCTTCAACTGGCTTTCAAACAGCTCCACTGAAACCAGAGTGAACACAAAGTTATGGATTTTTTTTTTCCTCTTTCCTTATAGTTTGTCAGTAGAGATGTTTTTGGGAACATCTTATGGTGCAGGTTTCAATGGTGCTGTTCCTGCCCTTGGTGGCAGGTGCCAGCTGGGGAGGAGATGCCAGTCCCTGAGCACTTCTAACAAGAAGCACCAACACAAGATGTTCTCTAAATATTTTCTTGCAGTAGTATTTTTGGTATTTGGTGGGGATGCAGCAGGATCACTGTGCTCTGTTTGAATGAGTATTGCTAAACAGTCCCAGTGGGTTACCACCATGACAAAATTTTTCTCTCCAGCAACAGATAAATCAGCAGTGGCCAGCTGAGTCAGGTTTGCAATGAGCTCCTGACTCTCTTTTTGCTGCTGTTTCTTTTGTTCTTTGCCCTCCCTGTAATACTGAATACAAGACCCAATTAAATCTATGGATCAATGTTATCCAGCGTCTTAGAGAGGTGAGGAATGACCACAAGGACAATATTCCTTACAGGTCACCTCCCATCCCTGGGGAAGGGTGCAGGAACACCAAGCAGAAGACAAACAGGGAAGGGAAAAGGGCTCAAGACATGCACTGCAACAGCAGTGTGCAACAGGAATGCAGCTGTGTCAATACCTACAGAGCCAGGATTTTGCATCATCCTGAAGGAATTAAATGCCACAAAAGTTGCACAGAAAAACCCTTCCTTAAAAATTCAATTATGAGAAAGTAGACTTAAATTATTAACAAAGCACAGTTTTAATAGAAATGTTTAGGTTTACATTTCAAAATGACTTACAAATAAACTTGATAAACAATGCATATATTCTTTTCTTTAAAAAAAACCAACCATATTAATTCTAACATAATATATATTTTCTGAGTTATAAAGTCCCATATAAATAGTAAATTCTTCTCAGTACACAGATTACAAGAATTCATAGAAACTGGGATGCATATCTGAAAAGAATCCTGAGTATGCATTCCACAACTGGCAGAAAATAGAACAATGCTCGAGTTGGACACAAGAAATGCTTATGTCCTAGTATGTAATTTTATATAAAAAAAAACAACAACAACAACAACAAGAAACCCCAAACAAACCAAAAACAGAAACAAACATTAAAAAAAAATAAAAAGAAACCAAAAAACTGAGAACTTTTTGGTTGCTCAACCTTGTTCAGCTCCCTAGACTTAGGAATGGCTCTGGATGCTCCACTCCCTGATATTCTGGGAGCACCCTGTGGATTCTTCTGGTATCAAAAAAAGAAAGCGGCATCTGTCTTCAGGTGGACAGAAATAAGGCACTTCCTTAAGGCAGGACAGTTTGGGCTGTAAGCAGCAGCTTGGACTACAGCCAGAAAGCAGCAAAAAGTGACTCCTGAATGATGTGTGGAAACAAATTTGGAAGAGGCAGCTAGTTCTTACACTCCTCAAGGTTCCTCTGATTATCCCCCAAAACAACATAAATTCAAACAAGAATGAATAAGCGGAAACTTTGCATGTTAGAAAAATCAAAGCAAAAGTTCTCCTTTTTTTAGACTGAGGTAAGCAAACAAGCAAGTTGGACTAAGAGCAAGTCATAGCAGCATTTAGATCAGAGCATTCACCCTGTGCTTTCTCTTGTCTCTTCCAAGAGAGCTGCACAAGAGAGCTACGTGGCTGGCAGGGCTCCCGGTGGTGTGACTGCATCTCCTAGGAGCAGGCAGGCTGCAGCGCTGCAGGACGACACCGACTTGGAAGCCCCACGGTGTGTTTAATTTGGAGCTATTTTATTATAGTAGCACAATGGTTTTTTTTTTCTGCTCATAATGAAAAAAAAAAGTCAATTATTCATGGAAGAAACACAGACGATTCTGCCTGTTTTTTTCAAAGAGTAATGTAGTAATTATATATTCCTTTGAACAGTGCTGTTAGATAAAATATGATGTTTTTTCATAGGGTCACGAGCTCTGACATTACTAAACCATGAATCATAGGAGCAAACTCATATATGCAAACTGCAGTAAAGACACAGAGGCTTAAATTTTGCTTCTTATTAGAGTGGCAACTCATAGAGATAGTGAAGTAAATTAGAGCCATTTATAGTCTCCTGGCTTATTCCCAGTTTAACTGGGATCAAAAACTGGATGAATGATGTTATACTGAAGTCGAGCCATAGTTGCAGGGAGCAGAACTTCACAGGTAAACAACAGATCCATGATACCATTTTAGAATCAGAAGTTCCCAACAGTTTTTTTCCCAACTGTCCTTTCAAATATTGCAAAAAACTTCTTTCTTCTTGGCATCCTATGAATACTCTCATGGTAATTTTCTTCCTGCTTTAGGTTAAAAAAACAGGAAGAAGTGGTAAATATTGCACAGTTTGTTAGGATGGAAGACTAGAAAAAAAAAGACACTTGCAGGGTGACTTTTCAGTCCAAAGAAAAGCTCTTCATTTTTTCTGCTAGTTCCTGTCTCATTTCTATGTGTTTTTTCAGGTTTTGCACTTCATGGGGTAGGTTAATGTCCCACACAGACACGCAGGATTGTAACTCTGGAGAAAAGAAAGAAAATTTGAAAACTGCAACAGAGATGCGTAATTGCATAATTAGAAATGGTCTTGCTTATCTGCTTGTTCTCAACTACTCATAAATTTACCCAATGAAGCATGATCTTTTGGACCCAGAAGACAAGTTCCATGACACTTCGTGTGTGAGGTGATGCAGTTATGGGTTACAAGCTGTTTTTACTTGCACAATTATTTGGATTCTAGTTCCTAAATTTAGAGTATCCCATTTAAAAGTACTTGAAAAAACATTTCTGGTGCCTGTGGGCATTAAGAAACTGACCTGAGCTAATGCTAATAACTGAGGTGCCTGCTAAAATTTAATCTCTGTCTTTCCAAGCAGATATATCCTAAATGCCTATGAGACTCAAACCCTATTTACTGTAAAATAAAAACTGATTTCATAAGCTAGATACTGAGAAATGGTCACTTCTTCAGTCTCCATTCATGCAAACAACTCTTTATTCATTAATAATTCACACTGTTTTTAGTGGAATAGGGACAATTGAGAACACTTACATGAGTTGAGGCTTACAAACTAAGTCCCCAAGGATTCTGGAGTCTCTGATTCTTCTCTGTAATTAATGTCATTCTTAAATTAAAAAAAAATGCTAACAAGCCAAAAAATGTTCTTATGGTTACAGGAACTGGGGAATACCACAATGTAAACCCAATGCTCTAAAGTTGGACTCATTTCAGTCAGCTCATCTACACTTGCCCTCCTTAACTTTATAACTTTATCACTGCCACATTTTTAGGAGTCACTGAAACTGGAATGAGATAAAGATGAAGAAGGACATTGATCAGAGCATCAACTTCAACTGTTCTTAGAAAAGCCTAAAGATGCAGATTTTCTATCTTCCAGTACTTTGCTATCCTAACTGTCAGGAAGCTTTTACTGATGTCTGACTGAAATCTCCCTTACTGTAACAGGAACTTGTTAGTGCTTATCCTACCCACAGGGAATATGCAGAAGTCTTTATTCTCTTGTTTTTTATTTACATATTTGAAGCCCATTATCATGTCCTCTCTAAGCTTTATTTATATTAAACAATTTAACTCCCTGCAACGTTTCCTCACAGGTTTCATTTGTCTCCTCTGGACTATTCCTAACAGTCCAGATCATTCAGCAATAAATGGTTAGGCTCCTCCAGCAGAGGCCTTATTAGCACTCAGCAGAGTGTAAGAATTAGCTCATGTCTTACAGACGCCACTTTCATGGTGTGAGAGTGGTGTTTGCCTCATCTGCACCCACGTGACCTGGTTGATTCATGACCAGCCTCCAATCAATTCTGACCCATTTTCTGCAGCACTGCTGTTTAAGCTGATCATTTCCTCATGCTGGTACAGCAGATCATTCCTAATTAAATAAAAGGTCTTGCATTTGTCCTTACAGAATTGTATCCTATTTCCTTCCAGACCATTACTTCTATTTGTCAGGGTCACTTTGAGTTCTAATCCTCCTCTCCAGTGAGCTTGTCTTAGCTGTGAGTTGTCTGCAAATCTGAAAAGTACTTTCATCCATATCACTCATGAAAACACTGGGGATCCCTGACCTAGCACAGACACTTCTGGAAATTCATTTGATACATTCTCCAATTAGACAATGACATTTACTCTCCAAATACAGTTTTGCAACAAATTGTATTGTATTCTTCAAACTGTGGCTTCCTCAGATCATTTCTGGAAATTACTTTCAGTTTGTATGAGCCCAAATATGCAAAAGAAAACTATTTAATAGTAGTGTTTCAATAAGATTTTGTCAAATGATGATCAACTCTTCACTCTCAGTGAGTAGTCAAGCACAATAGAGTCTCCTCCACTAATAATACAAGTTAGTAAAACACAATTCAGATACCTTTGTGATATTTGTTGTCTTCAGTGTCACTTTTATAGCAATATCCCAAAACAAGGACCACATTCTTGAGACTCCCTTTTTCAAAGAAATAAAATGTCAAATCTTAATTTCAATGTGAATTTTGTAATTTAAGGACAGAAAGAGTAGATGGCATCAAGGCATAAGAGGACAGAAAGCAGAGCTCAATCAACCAGACCCTTTATTCAAAGTCATTAACCATGGAAAAACCCAGACACAAAGACAATATAGTTCCCATCTCCATTTAATGTCAGGGTTTATCAGGGTTCCAAGGCATAAGCACAGGATCAACTGACCAGCCTGCTGAACAAGCCCAAGAACAAAGCACCCTATTATACAGCACAGGCAGAGGTGGTAGAGTCACAGGAAACAGATGTCACAGCAAAAGGACAGGCTGCAAGTGAAGTCCCAGTGCACAGCAAAACGTACCAGTTCAGCTATGAAAAAAACCAAACCAACCAAATATGACAAAAAACTGAGTAAAAATTATGAACTAAAAGTTTTAAACTTATGATGGCATATGGGTGGGAAGTAGAAATAGGGGATAGATCATAAGAAGGTGCCTATTGAATAACACAAAAAAAGACATGGAAGACAGGAGTGGTTGGATCACAAAAGGATAAACAATGTGCCAGTGTTTTAATATCAACTTCCTGCTTATTTCCAACAAGACATGTCTATAAATATCTTGCAAAGATAGACAGAAGCTGTCATGTATTCTCCTGCCACAGCAGCTCCCTGTTCCTATTGGTAGCACAATGAGGGTGGAGAGCCCCTGGCTTGCAGCTAGTAGAGGAATACAGGGCCCAGCCTAGGTCCCTGGTGAGGATCAGGCCAGGGAAGGAGCAGCCCCCCCTGTGCAGACACCCCACTGCAGCACCATGGCTCATGGCCTCATGCACGGAGCCTTACATTCCCAGGGCAAAGATGAGGAGGGGAGCAGTTTCTGGGGCACAAACAGACTGGAGTATGGCTTAACTGTGAAAGCTGCAGTTGGGAAGTTTTTTAACATGGCCCAGGACCTCTGCAAGATAGAGAGAGGTTCTTCCTGCCCCGAGGGGGTCAGCACTATATTCTCCTCTGAGAGTGATGTAAAGCTGTTTATAGTAGATGAGGGATGGTGGGAACCATACACATCCTCTATGCTCAGATTTTTCATAAATTTAATTTTTTTTCTGATAGCCAGTCCTATCCATACTCCTTACAAAAGTGATTGGAACTTAAGTATAGTGTTTCTTATTTAGACCTAGGGCCTGTCTTACTATACAGAAATCTAAATTTGCACTTGCAAAATAAACTACAGATTTACATCTAAATTATTCTCTATGGTAAGTCTCATGCCTATTGAACATCAATGTGTTAGGTGACAGAGTTGGAACACAACACTGTATTTCCATATTCATATATGAAGTACAGATAAAATTAATGTCTCAAAGTCTGGCAATCTCTTTTTCCTGAAATATTTACCTCTGCTTGACATCATATGTTTTAACCTTAAATGAAAATATTTCACACAAATTTTATAAAAAAATTTTCCCTCTATCTTCTCTCATTTCATATAAGCAATGTGGTACTGCTGAAAAACTGCTCAGCAGCCTCAGTGCCATTTTCAGAGATTCCAGTAGAAACCAATTCCTTGAATTTAGGAAAAAAACCCTGGCCTTATAAATAATTGCTGCAAAAAGATGATCAAAAGAAAAAACTACACATCAAACTGCATATATCAATCTTATTTGCTGTTCTTGAGATTTGTACAAATGCAGCTAAACTCCTAAATATTAATTTTTCTATAAATAAAATTTTTATTAAAAATGTTGATGTGACTGAGCCGCGAGGCTTTTTAAATCACACTGTTCTATAAAATGTATTTTCCCAATGAATGACAGCAGGACGGCAAAAATTATTATGTTTTCATAGCAACTATTCTTTATAAAATGTCCCTTTATGATACTAACATTGTAGCTATCAGGACTAGATGGAATGATAATGCTGTGCTATAGCTGGCGCCATTAACTGCTGGGCTCTGAACAGACTGTAACACTCGCTGTTTCAGGCAAAGGAAAGTCAGAGGAAGGTGAGGTATATTTCACTCATACAATGTTGCCAGCGCTAGGACCTGACTGTAGTCTATGGATTCTTCTGGTGCCAGAAAGGAAGAAACAGCCCTCTGGAAACTCCAGAGTTTTTCCAAAACACAGTGGAAAGTGATGGGAATCTGCATATCATGACACAAAGTACTTTCTGAACTAACGTGTATTTTGAATGTATTCACCACAGCAGCACCACAAACTTGAGTTTATATGGCCTTTATTACTTTTGGGAAAGGTGCAGGACAGTGTACAGGTGAAGGAAGTTTCAACAGCCAAGGAGTGTCCCTTCCTCAGCTGCATTCCTATGGCTGCTCGTGGTCACTACTGAAACCTCACAACTCCTGTTTGCCTACAGCACCTCAAAACAACTGTCCCTGATGACTGCAGCAGCACATCTGTACAAGTCCACACCCCAATTTCAGTAGCACTTCACCAGCTCTGCTGTGATCTGCCTGTGACCCAAATCTAAAAGAACCATTCCTGAATGAGGATGGGAGAAGAAAACTAGGCAGTAAGCAATGAAAGAAAAATTATTAAAATCCAACATGGTCCACAGAGAGATAAGCCAGAAGTGTAACACTTGAGATGGAGAAAGAACACAGGCAGACTTGTCAGAGAAGACAGAGTGACATGTGACAGAGGATGCTGAGACCTGTACTGAAGCATAGCACGGGGATGCAGTAAAGGTGGGGAGTTCATGTGCAGACCAGTGACAAGCCAGGGAAGAGCTGCAGCTTTATGTGGGCACAGGTATTCAGCCTACTGGTATTCAGTTTACACCCTAGAGTCTGACACTGATGGAAGATGACAGCCGTGGAGTAGAATGAATGAACAAATCCTGGATAATGCTAATCTATTCCTGGAACACCCTAACAAGCAGTACAGGGAAAACCTAAACTTAGCAGGGATTTCAAAGTACACATCACTTGAAGGTTTTACTTACCCAGCTGAGCTGTTATCATAACTCGAACAGAATCACAGAACTTGTCTATAACTCGTACAGGACGACGCGTTGACAAATCAAGCAGCAAGATATGTCCTCCTCCTGTCCCTATCCACAGTGCAGTATTTTTCTGCAGACAAATGGTCTTCACTCTTCCAGAATAAGCCAGTTTATGTTTTGATTCCTTATTTAAATTTTCCACTTTGTTCCTATAAGTATAGAAAGAATTTGAATTGGAATTTGGTGGTATCCTATTCTGCAGCTACTAAAATGACACTGAATACCAGACTTTTAAGCAATCATTCACCAAGTCAAACACAAAGTTCTCATGCAAACAGGGATGGAAACTATTGGACTCTAAAGAGCCATCTGGTCTGCTTCAGAAGACCTTTAAATAGAAGGCAGGAACACTTCTCAGTTCTCCCCCAGTCTGCAGGAGGTTAATGTCACAGCAAAGCATGAAGAGCACACCTACACCTGCTCCTAACCTCACCATAAAAAATAAATGGATGTGGCATGCTAAGGCAGAGGAACAATTTAAATGCAAATGAAAAAAGTTTTTGCAGTTAATGAAAATCTGTTTTCCTATTGAATTTGTGCACCATAAAAACATTCTTGTTCAGGGGATGCAGGAAGTAACTGGATTAGCCTTAGTACCTGAAGGACAGCAAAAGACCTTCTTTCTTGAGCTAAATGAGCCTTCTTAACATCATAGAGAAATTGGGAAATTGGGAAAAGTAAAGGTCTTTAAAAAGTGGGATTCTGCATGGAATATTCTGAAGTTCTGGGCCAAAAGACAGGATAGGAAATCCACACTTGCCCAAGAAACTGGACAAATGCATTACTTCTGGCAGGTTAGGGTACCATGCTGGAGAAGGCAATCTGATAGTCCCCTTCCTATCCACCAGGCCAACAATCTGAAATAAAACACTTACTTAAGAAAATGTGCACAGTCAATTAATTCAGAAAGTTTTTCTGTCTTCTTGTCCCAGATTTCCACAAAATGGCTGTTTTTCTTTGCCAAGTAGATAGATTTGTCTATTGCTATTGAAATAATGTTTGCATCACTGTAAGCTTTATTACAGAACCTAGAAGAGAGAAGAACTCCAGTTAGATACATAGGAAATATCTGGTAGAAAAACTAGACTACTATGAGTGGGTTTAGTTTACCTCTGTCTCTTGCAGAATCATTCAGCCCTAATATCAAACTAGGCTAAGATACAACTGAAAGGCTTTGCTTTAATCTTCCTACAGTTCAGCATAAATTCTCACAGTAACAGAGTTAGGCTGATGACATCCTTGGAGGCACATTAATGCTCAAAGTCTATTAATAAATCTTTCTCATCAAACACTGTTTTCCCTGCTCAGGAAAAACTCCCCTTAACTTCAGAGTAGGATTTGTCCATGTGAGAATTACATCAAACACTCCCAAACCCTAAGTCAATAATTTCTAAATAGTGAGAAGTCAGCAATCAGATGTGATTAAATATATATAGGGCAAAGATATGCCCACATATCATACTGACAAACATAGAAGGACAAATACTATGAAAAATATGTATGTGTAATGCTAAGTAAAGTAAACAGGGCCTGGACTAGGCCAACTGGAGAAGAAAACTGATCATTTGCATAGATACTGACTTCATCAATCCTTTATGGAGTAAAAATATATTTCCTTGTTTAAAAGCAGCAACAAATATAAACATTACTCACTGACACTCCATCTGTATTATGGAAAGAACAGAAAGAAGCAAACTCAAAGAATGAGCTCTAGAACAAGACATTACATCAAACTACTGTCAGAAATCTTTAATGAAAACAAATGAGTCAAGTAACATCACTTATAAAAATCAAAAACTTACAGTTGACTTGTCTTTGTTTCAATGAGCTTTTGAACAGAGAAGTCACTTGTTAAGGCAATGATTTTTGTTCCACAGCTTCCCCAGATTACATTTTTTTCAGATAAGCATGAGGATTCATTTAAGCACATCAGGGGTGTGCTAACATCTCCTATAGTCAGTATCTTCAAAGGTGTAGCACCCTTACACTGCAAGAAAAAATATACTCTGCATTAGAAATAAGGAGGATGCAGACACTCAGAATCTTAAGGCCACACAACCTGCTGAATGAAATTTACACATCCAGATTTTGTGATGGTTAAGAACATTTCCAGAATGTTACTGACTGAAAAGCACCATATTCCCAATTATAGATGTCCCATAGGAGACAGCCTGTGAGCAGAAACAGGCCAGAGCAGGGACTGACACTTTCTGCAACCCCTGGCACAATTCAAGGACTGGTTGGAAAGACACATCTATGTATTTGAAAATGTTCTACACTGGACCATATTCTAATTCTGAAATGCACTGCAACTCCATAACTGCTCTAAATGCATATGGTCAGGAACTAAACCTTCAGGTGCTAGATGATATAAACAGCTCCTGGCATTTCTTCATTTGATCTACAGAAAACCTAAAAAATATTTTATTTTTGAACACTGCTGTTTAAAAAAAATTACTAAATGAGAAAATGGAGCTATTACAGCAATAAATAAAGGAGATCATAACTGTTAGAATATTCTTAACAACAACCAGTAATGTCAGTCTCTAGCCAGTTTGCCAGGCCTTTCAAAGGAATTTTCCACCTCTTAACTCTTTTGTTTAAAGCAGTTATTGTAAAGTGTGTTGTTCCTCTCAGACCACAATAGAAAATTAATTTTAGTTTTAGAGAAGCAATTAATTTTAGTTTTGGAGAAGCAATTAAAAATAAGTGGCATGGAATAAAGCTACTCTTGGTAGCTGCTTTAGGTATTACTGATAACACTGTAGAACAGACAACAAAGAACAAGTCTACCTTTACTGCTCTGTCTTCAAAAGCTGCCAATCTGCCATCAGCTGTGCCTACCAAGAAGAAATTCTTCTGTTTGCTGAAATAAAATAAAACAATTAATTCTAGAAGTGCCTTAATCAAGTAAGAAAAATTAAAATGAGAAGTCTCTAGTATTTCAAGTATTTAATTAAACACTAAAAGCAAACACAACCCCTGTCATCATGAATTTACTCCCCAGTTGCATTAGGTGGAAAATTAGGTGGAAACACAGGCAAAGTAAGCAATTGTCAGAACAAAAGTGCAGTGTGTACAGATGTCATTTTCTGAACACCTCAGCTTAGCAGTATTTTCAAAATGTAACCCAAAACATTTAAAATTCATTTATACCTTTGCTTTGAAAGAGAATTACAGTATAAACAAGTGATAGAATCTGACATTTTCTGCAGACGATGCCTTCTTGTTTCATCTTCTGTGTTAACTGCCCACAGAGAACCAGACTGGGTTCCTGCTACAATCCAGTTTTCCTTCTCAGTAGGAAGACTCACTAAGGCCAAACTTATAATTTTACTGTCTGCAATATCCTGAGTCAGAAAAGCAGAAGAAAAACAACTTGGTCATTATTTCAGTAATGGTAAATGCTAGTAAATTACTGATTATAAAAATATAGCACAATCTTCTTGGCCTAACTTCCCCTTTAAGAAATTTAATACCCTATTAGCAGAATACATCATCAACTGGGCCACCTATCTTCACAGTGCTGGGAAGGACCCCTCAAACAGCACACAGGAAAATCTCTCAGCTGAATGCTGACAAAAAATATACTCTTTTTATTCTAATCAAGGTCTTGAAGAGAATCAGAGAATTGAACAAATGGAACTCTTGCAATACTAATTGCTAACAATGAAAACACTGGCATAATATTTCTTTTTCTTATTTTATTTTTAGAAAAAACAACCCATATAACTTATACCAAAGCTACCAATTCAGATGTATCATGGTCAACAGATGGCAGATGGGTATAGAACTGAAACAACTTTGACGATGAATCATGCTCAGTTCTGGCACACATGTTCATCACAGCATATCAGTCCTGGGTAAAACTTTTCCCCTTTGCTGATGGGATAGGACTGAAATTACCAAAATTAAATGAAAAGATCTGGAGGGCATCATCAAAGTGGCACATGGGAACGGCATTTTGTGGGAATTGAGAAGTTGTTAAGAGACAACCTGGATTGCAAAAAGGAGGTAGAGATATGAAGGTCTGTCTAACTATTAACTCCTTTCTGTGGTCTCCATAATAGAAATAGTTTCCATCTCAGTAGAAGAAAGTAATCCAGTAGTAGAAAGACAGTACTATGAGAAAGTTCAGGCTGGATAGCAGGAAGACAGTAAAAAGCAACTGCTTTTCTACTTCATTTCATGGATACAATGATGACTCACTTATGAGTAATCTTTGTTCTCTCTAAGCTTAGCTTTCCAGAAGTAATATCCTGCTGTAAAAATGCAATTAATTTTTCTGAAATACATCTGTCTGCCAGAAAAAATAGAATAAATATCAACTTGCCCACATACCTCACAAGTATGTCCATCTGTGTTTAGGTTAACAAATGAAAGTTGTGCCTTTTCTGTGTTCCCATTGCCTATCCAGACTCCTGCCCTCTTGCAGCTTTGATTGGCAGCCACCATGCACTCTGCTGTAGATGTGCTGGGTATGGAGACATATCTCATCAAACAGATAAGCTCTGCAGAATTCAGGATCTCATAAACCTATAAAGAGAGCCACAGCATGCTCATGACAACAATGGCTTGTACAGCAATAAATAACAAGCAACAGAAAACAGCATTTTTCAGATACGGACACAGTATCTCAGCAGGCCTGGTCATTTGTACTGCCACAGAACAGTGTGTAACTGCACTGATACCATTTAACAAAGTATTTTTGTATATGTCTAGTAAAGACCAAGAAGTAATCTGAATTGTGTTTCACTACAATTGCTACACAGCAACACAGGGGAAAACAGCAAGCTAGAACATGTGGTTGGTAGATTTCAATGGAACAGTTTATTCTGGATGGGGAGTGCAGGCAACATTTCATGACAGTTTCCATTCCAGAAAAGGACAACAGAAAGAAACCTGTGCTTCTCATTAACTTGATGCCTGATTCCTTTTCAGAAACCACAACTTTGTACTGCAGGCTATCATAAAAAAGCAAATAAATTAAGTCATACCTGGCAAGATGTTGGTCGCTCCTGAGGGTTTTCCTTCAAACACTTTTTAATTAAATTTTCAACTTCAGGCCAGGGGGAACACCCATATTCTTTGACAGGATCTAAAATGTAAAATTACATAAATTATTAACTAGCAGTTAACATAGCTCTAACTAACCTTCTTATTTTTAGAATTCATCTAACTTCTTACTGAGCTGCTTTAAGAAATATCACATTCTTAGGTAAAATGTCAGCATGAACAGCTTGGAATTGCTCATCTGCCATTATATGCTAGAGCATGAAATGCTAGAACTAGAGTCCTTTTAATTAATAGCAATTAGTGCAAATGGATTTTCCTTTATCTTTTTCTTTGAAACCCCTGTGCCTGAGACTGAATCACAGATATACGTGGGTTGTGTTTCCATTAGTGCTGACCATTCAAGGGTATGTCACTTCAGTCAACAGTCTTTCAAATTCCTGTAAACTGTTTTCCACATTTATTCTTCTGAGTAAATGGAATACAGATGAACTTCCAATAAAAGATACAGCAAATAGATAAACAACTCCATATAGTATTTACAAGATATGGAAACTTAAATTCCCACTTAGTGCTTGGAATATGTATCTTATGACTATAGCTGCTGAACTTTCTGAGAACAAATCATTCATGATGGTGCCTAAATTGCTTTTCCTTTTAGTTCACCATTATCCACAGCAAATATTCCACTCCTCAGACAGAGGTAACATTAGTGATGAATACCTGCAAATGAACATACTCAGTGCAGCAAATGACAGACACTGTTTGCTTGTGAGATCAGCCAGCCCCTCTTTTGGTGGAAATACAGAAATGATGAGCACAGGTGGAAAGAACTGTACTATCTCTAGAAACAAATACTTCAGTTATTCCACAGGGCTTATAATACAGTCAATACAGCTGCATTTAAGAGATACTGAGTCATCAGTTCCTGGGATATCCTCTTCAGGAAGGGGGCGGAACCTGTCTGAGCTTAGAACTGGACTGTTCTCCTTAAGGAACAGAAAATGTATGAACACTGTCTCTCATAATGGAGAGCCTATGCCAGACTGAGTGATGCTGTTCTTTCCTAAATGGAGCAAAACATTCCTTAAAGAATGTTTCATGCTGGGCAATAAATAAGAACACCAGACATTCAGCTTGTAGTGCTGTAAAAATTCAACAGCTCTCAACACTGGCAGAAGCTGCCCAAGTTACATTGTCCTCAGTTATATTGTCCAGATGATTACATCACGTCCAGCCTGATAGCCTGTTTAATCTTCCTTCCAGAAGCCAATAATTACGTATTGTAATGCAGAAGTAATATGAAGAATGCTGTATTTTTCTAAGTCTCCTTCTATGATCACTGTTAGATACAACATAACTCATAAGAGATGCTATTTCTGGAGGAGGCAGGACAAAAGCTAAAACTTTTAGAAACAAGACATACCTGGCAATTTTCCTTGTATTGCTAATTCATCAAATTCATTTGGAAACTTCAAGCCTTCCATTATTCTACCTCCTCCTGTTAAAATGTCATAAAGCAGCAAGCCAAATGAATAAACATCAGCTTGCTGATTGTAAATAACATTTCCTCTGGCAACCTCTGGCGCTCGAAATCCTGCAAATAAATCATTCTTAATAAGCATGCTTCATATCAAGATGAAGCCATCTTTGTACTTTAAAAAGTAAACAATTATTCATAAAAATGACACAGGAAATGCAAGGAAAAACATCAAACTATTTCTGGACTGGAAATAGCTTGTATTTGGTAGATGTCCAAAAATATCAGCAGTAAGTATAAAGGAAGGGGACAGTACATCAGTTACAGAGTTCCTGCCCCTTTTAATATAAAATAATTACTTTATCAATGAATGCTGAATATCAAGGGCAAGTCTTGCAGTCTTTATTGATGGTCTAACATTTAACTATTGAAGTGACGTTCCCAAACACAATTTGAAAGACCTAAAGGAACTTTTCGAAGTGGTTAAATTGTTCAAGGCTTTAGAATGGATGCTAATAGGTTCTCTCTAAAGTTGGGGAACAGACAAGACATTTATTGCCTTTAAAAAAATTAAGACTTATGTACACTTTACTGGAAATTAAAGAAAAAGATTTTAGCAGTATAATTCCAATAACACAATAACCATATTAAAACCAGACAACAAAATTAATATTATGAATTCATGTAATTTAATTTTTTCTTTTTAAACCTTTAATATACTCATTGATTCCTCTAAAAGGTGTTAAAACATGAACAGGAGGAATGGCCAAGAGGTATAAATCTGGCATCACAACTTGTAATATGATTAGGACTCCCTTTTGTGACTTTTCACTAGAATATAGATTTGAGTTACTTCTTACAGACCACATGAAAAATATATTAGCTATTTTTGGACACAATGGGCTTCAAATCACATCATATTTCCATACCTGGTGTGCCTTCGGAGGTTTTTATTCCCATTCGGCAACAATACTGGGCAATGCCATAGTCAGCTATTTTTGCAATAACAGCTGAATTGGGGTATAAGGTAAAGAGCAACACATTGTGAGGCTTTAAATCACGGTAGATGATCATTGCTGAATGCAGGTACCTAGTAACCAAAAAATATTTACTGAAAGCATTCATAAGTTAGGGATGCATCTGTATATACACACTGAGTGCATTATTCTCGTAACAGTAACTTGTACTTTCAAACATGAAATATTGTGTTAAAAATGTCAAACGTCACCAGCATGACACAGCCTTTCTGGATAATGACTTTAGAATTGTTCTGAAATACTGTTTACTGTTTAATACTTTACTATTACATTGCAGTACCAAGTTTTATCTGAAGAGTCAGCGATAGTTTGAAAAATGCATCTTAGAACCTTAAGCTTAACCCTCTTGCAGGTTTTGTCATTTTGAAGTCCCACTGCAATGAGGTGAGGTGATTAAAGGACTTTCAGAACTTGAAAAATGTACTAAATTAATTTCTATGACATTTCAGTAAGAAATCAACAGCCACATGGAAATTGCACCCAGAGTCTTGCAATTTCTCTACTTATATGAGCATCACTCATTAGCAGGAAAAAAAACAGGGAATGAAAGTACATGTTACATATCAGCCAATCAACCATAAAAATACAAGCATTTGTCTGACCCAGGAAATATTCTGCCTGAGATGTGAGAGAACAGAAGACTTTCATTAGCAGTATATCATCTTTGAAGCTAAATCCTGTTTTTACAGCAATGCAGAAATCACATTTACCTTAAGCCATCTGCTACATGTAGAGCTATCCTGTGCTGAAGTGTTCTAGTTAAACTTGCATTGTCCTGCTGAAGCAAACGATCAAGAGATCCTTTGAGGGCCAATTCCATCACCAGCATCCGGGGACGGACTGCAGCAGCCAGCAAAGACACTAAACTGGGGTGGTGGAGGTGACAAAGCACTGCAAGCTCCTGTAAATTGTAAAATGAGATTAAATAGTGCAAATAGCATAATCTCTACATCTGAAGTAAACTGAGGAATGTTTTAGAGTAAGGACTTGCAATTCACTTATACTTTTAAAACTCTTTGCTGGGGTTGGTATTCCAAGAGCAGCACTACAGAAAAAAAGGCAGGATTTCTTACTTGTCTTAGGAGCCTGAGGGAAGTATGTTTATTGAAAATCTTTACAGCAACCTCTTCACCACCATAGGACGCACGGTACACAGATCCAAACCCACCATCACCTTTTGAACAATAACATTGAAGAGTATTACTAAAAAAGGGATAACAGCCATTTCTCAAAAATAACAGCTGAAAGGGTTCAATTTTAAAATTTCTGGATCATCTACTGTGTTAAGATTCATGACCAGTAAACTAAACACATAAAAACCAGTGTCCTAATGCACAAATTAATAGAAAATTCAAAACTCAATAACCTAAAATTCAGAATACCTTAAAATAATATATTTCCTCAGAAAATAAATCTCTGAAATGCTTTTCATATGTTACAGAATTGACTTCAATATATTTGTTTAAATAATCTCTATTAAAAAAAAAAACAAACTACCCTACAAAATAATGCTTACCCAAGAGAAATTCAGGAGCTTCATCAAATTCCAGGTCATCATTGTTCAACATAATATTTCTAGGCAAATCAGCCAGTATCAGATCAGGAGCAATCTGAGCAATTGGAATGGTCTGTCTTGGTTGATCTGGATTTACCAAAAGGTCACCTAAGAAAAACAGAAGAGAAAAAAAAAAAAAGAAAGAAAAAAAAAGAAAGAAGGGTATCATTGAAAAAGCACTGAAAGGCCTGAGGATCTCTGAGAACGTGTAAGATCAATGTACCTAAAATTAGATTAATATATGTGCTTATACATAAACACATATATGTGTATATATATATATATATATATACATATACATGCACACAGACATACATACTATTAAGTTTGCCATTCAAATTCTTGGCTCTTACATGTTAAAGTATTTTCAATGTTCTATATATGTACCTATCAAATGTGAACAAAATTGCTGCAATGTAACACTAACCAAGAGATCATATTTTTTGTCTGTAAAAAGAAAGAATGCTGTTAGTATGTAGAATGCCATACTGAATATTGTCTTTTAAATTACTGTGTTATGTGATCCAATCAAGAGATCAAATATTAGTTTTACTATCTGCTGAATTCAGTTCCAAGATTGAAGCTGCATTATCAGTATTATGACAAAATTATTCTTTCCATTATTGCTATTTTTATATAACTACACAGAGTAGATGCAATCTGTCTAATATTCTATTCTTACATATACTACACAGCTCTGACATCAAAAAACCCCAAGCTGCTTTTGACTTGCACTGTAATTTTTTCTTATGGAAAGGAAACATTAAATAAGAGGAAATACCCAAATGTTATAAAGGGGACGTTGCACAGTATTTGTGTAGATACAAGTGCACCTCTATATACCTCAAATGGCATAAATATTTACCTTCTTCAGCGTTCCTAAGCAAGTCATCAAGTAGTATTTTTTGGTGTTCTTCGCCGTCTTGAAAGCTGTACAGAGCCCATTTCTTCAACAGTGTTTCCCCTTCACCACACACATCTATTTCCAACAAACCTGGAAACCATTCTTCCATAAGAGAATCTATGTGATCCACAACTTGCCCCAAAAGGATGCACCCTTTAAGAAACAAAAAGAGGGAAATTAGAGCTCCAATCTGCCATACTTTTAATTGCAAAGATAAACTCTATATTCCAAAGGCAAAAGCACAACAAACCAAAATGGCAAGCTGCAATCAAACCGTAGCAAAATTCAGGCTCAGGAATAATTAACCTTTTCTGCAAGAAGGTGCTGTAATTTTCAAAAAACTGTCTGGGTTGTTGTCCAGTACTGCTGATTCCACTAGACAATAAGCTTCAGGAGACCAGTTCAAGTAGATGCCTTGTCTCCAGTACATTCTGTTAGGACGAAGAGCTCGCTCTAGAAAACACAAAATTTCATCAAAGGTCTGATCTCCAATATGAATGTAGATTTTAAAACATTCAGAATAATTTATGGTACTTTGAATATATAGTTATGACTGTAGGGTTATACTTACACAAATAACAAACAAAATAAAGACTACAACTTGCAGGCAGCACAGCCCCACAAAAACTAAATATATGCCAACCCGTGTTCAGTTCTAGAAGGCATACCCACAAACTCTAAGTATTTAACCAGATGGTAAGTCATGCAGCAGGCAGGCATTACAGAAATGCTTAGGTATATTCAGGTTCAAGCACAGAGTATCTCAAGCAATATATGAAAAAAAGCTGTGATGCAAATTTTTCCTGTCACACACTCATGAAATAGCAGGATGCAACTGGAATTTGATGCTCAGAAGAAACTCAAATGCCAGGAAATCAGGTATTTACAAGTGGTATTTGTAGAGTATTACCATGTGAAAACATGGAATTCTTGGGCAAAAAGTAAAGACATATCCCCTCTTTCTGATAAGAGCAAAGCTTTGAGACTTAAATAAAGGGAGAATTAATTAACCTGAAGAAAAGCAGTTTGTTTTTCTGTGTGGAGGACATATCCCTTCCTGTATTCTTTGTGGAAGCAAATAGCAGTAAACATAAGGATTTCCCCTATCTCTAGCATGTGAAGGAGAGAAATGGATCACTTACAACCTTTACTTTCTTTTGCACACCACTGCAAGATCAGGTACTATTTGTTCCTGGATACTTGTAAATTACAAAAATGACCACTGTCTTTTTCTTACATTTATGGTGTGTTCAGAATTCAGCTAAAGCAAAACAGTGTTGGGGACTAAAGCTTTAACATGCAGGTGTTGGCATTCAAGGCAAACTTGCACACTATTCCTTTTGAAGATAAAGATTTGTACCTCTTCCTGATAGCATGTAAGGTGATATCTCAAGCAACCTGTTGATGAGTCTGGACCAAAATCCCATAGGAAAGTACGGCATTTCATAAAGCCTGATGATAATTTCTGAATTTTCACAGTGGGGAAGCTCTATAACAGGTCTGTGATCAGACAAGCTGAAAGAAGAAAAAATATTAAGACAGTATTAGATATGTAATACATCTGAGCTGATGAAAAATATTATCTATCATGTAAAATGCATTATTTATTAATGAATGCACTATTCAGATGGTCAGGGAGCTAACAGATAGTGTGCTTGTTTATTCTGCTTGTGTGTGTCAAAGTGAAGTTCTGACTGTAATTTAAACCCAACAGCACCTCACTAACAGATCATTAGATATTTAATGCAAATACAAGAAAAATATGAGACATACATAAGGCAGGTAAGATATTCAAATAAATCTTCCTATCCCAGGGCTTTGAAGGACATAAAAATCCTAAACAGTGCAGTCATGCAACACTCTCTCCGTCTGGCAACATAAACATTACTAAACACATTAGGGAAATCTGTAACCGAGGCAGAGAAACCAAGTTATCTGCTTCAGATAAAACAAAAATACCTCATTCACAGTCATAACACTTTTTTTGTCACCACATTTAGTATCTACACTTTTTGAAGGAGCTACTGCCTCTGAGTAACTTGGTGGTTCTCACTTCACGCAAATAGGTTATGGAAATGTTTTGTTATCTTTTATACTGCAATAAATATCTGTAATGCTGGCACACTGCTGTGAAGCTAAACCATAATCTCCTTGCTGTAGTCTTGAAGCACGGTAACTGTAAAAGAAGTGCTATCCTCATAAAGTGTTCTATTATTTATAGTTTCCATTTACCCACCATGTTGATACAATATAAGCTTTATCTGCTACAAGATCAACTTAACATATCTCTTCTGAAAGCATTTACTAAATTGTAATATACAAAGAGTATGTCATGTTTTCATGTACCAAATTGCTCTGATGATCAGTGAAACTATTTAGCCAGATGGGAGGTTTCAGTTTTGATCTGTCTCTATGGCTATCATTTGTAGGTTTAGCTCCTTGCTTACCTGCTTGGGATTAGTAGTTGGTCCTCTCCTAATGGCAAAGCAATCTGAAACTTTTCCAGAAGCTTAAAGTATTGTGACATATAGATTTTAGGGAACTTGCTCTTCTTCAGAAGGAATTTTTCCACATCTGAACGCTTTACAATTCCCTTAGGGTATTTAGAAGAGCCTTCCACTTTCACCATCAGAATCTTTTTAAAAAAAGTAAAACAATTTCAGGTGTGCATTCATCATTAGATGAAAGTTTCAGAGGTTAGAAAACATGAATATATATAATAAATTTTGAGAGTGTTTCTAGATCAACATTTCAATGATGGTCTCACTCAACCAGTCAGTCTGTTGCTCTCCCATTCCAACTTCATATCCACTCACTTGTCTCTGCCATCTGTACCTAGCATACAATTACAATTCCTTCCCCTTCTTACAGCCTTTAGCCCAAAGTTCCAGCTTTCATCCCAACCTGTGGCAACATATTTCAGGATTACCTTGCATCCATGTGGTTTTTCTATTCTATACGTATTCTTGTGTCTGTTGCAGTTTAAATGATATTGGACATTACAATGTAAGAACAGACAAGCAATTACACAGTTGTCCAGAAAGCAACAGAAACAGAAAGAACCAGGTAAAAAAATGTGGTCCTTGAGAAAATTCTAGATCATGAAACAATAAAGAAATGGTGAAGAAGGAACACTGATGATTTACAGTGGCTTCAGACAAGGGAAAATGTACCATAAATGTATACACAAAAAGTGTTCAGTCTGACCTGTGCCATGATTTTACACAGCCACTTGGGATCTACGAAATACAGATCTCTTAGCTGTAGTGCTGGGTCCTGGAAATGAAGGAGAACACCTGCACAAAAAATACTGTAATTAGCAATGCATTGCTCAAGATCAATATTAAGCAAAGTAAGCACTCCACTCTGGGCTGTTTTTATTATATGACTTGACATAAACAATTTGAATAATAAATACAGCTAAATTGATGTCAATATCTCAGAACAGTAGAGTGCAAGCATGGCATGCTCAGCTTTACCTTCATTTTCAGACTTTTTGTTAGATTTTTAATCTGACTAGCTTTTTTGCTAAGCTCTGTGTAGTTTATTATTTAATCTTAGGAAGTCAGTACTGCACTGACATAAGCTGTTACATGTGTTCCTCTAACCACTATTCCATTTGAACTATCAGAGCAATTGCATCTTTCTTCAGCAACTGTGCTGCCTAACCAGCAGTAGAATGTTTTCAAGGAGGGGTAAGAGAGTAAGAGATATAAACTGTTACAGCACTGATCCTTCACATCATGGAATTCTCTTCCTGACATTGTGGTTTAATAAACTAATGTTACCCAAGCTTAGACACCTCAGCTTAACATTTTGTGGATACCTTGTGAAAGACTTAAAATCATGTACCGATCTGTCAGCTGCAGATTTACAACAAAGTGCAAACAAACACACATTGAAGAGAATATTTTACCTGATTCATTCAGAAAGTGAATTGCATGAGGGAGTTCATTTTCATCCAGCTGTAACTGGCCTTCTTGTACCAGTTCCAGCAAGCGTTTCTGATCAATTACAGGGAATTCCACTGGGACGTTTTTACGTTCCAGCAAAATTCTCTTTTCCAGCTCCAGGTAGCTGTCAGGAATTAGCTGACCAACCACTGGTTGATCTCTGATCTGTAAAATTAGGAATAATAATCTTAAATGTATTAATTTATTCATGTGAAATGCAGAAAATAAAACTAAGATATAAAGTGTGTGTTCACTCAATAGTAGCAGAAAGGAACAAGAACACTCATTTATTGGCTAACAGGCCTTCCGAAAGGTAGATGTAAGTAATTATTCTTTCAGAATTATAATGTCTTTCTATAAATAACTACTCAGAGAAGAAAATATTTCCATATTACTTGTACATAAAAAATAATAAATGAGGTCTCTCAGAAGATATTATTTCAAAGAGAAGCTTTGGTTCAAAGTAAAAGGAAAATATTCACTGTATGAGCAGATTATATCATACAGCTTCAGTTAACACAAAGCAATAGACAAATTAATAAAAAAACCCCTATACTTCTTGTAATATGTAATATCTCTAGCCATGTCTTTAGGTAAACTGGGGGGATGAGGGTAGTAGCTCAATTAAAGGTCTTGACTGCTGGCAGTCAGTGACAAGAGAATAGAATGAAATAAATTTAGCCCCATGAGTGACACAAACGCGTGCTCTGTGCCTGTTTCCTGAGCCTCTGTTCCTCCTGCAGACACTCTTTGATATTTGGTAATCACTAGTACGTAGTCAGGTTTTCCTTTCTCCATGAGTGCTGACCTACTAACTTTTCTTAGGAAATGGGAAACAAATTTCCCAATATTTGCAAACTGGCTTCTTAACTGTAATTTTTCTCTCACCAATGCACCGTGATGTTTTTAATGTGTCAAAAATATAATTGGTACCTTGTGCAGATGAAATTAGTACCTTGTGTAATTTCAAAGACTTCAGAGTACTTGATGACAATGCTGAATACTTAAGTGATGTTGTCTGACCTCAAAGCAGATACCTTGTAACATTCCTTTCACAAACTACCTGCATCATTTATGGTAATTATCTCATTTCCTTTAGGCCACCTTACATCTGTGTAGAAGTTTAAACATCAGTTTAGAAGTTTAAACATCAGTTTAAGTCATAGTCTCAAGAGATGTAGACATTAAAGGAACAAGATTTTTCAAAAAGCAGAACTTCTCTGGGGTGTTCAATAAGTATGGTGAGACAGAGCCACATAAAAAGACCAACTCAGTTCATGCCTACNGAATTAACCCACTTCACGTGAAGAGGGCACCTCCTTGCCATTTAGGACTGGTTAGCTGTTCCTTGCACAGTGGAATGAAGTTAGGGAGATTTTGGATATGGCTAAGCTGCTAATTCCTGAGAGAAACAAGAGAGGTGTGTACACTTTAACTCATTTGTAACACCACTGGTGTGAGCCTTGTCATAAATACATCATTTGCTCTATAGAATCTTCCAAGAAGTCACTCAAAAGAAATTTGAGTTCTGGTACGATTTATGAAGCTCTGCCATTGATTTAAGTAGCACAGGACATCACCTTTTCTCTTTAATGTGTTATGACATAAATGAAAAATGTGTTGTTGCATAAATTAAAAGTATATTCTTTTTGTTACAGATAAGATCCTGCCTTTCTATAAAACTCCATGCCTGGGCTGATAGCTTCATTCACACTTAGGGCTTCATCCTGTGGCTAAGGATAGAGCAGGGAATGAGTTGGGATGAATTTGGAGACAACAGAATTACAAATGCAGATATTCCAATCTAGGAGGATCACTCAGTCCACAGGATCTTCCTTTCCTGCTTTAATTCACTTTCCTCTTTATAGAAATAGTTTCACACTATGTAAACTGAAATCAGTAAATGGAAAATCAGCTTGTTTTCACAAACCACAACATCGTATTTCCTGTCCCCTAAAATCTTGCAATACTTACTGTAATTACATGATGCCACCCAAGAAACCAAGGTTTTAATTAAATGTCTTTGTAAGACAAAGATGGCTCATTTTTAATTAAATACTTGATTTATGGCCCTGGTGCTTGAAAACAGAACTTAGCTGGTATTTTTACTAAGTTGAATTTTTGGGAAGAAAATCAAATTAAAACAAACCTGGTAATTTTCCTTTGTTATTTTGCTGTAAAATTTTATAGAAGGCAAAATGACTTTGCTATCACGTGGGAATTTATTTAATTATGTATTAATGTTCAAAAATGTACTCACTTAAGTAAAACACGAATGTCTTCAACATTAAAAGCAGTATGTATCTTACCTTGAAGTGAAGACTCTCCTTTATGATGATTTTCCGAAGTCTGATAATGGAATCAGACTCTTCTGTAGCATTGACAAAGTGGCAATCCTGGATTGCTGGGAAGCCTCGCTTGTTCAACAGCTCTCTGGTAATTTTACTCATGCAGGCCTTACGTTGCATTTCATCAGAAACATCCAAATGAGTGCCAACAAGAATGACAGGGGATGTTGATGCTCGAGCCTGTTAGTGAGATCCATACTGTTGATTATTGAATAGTGAATGTTCATTTTAGTGTTTTATATTCACATAAAATGTGAGCAATTTAGTCAAACATTCAGAGAGACGTTTATTTCAAAAGAGAAATATTTAGAATTCAGCTTTTTCTAAAAGGAAGCAGTGTACATCTGTATTTCATTCTTTACAGATTAACACTATTGGAGGTAAAAAGAGGGACATTATTCGTTAAGAACATCCAACAAAATGGAAAAGCCAAAAGAAATGGTACTTTGCTAGCTGTCATTGGAACAGGGCAGCAGTGAAACATCAGCAGGTACTGCATAGCAAAGGAGAACACATCAGAAGTGATTTTCATCAACGCTAAACTGATTGCAGTGCTGTGTCCTGTATCACTGCCCAAGGCGAAAAGAGTGGAAAAGACAAGTTCATTAACAGAAACAGTAAACAAACTCTTTATGTGAGTGTATTGCCCAGTCATGGCTAAGCATCCTACAAAAATAAAAGACAAGTAATGCTCACTCACCATGGAATGGCTCCATAAATGGTGATAAACATTAAAAAAAAAAAGACAAATACACAGGCAGATTCTCAGGTCAATTCCCTACCATAGTTCTGGAATAATTCCTATTAATAACAGGATACTAAGCATACACTTAATAGCATGATTTCAAGCCTATATCTAGCCAGTTTTAAATTAGTCTAATTCTGATTTCCCCAAAATTTATACTGGTGTAAAAGAAAAATGGAAGTTCAACTCATTATTTCTTTAATACTATTCCTTTCTTATTTTTATCAGTAAATTCAAAATATTGCCAGAACATACAAAGTATTATTTTGCACATCACTTTGTATAATTTTAAGTCCAAAATGGTGCTGATCATGTCTTTCTATGTCTAAAAATACTTTCATATCCAATACATGATGTATTTCAGCTCTTGTTTAATATTAGTATTCTTACTTTTTGAATATTTTCTTTTCTTCTTCCCCTATTTAAATATTTATGGTTAATTTGTTGTTCACCTATAGCTTCCTGGGAAGGAGAATTCCATTCTGTATGTCTTACCTTGATGTTAAAAAGCCATGGCTTCATAGCATCTACCTCTGCTTGTCCTTTGCTGAGATCATAAACAGCAAGATATAAAGCCCTCTGGGTCATGAAATGAGGATGGGTACTGTAGAACTCTTCTTGTCCTAATCATCAAAAATTTCCATTGTTTAGTACTTCCTTGACTGAACATCTTCAGATCACGAAAAGGCAGAGGAACCCATGTCCCCAGACCATGAATTCACAAATGAAATTAATGTTGCAGAAATTTATATAGCTTGACAGGAAACCATAATAACTACGAATTTTAGGAAGGCACTCTGTGGTAGCTCATTGACTGAAGTTAATGTTAAAACACATACACTGGTTTTATATCAAGTGTAAGATTTAACTCGATAAACATGGTTGCTGCATAGACAACTTAAAAGGTTGTGATTATTTTAAAACTTCAGTACTGAATTTCTCCCTCACTCTTTCCTTTTACCTTCTCCCTTTCCTTTCTCCTATACTTTCAGCAACTTCAAAATAAATTCACATAATTAAGCACTTAGAATTACAACTAAAGCTGGACATCCAGCTTGAATGGCACTGGTCTGTGCTTATGCATTGTGATAGACTGTATTTAAATGGTGACAGACCTCTGTTTAAAAATAACTTTTCTACAGCCTCAAATAGCCCTGGATTTTAGAAGTGCTTCTGTGCTCCCCTAAATGTAGAAAGTTTTCCAGAAACACAAGGTTCAAAGACTCATCCTAAGTGCTTTGTTGTCTCTGACCTTACAAACCTGTGATACTGCAGAGCCCAGAGAGACCTGGACTACAAAATGGAGAAACAGAGTTGAATGCAAGATTCTTCTGGTGATTATAAGCTGTTTCTTACTATTCTGAAATGATTATTCTAAATATTATCGTTGAAATGAGTGGTCAAACCACATTTGGTGATAAGAAATTTCTGAGGCTTTGAGGGATTAGCTGCTAATTTACAGAATTCACTGATTTCTAAGTGGTCATTGGACTTCTGGTGTATGTTTGTAGTTCTGGTTCTACTGTTCTCAGTCTGAATTACCAAAGGACTCTAAGAATAAGTAATGCATCAAAATGTTAGAAAAGACAATAATAAAGGAAAATAAACTCAGGAAATACCTCCAAAGTCCCACACATTTAATATAAGCTCCTTCTTCATTTTGCCTTTCCCCTGGATGATCCAGTCTTTTACGTCAATGCCTACTGTAGCTTTTGGAGAGCCCAATTCTGTTCGTTTGCTTTTCATGAGTTGTTGCAGCAGTGTAGTTTTCCCACTGCCAGTGTTTCCAACAATCATGAGCTTCATTCTGTTATACGGCACAGCCTTCTTCAGTCGCTGTTGAAGAAATCTGGTAGAAAGAAGTTTGCAAAACTCACGGAAGTGTATAACAGAAAAAAAGACCAACAGAACTCAAGAATAGAAAAATCTAGAACCATACCATTTTCTTCAAATTTTCAGTATCTGTTTGATATTACTGTTCTTTTAACTGTCTACTATAATTTGATTTGAAAGTTAAACTTTAATTCAGAATATGTCTTTTTTTGCTTTGTAACTATCCCAAAATTGTGCACCGTGCAGTGCACTGGGGAACACAATAAACATATTGCAAATAATTGGTAAGCACCATTTACTGCACAGTTTATGGAAGCATCAAATTCAAAAGGTAATACTAGCATTGTCTAAACCCCTCCATTTTATCTGTGTATGCTGTTATAACCTCCCACAGAGCAGCATGCTGGATTTCATATGACAAACCATCATGTCTTTTAAAAATACCATGTTATTTTCTCAATAATTCTCTTTTTTACTGCAAATCCCAAGAAAGAAAACCAGGAATATTCAAGAACAATAGGGCAACAAACCTGATAATGTCTCTGGCTTTGCATCCCACATGCTTGAAGTCTAAATTAAGATGGAGTCCTTCCAAAGGAAGATCCCAGACTTTGGACAGTCTTCCCATTTCGTCGGGAAAGAATCTCAAATCAGGATTATGACTTACATCCAGAGAAGTCAAGTTCTCTAGGAAGCCAATCTGAGGAGGAATCTAAATAAAAGAACATTAATTGGGCAATTAAATGTTAAAAAATGAATACATGAATATATAATGAATACACGACTACATTAATTATTTAACAGAACTAGGTATCATTTTTACTGCTGAAGTTAATTTTTTTTTAATAAACAGACCCAATATCCCACAGTAAGAGAGAAAAGACCTTCTAAGTAATTCAGTATACAAACTGATTATATGACACATTCCAGGCAGAAAAGCTGAAGAGAATATAGTGATTTTCCTTCCCAGAGGAAGGAAATGTTTGCACTTACATAGCATTTCACTAATACAATACAATGGCATAAGAGGTGACACAAAAATCAAATGAACATTGAAAAATTGCATTCAACTGAAGAGCAATTAAATTTTCTTTAGGTAGAATCTTACACTTTACCTCCTTTAACTTGTTGTGGGAGAGGTGTAGTTTTTCTAGCCTAGACCATGCACATGCCTTTTCACTCAAGTCCAAGACATCTATTTGATTATGATTAAATAACAGCTCCCTTAAATTTAGTGATTTCCAGTGCATTGGTCCAGGCAGGCTTGTGATCTTGTTTTGGCTTAAATCTACTGATCTCAAACTAAAAACATGAAAATAAAAAAGAGAGAAGTTAGTAAATTAAAAAATAAAATACAGATCAGTTGGAACCAAAGCTGTAATAATTTTTAATAAACAAATGGATTAGCTATCAGAAGAGATGGTTTTCTGTCTGAAATCCAAGTAGATATACTTGTATGCAAATACAGAAATTACATAGTTTACCTAGACCTATTGGACAAACATGCTGTTTATGTAACTATGAAACATGAAGCACACAAAAATGCATGCAACACCTTCTTGATTTGTCTGAGCTGGAAGATGTAGAACCTGAAAACTGTATTTTTTTCAACACAACCATTACATCTGCTGCTGCTGCTGTGAATGACAGCATGCTGAAATTGTGCAATATCATGTCAATCTCATTATTATAAATTCCCAAATCTGTGGATCTGCTCTCTTTATGGTGCCATCAGCACTCACATCTCCCCACATCTATTGGATCACCCTTTCCAAGCACTCCCTCCACAATCTCATTCTAGTGATCTGCTAAGGTCAGCAACTTCTATAAAAAAGCAGAAGTCCAATATTCACATAAGTAATGCTTTGAAGGTACAGCAAAATAAATGTCACATGCATCTTTATCACAACTCCTTCTAGAGGAAGTGTTTTCTTTGAGAATAAGTATCTCATGTTATTTGGGAAGTGAAAAACTAATCTCAGTAGTCTTGTGCAAAAGTCTGCAGAACTCAAAAAGGAAAAATTGCTTATATATTTTTATTGTTGGTTCCAAGGAAATATGAGATTAATTCTAGTATTCTCAGAAAGAATTGTCAGCTTCAGCTGTCAAGGAATATATTTTCAACAACAGTGATTTGAATCTGAGCAACAGAATTTTTCAGAATCATGAAGAAAATGTGACTAATTTGTCTTCTGCTTAAAAGCTACCAAACTCTGGATTTAACCAGTGAGGATTCCCTGAAAATCAGTAAACCATACAGAATTTTCTGCATAACAACAATTTTGTAATCAGATTTTCTTTACCAAGACCTTGACATTAACATCATCAATGACTAAAAGAGTAACTTACTGCGGTAGAAGAAGAATTGCTTCTGGAACATTAATAAAACAATTCTGGGATAATTTTAAGCTTGTTATGCTGGATGACAAGTCAGGTATCTTTTCTAGAGCAGAAAAAGGGGTTAATCTTATGATTTTAAGAATAGTTTAAATTCTTTTTAAGACTGGAGTTTAGACAGACTAAAAGGTCAGTCTATCATTTTCATACAAAGGTATCACCTGCCAAAGGCAGAGTTCAAATCCTTTTTCTTAAAGCTTATTACAAACTAAACTCCCAAAATTAATTACTATATTGGTTTTTAACAAATTATAAATTGTTATTCTTCATCTCCTAGTGGCATTAAACACCAAAATAATTTTACTTACACTTTACTGTATCGCAAGCATACAAAAGATTCCCATGTGACCTAGGATTTACTGGGTCTTACTCACACATTCATTCTTATAAAAATGAGTATAATGGTTCAGCTGTGTTTAATGCAATTCTAAGAGTTACCTTCTGAAATAATGTGACAGTAATTTCTAAATGGAAGATTTTATGTCTTGAAAGAATGAATTCTAACATTAACTTATGAACTCTCACAGTATCATTGAACATTTCATTTGTATATTTATTTTGCATAAAGTGATTTTGACACCTTTGCAAAAAATATGCTAAGCCATTGACCCACCCTCTGGATGGACTCAATTCAGTTCCTTAACACCAGGTTCTAGTGAAGAGGATCTGCCCTGTGCTACCTGAGCTACGTGCACAAGGTTTAAAGATAAAACACAGGAGCTATGGAAGATCTGCTTTTTCTGGAGCAGAAGCTGTAAGCCCAGGGGGATGATTCAGGGCATCTCAAACGACACCTGCATGCAGGCAACTGAACCAAACATTCTCTCCTGTTCTGAAGATAATGCTGGATATAGTGTGGTAAATATTTAATCATAGCATCATTTAAGTTGGAACAGACCTCTAAAACTATTGTGCCCAACCATTAACCCTACACTGCCAAGTCCACCACTAAAGGCCTAAAGGCCACATTCACATGTCTTTTAAATACCTCCAAAGATGGTGACTCAACCACTTCTCTGTTCAGCCTATTCCAGTGCTTCTTTCAGTGAAGAAATTTTCCCCAATACCCAATCTAACCTCCCCAGGCACAACTTAAGGCTATTTTCTCTTGTCCTATTGCCTGTTACTTGGGAGAAGAGACCAACCCCACCTGGCTGCAGCCTCCTTCCAGGCAGTTGTAGAGAGTGCTAATGCTCCCTCCAATGCTCCCCATCTGACTTGTGCTCTAGACCCTTCACCAGCTCCTCTGCCCTTCTTTGGATTCACTCCAGCACCTCAACATCTTTCTAGAAGTGAGACCCAAAACTGAACAGAGGATTTGAGGTGTGACCTCACCAGGGCTGAGTACAGGGGGACAATCACTGCCCTGGCTCTGCTGGACACAATACTGCTGGTACAAGCCAGGATGCATCTATGTATTACAGCACAATATTAAACCTGTATCAGTACTAGATTTGCAAGCTAAATCTGAATGATTTTCTCTTCTTTGAACTTTCCTCAACAGTGTGTACAATCTCAAGTACACTCAATTATTTTTACAGCATCCACTCCAAATGTAGGAACAAGATGAGTTAGGTGAGTCAGATCAAATGACTGGAAGCATACTCTATGTTTCAGTGATCAAAAGCTGATGCTTAGGAAACTGTATAAACAAGGACTAGTATATGTGATATTATTCTTTTCTGTTCTCCCAAGACGCCAAATGTTGGTGGCAGAGGAATTTTGTGACTTGAATTAGTTTCTAGAAGGTGAATCCTATTTTCACAGATACTTACCAAGAACATTCATCCTGGCATTGAACTGCTCCAGTTTTGTACAGCCCATGAAAACATTCTCAGCAAGGGATGAAATACTGTTCTTACTAATGTTTAAAATTTTCAGATCTTTCAAGCATAGGGGTGAACATAAGCATGAAATTTTGTTTCTATGATAAGAACAAGAAAAAAGACAATCCATATTTTATTTAGAAACTATAAGGTAAAAGGTGAAAGTAGTGTTGATCTGACAAAGTCATCCTTACACCAGTAAAACAAAAAGAAAACTTAACTACATTAAGACTGACCAGTTGGCAAAAACACCAGTACATGTGGCAACATGGAATAATACGACTGATATTAAAATCAGTTTAATTAATTTGGAAACCAAGTGTTAAAATGTATTGCAAGGGTTAATTTTCTGATTAAAGACTGGAGCTCAATCCCACACAAAGAGGATGGTTGCATTTGTGAAAGGTTCTGTATACTAAAAATATGTGTTTGCAATATTACAGAATTGCTAACAACCTACAAAGTTTTTAAAAAAATAATTCCTGTATGGAATGCAATTCAGGATAAGTTTATAATTTTACACAATGTATTCTGGGGAGAAAAACGCTAGAAAGAGGAAGAGAAAGATCCCAAAAATACAGAGATAAAAGATCCATCCACTGTTATGCCAGGGTAGTATTACTAACAAAGTTCACCATCTCATTTAGCATGAACTGTAGGAAGTGAATGAGACAGTCTGCAGTTTACAGAGTTGTCACCAACTACATTCTTAAGAATTCCACATGGGTGTGAATTACCTTACTAAGAAATAGGATAATAAGTGCTGGCAAACAAAAAGCTACATGTTTTACCTGTTTCTGTCATTTAAAACATATCCATACCAATACATAAAATTACATTACTACTACTTCCAGAAAAGCTTTTATGCATATGAACTGCAGTGGAAACTGTATTGTGTATACAGAAAACCTAGTTGAATATGTTAGACTACACAGCCCTGTGGATTAATAGTATGGTAGCAGAAAGAAACTGAACTACAACATATTTAGTATGTTAACGGAACAGCAATGCTATTAGATTCTATCAAGGTTCAAAGTCATTCCCATATCTTGTACTTTGCAACTCACCTACAAAAACTGCAGCAATTTACACATTTGGAAGACAATGTCAGTGTTTCACCAGTGACTAAACAATCCCTTACATGCTATAAAGAGTCATCATTCTGCATGAAAAATCTATTACTTCCTATTATGTTTGTTATGCTACAGTCCATTTACTCATGCTACTCACCCTTCCAGCAGGAGCTGTTCCAGATTTTCAGCAACACTTGTAAGAAATTCAGGAGTGCACACCAGCTGATTGTATGAAAGGTTAAGCTGCTTTAGAGTTGGACATCTGAGGCACGGATCCAAAGCAAAGGAAGGCCCAATGTCATTTCGCGAGATGTCGAGATTTGCAATGCAATTCATTTTCAGCAGGTAAGTTGGGAAAGAAGTAAATCGGTTACTGTGCAAATCCAGGTAAGTCAAGCATTTCAGGTTCTGAAAGAAAAGGATAATTTGTTTGTAAAAAGCTAAAAGAAAATATGAGTGTATATGCTTGCAATTGAGTTATATTTTTATACAAAGTATTAATTTATTTATAATTTATCTCACATGGAAAAGTAGCAGAAAACAGCAATCAAACCAATGTAACCTATAATATTTCTAAGAAAAAAATAAAGTATAGGGCATTATTCAAAAACAGTTAGCTCCATTTCATAAAATGTAAGATATTAATTGCCTGCAGTTCTCTGCTCCATTGCTACTATTATGCTACTTAATATCACACATCTCAAAGCAGTTTTCTGCAGTAAATTACTTAAAACAATCCCATAAAACCACATTTATTTCAAATGAACATGAATCCACTGAATCAAAGTTGAGTAAATGTATGAGGCATGCCAAAAAATATGCCCATATTCTTGAGTAATATTGCTATGGATACATTATTACAATATATATGGATTACATTACTAGAGATCAACACTTTATTTTAACTAATTTCAACTTGGGTTACATAAAATTATGTAGAATTACTTCACACAGTTGTTCTGGAATGTTTGTAAGAGCATTTTGGTGGAGCTCCAGTTTCTCAAGGTGTTCCATATGACTAGTTAAGCAGCTGTTCTGGCTGATGGCATCAATGTTCTCCAGCTCATTTGATGAAAGATCTAGTGATTTAATATATTCTTTCTCTGAGATCAATGAAGAAAGACTGTCTGATGGTCTTATACGTGACGATAATTTTGAGATGACTTCTATTAAAACAAAAATGTGAAAATACCATGATTTAATTTACCACTTAGGTAAAATTATGATCATTTAGCTTGGGATCTAAACATGCAGAAGAGAGTGAATGTTTGGATATTGGTCAAGATCCAAATCCATGAAGAATTCTATTAAGACACAGAAATTTATAAGACAGTAGGGAAGGGGAAGAGGTGAATGTTTATGCACTGCACAACAGAAGGAGCTTTTGAAAGCTTATAAGGGCACTCATGAAATTCCATTGCCTACATAAATTATTTGTGGAGCCCAAGAAATAAAAATCCCTTTATATGCATTATGTATATTTTACTGTAATATTTCCATAATGTACCCTCCTCTTAAACAAATAGATAATGTGTCTCAAATCTTTGCATGTTATGCTTGTGAAAGCATTAAGGATGAAAATCTGTTATATACCTTAAATTGTACAGTTTACTTACTGGGGGATTCATCTGAGAGCAAGAATTTTCGTCTTTGTTTCATCAATGGTTCATAATCTGAGCCAGGTCCCTGCAAAGTCCAAGAGAAAAAGCATTTAGGAACATTTGCATGTTCTGAAATCATCCAAATTCAGTAAAACTCTTTTTATTGTGATTTCTTTTTATCAGAGCTTATAGAGAAAACACAAAAAACTATACATTTGAACTCAAAATAACAATAGGTCACATCTTTACAAAACATATTAATCCATGAAATGTGAGAGAATGGTAGGTTTAAAGTGCAATGGAAGTACTGGATTTCTGGCAACCCAGAATGACTTTCACTAGAGTGCTGTAATAGGATGGAGCAGAGTATTACAAAACATAACTTTCTCTAGGAATGACAGTCTCTCCAGTTTCCCTTTACAGTCAATGGAAGGAGACGAGCTGTTTCCAAAGGAAACTGATTTCGAATCCACCAATTTGTCCTCTTACGTCTTCTTAGGGAATCAGTCTCTCTCCATTGATCATTACTGGAGATCAGCTTCACTAAGGGGAACTTAAGTCTTTGTGAATGGGCCCATGATCCCTGTATTTCCATTTGAACACCAGACTGAAAATTTGAACACTTGAAAAGGGTGTCTACTTTTGAGTGATCATAAACTTTTGCTGACATAAACTCATCCACACAGTGCACCACCACAGAAGGAAACACTGAATGGCAACAGTGAGACAAAGCCCATATGGTTACATGACCTTTCCTAACACTTGATTATTACCAATTTTGGAGTAAACTACGTAGATGGACTTAAAAACCTGGAATGAGCATGGATCTGACTTACCACAGAGTAGGAATGTCGCAGCAAAGTAGGAGACCCGCTCTGACATGCCATTTCCCTACAATATAAATCAGCAACTGCAATGGAATTGGACTTCTTTTTTGTAAAAAGTGAACCTTCACTTCCTTGAACACAGGAACAGAAATAGGTAAGAAAATGTATTTAAAGGTGAGGCTCAGAATTCAACTGTACTATAGATGCTGACCTGCAAAGAAGAGACCATTTCAAAAGCATCAATACTGGCAGGATCTCACTGGTCAATTCTGTGTGCAACAGGCCAAGAATGTTGTCAGTGTGTTTTAGAGCAGAGGGGCCAAACTCATTTGACATTCTTCAAGTAAGACCTGCAGATGATTGCAGGACCTGTACTGATGATTTATGATAAAAAATTTCCATTGGGATGGGATTATTATGCATGCTTCATAGCACATGTTTCTGCTACTTCAGTGTAAGTAACTCTTTAAAATAGAAAAGGGTTGTATTTCAATAGATAAATTTGTACTCCCACATTTATTGAGAATGAAACATCAAATGCCACTTTGGATTTGGTGATTTAGGAGACATTTGGTGACATTATTTGGAGATATTTGATGTCCCTCTTCTCAAAGCTACTTTTAAAACTACTAAAATCACTCCTGCATTTTTATGATAAAAACTTTTCTATATGGGGCAATAAATAGACCTACAGAAATTAAAAGTGGTGCTGAATGACATAAGGAAAAGAACAAAGCAGAATAAAAAAGTTTGTTAGTATTCTCTGATTCCAAAATTCAAATTCTTCATCTGTGATGATTTTAAGTAATCAGCTGTTCTAAACCAAAAGCAACATCTGAACAACAAAAAAAAACGTTAAAAATTAAGGCTACTTTCATTACTAAGTTGCTGGTATTATAGACAGCAATGCTGTCTTTCTATAAGTTAAAGGCATTCAAATGTCCTGGTTACAAAGAATGGTGTTGGGCTGAACATAAACCTGTCATTTACACTTTCTGATCAATTAGCTTTCTTTGGGAAAAAGAAGGGCTTGTTTCGTGTACTTTATTTGTTAATAACATAGTC
This sequence comes from Peucedramus taeniatus, assembly GCA_013400575.1. NCBI lineage: Eukaryota > Metazoa > Chordata > Aves > Passeriformes > Fringillidae > Peucedramus > Peucedramus taeniatus. The sequence continues at coordinate 3,422 of WBNO01005416.1, read as the reverse complement.
CTCTATACCAGATCCGGTTGTATGAACTTTATTTACTGACTACCCAAGGAACAGAGGGGTTTCTAGATCATAATACACCTGACTTCATGATGACACAAAATGGGCTCTTGAAGCTCTTGCTTTTTGTCATAGACTATAAAGGCAGCTCAGAAACAGACAGAAAATACCAAAATCAAAATTCAGTTGCGAAAATCTTACTCTTTTTCTCTACAAAAAACTGAATGCATGACAAACTAACTCTAAATGTATAACTGTGTAAAATTCTTCAAGGTCTTAGTTTTGTAGATGAAGCACATACTCATTACAAACTATTTTCCAATGTTACCCTGAACAAAATTTTAGATAGAAGTTTTTTCTTCATGGGAGGTGTTAGATCTCAAATACAAGTAAACAACTGATTTATGGCTGTAGTCTAGCCCAAGTACATTAGATTTGAATCATAACAAGGCAAAAAAGAAAAGAAAAACAACTACCTTCACTATCAATATCATCACTCAAAGGAAGAATACTGTCTACTAATGGGTCAGGTATGAAATTCCAGTCATAGTTTCTGTCCACTCCATCTTCAGACAAGTTTGGATCAGAGGAAGCTCTTGATCTATCCTCTGAAATGTTCTTCATCTGGAATTTGAGCACCATCCTTGCCAGTGCAGAACCTGCATCTATACGTACCAGAAATGGAAAAGATAAAATAATCTCCAAGAAATCTAAGAAGCTTCAAAAAAATAACAGAAATAACTTCATTTATTTTAAAGTTTTGCCAAACTTTTTATAGCAAGCTGAATGCTATGAAGAGATTCTCAACTGAAAGTCTTCACCTAAAACCCATTCATAGTATCATCAAAAGATATTGACACATTTTTTACAGCAATTTCTATGTATACTCACTCTGTTTTCTTGTTTGAGTATATTTATCTGGGAACAAAGGAATGAGCCAGGAAGGCTCTAATCTGCCAAAACCAAATCCTCCAAGACATATACTGCTGTTGGTGACATCAAGGCTAAGCTTCTTTAAGAGCAAGCTGATGATTTGGCTATCTCCTCTCTTTATACTGATGGTCAAAGCACACCGGACATCCTGCTCTCGAGCACCATTGGCCAATAACAATTCCACCAATTTAGGATTTTTTCCTTTCTCACAAACCTAATAGAGAAAAGCAATTAAAACAAACCAAGAATATGAAGTAGTAACATATACATAACAAGTAACAGCTCAGACTGCATTAAGATGCTTGTCTCAAATTCAGAGTGACTTTATTTTAAGGATTGTGTCTCTTTCTCAATTATGCAATTCCTTACTCCTTGGAGCATATGCCTACCTAAGGTGTCTGAGTACCAATTACCACTTTCATGAAGGTTTTGCTCAAATGTATCAAATGTTTTTGATCTGCAATTGTAGTTTTTGTCATGAGTGCACACAATTTTCAGGCAGAAGTGAATGGTAATTTATCTAGTTTGGCTATTGTATGTGGTCTATTGCAAGTCCATTTGTTTATCTGTTTAGTGGAAAATAAACACTTAGGGGTTGTCATCTGGATATTAAATGAACAGGCAACAATAGTCAGTCTCATCAAGCCTTGCCTAATGATAGTGAGCTCAGCCCTACTGGCTAACTGGTAGTTACCTGAGAGTGTAGCCATGTACTACACAGCCACTTCTCCCAGGCAACCAGTGACAGGACAAGAGGACATGGCCTCAAGCTGCTCCAGGGTAGGTTCAGGTTGGACATCAGGAAGAGTACCTTCACTGACAGGGTGAGAAAGTATTGAAACCCTAAGTGGTGGAGTCCCCATCCCTGGAAGTGTTCAAGAAACAACTGGATGTGGCACTTGGGTGCTCTAGCTTAGTTGGTCTTCAGCCAAATTTGGACTTCACAATCATGCAGGTCTTTTCCAACCTTTATCTTTCTATGGTTCAGTCATCTCCTCCCAATCTCCAAGTCTGCATTGCTACACAGACCAGTGCTGATTGTGACTATGAAAAACATTTTCTAGAAATACTTTCAGTTACTTCAATATGTCCACTGTGGTTTGCTAACACTGATTTGCCTACCTCACACTCTATGAATGGATGGTCAGTTCCAAACACAGCTGTGCTTCATCACCCAGAAAGTTCAACCAGCGGAACTGAACATTTATTAATTCTCCTTACACAGTATAGGTGGAGCTGTCTCAGACTATTTAAAACTTTGACATTGAATCAAAATAAAGAAGCACTTATGCATATCACTTAAAAAAAAAATTAAAGGTGGTCACAGTTAGCAAGAAGCACTTGTAGGCATGTGGAGCAGCATCTCTGTTCTCTGTATTCTGCCAAATAAATTTTGACATGACAGCAGAAAGGAACCCAAAACCACAAATTTGTAAGCAATAAAATGGTATATATATTTCCATGTATTACCTGATAGATCAAAGAGTTTGTCTTTGTCTTCTTATTAATATCAGCTCCTAGCAGAAGTAAACATTCAGCCATAATACTATTGTACTCCATACATGCTTTTTCCAGCATTGTATTTTTTAAATCATCATTTTCAGCTATTTTAGCAAAACATTTACAACACAGGCTTTGAAACTGAATGGGAACACAAACAATAAAAGTTAGGACAAAAAAAGCACCACATTTTTCAGCTGTGGAACTGTCAGAGAAAGAAGATACCTGCTGATCTCGCTGGTCAGTGAAACACATAGACATCTGGTAGAAAATGACTGTATCAAATGATTCATTTACCAGCAGCTTTGCAAAACAAGGTGACAAACCAAGAATTGCCAAGATTGCATGAAATCCCTAAGAACACAATGAGAACATTGAAAGAAGTACAGTGTTAAAAAGTGTCACTTTAAAACAACAAAATCAAATCTCAACCAAAAGATTCTTGCTTTAATTTTTTTGTCTTACTTTTAAACATGCAATAGTTAACAAACATTAGAAGTTTGTGAGAGAAGGCAGAAATAGCAGGTGTCTGTTTATACAGTAGTTTCATGCTTGTATAGCTGACCCACTTAAACAGATATTAACTGACACTTTGAAAAGTCAAATATGCACTATAATATCTGACAACATCCTGCCTGGCAGTGACAAATGTACTTGTAATTTCCTGAAAATGTAAAGAGAAAACAATCTCCTTCTGAGGATATGGACTGATGATACAATCCCTGTTCCAGTGTGTTGCTCTCTAATCCCTGAATTTGAAAAGAACTATTAGACTAAATGAAAAAATTAACAGGTGTATCTAACAACTAAGAAGAAATACAAAATTATCCCATGATTCTCCCAAGTAGAGTTCCCCTAGAAGGATGATGTAGGTAAATTATGGACTCTTTGTCCAAACCCAATTGAAACTAAATCCCTTAAAGTAACTTCCTTATTCCAGCATATTGTTTTTATTTCTCTCTATATTGGTTGCTAAGCTAAATGTGGAAAGG